>CM076576.1:290325294-290729916 GCA_034641835.2 Pinus albicaulis
AGAAGCTGATTTTCATATGTCAATTTGTCATCTAGAAAACCCTCATAAAAATTTTTTCGCCCTCCTACTTTTCAGTCCACCCATGTCAAAGTCAAAACCTCATTATCACTATCCTATCTAGCTTCAGCCCTACTGGTCTACAAATTAGCTCTAAAAGGAAAAATCCAAGTCTGTTTCAAAAGCCTCCCCTAAGTTAGGAAGTGGCGCTTTAAGACATTTTACCCTTGGCAATCATCAAAAGGCCAAAAGAAACCTCCATCTGCTACAGACCAATCATGACAGACCTCCCACTCTGCAAATCAAATTGATCACAGCTCTAAGTCGCGCCACTTGCACACCCCTAAGTCTCAGCACTGCATAGACCACGGTCGCAAGCTGATTATAAGGTGTTTTACACTGTTTTATGGATTTTGCAAAGGCAGGAAATATAACATCATCTCAGAAGAAATTGCTTGAATCTACATTTAGAAGAACAGCTGCTTCTCAATGTAAACATGAGCCTGAGATATATCTGCAAGACAGAGAGTCACTCATCAAGACCTTGCAGCTTCCTTTCAGCATGAAAATCACAGTAAGAGAAAGACACCACTGTCACAGCAAACTGGTAATTTGTCATGTCTAAGAACCTCCTTCATTTACAAGCAGAGGGTTAGGGTGCCTCCTTCATCTACAAGCAGAGGGCGCTGGCCATTATTGACTTTAAGGATTGCAAAAGCCCATGTTTTATTTTTACTGAACGGTGAAATAGTGACTCTAGGTTTTCTGAGTGTAAGTGATGATCATAACAGGGCTAGAGTCTTAGGTATGCAAGTTAAAGGGAAAACAGAGTTTTGGTCTTGTAAAGGAAGTCATTTGAAGTTTTCAAATCATATGAATTGTTAAAACCTTGGAGAGACATATCATTAGTGAAAACAATTCTAATCATAAGCAGCCTGCTGTTTCAACAAGACCAAATTGAAGAAAAATTGACAAGTCATGTCATTACACAGGCAGAAGAAAGGTGGTTTTTTTTCAAGGTTGCTAACCTCCCTACTCACAGAGATTATCTTTCAAATGACTTGTCATAAGTTGACCAAGGCAAATGGTGACATTTCAGTTTCCCCTCAGCAAAGAGCAGTGCAATGAGACAGTGAAGAGCTCCTTCACAGGAAACATAAAGAGCAACTCTCCTTGTTTCACTTTCTAACTCTCATGCATCATCCCCTGTTTTGTCTTCTACCCACAGTCAAAGAAGAAAGCTCAAAGAGACCTAGCACTTGCATCTACAGTCAAGCAAAACCTGTCACCTAATTAGATTTACATTGCAGGCAAGATTCTGGCATAATACCGAGAGCAAAAATGTGTTTGATCTAGTTTGTCTCTTACAAACAAGTATACAAGCTCATCAAGTACAAAAAGAGTTTGGCACAGTGTTTCAGGTTCTGGAAATCATCAAAGGCAAAGTATAAAGTGCCACTACTCCAAAAAGAGACATTCCTCCTCTAAGTAGATAACAGTCAAAGTTTCAAAAGACATTTTATCCACAAGTTATCATCTGAGTTTTGAAAACTTTGAAAAGCATGAAAAGAAAATCACCCGGCAAGGGAAATTTGAGTTTTATCACCAAGAGACATCACCTTTGGAATTATTGTTCATCATGTCCAAAAGAGGGTCATTTGACATATTGTCATTGTTTGGATGGTTTGAAACAAACACAGTTTTTCATTATTCAAAAGGACAGAGATATCATAAATGATATGTTTTGAGAAGAGGAAGCATATTGAAAAGGGGCGCCTTTCTTAAATCAAAGGGCCATGACTAAATCCAGAGAAGGCCAGCAAATTTGAGTACCTGTAGTAAGAAAGAAGTTGAGAAAGCAATTGGAGATAGAAGTTGTCAAAGCAATG
Source organism: Pinus albicaulis (assembly GCA_034641835.2). NCBI lineage: Eukaryota > Viridiplantae > Streptophyta > Pinopsida > Pinales > Pinaceae > Pinus > Pinus albicaulis. The sequence continues at coordinate 290,327,181 of CM076576.1, forward strand.
GATTAACAAAGTGGCAGTTAAGTTTTTCTCCAACAGGAAAGGCACTCCAAACAAGTTTACAAATATGCAGAAAGATGTTAATATCTACAGCTAGGGAGAGAGTCAATGAAGAAATTGGATACAGAAGTGTATCAAACCAAGTTTAAGAAGCAAAGGTTCCTACAAGTTTACAAGCTCAGCAAATACAAGAATACGTTGGTTTAGTTCTTCAGGCTTTGAAAGTCATCAAAGACAGAATCCACATACCACTGCTGCAGGAGGAGGCATTCTTCAAATAAGGAATAGTCAGAATTCTAAAGGACATATTTCTCCGAAAGATTATGTCATTTCAAGAAAGGAAAATGAGCTTCGAAAGAGGGAAATCATCACCTTCAGGTTTTGATTAAACAAAGAAATTTAGTTCATTTGCGAATAGTAAGGTTCCCAATATGAATGTAAAAAGAAAATAAACCTTTTTCAAAACTTTGAAAAGAACCCTCTCAAGTCAAAAAATCAAAGAAGACCGTTGGTTTCATTACTTCAAACAAGGATCAGAGCCGTTGTCATCCATTTTGAAATTCATCGAGCCTGAGCAGAGCCTTTTTGCTACCCTCAAAGATCAAACAAGGAGGTTTCAAGCGGTTTGAAGGAATTTTTGGCTATTTGTAACCGCGCGATGAGCCTCGAAAATTGCGCGACGCGCTCAGGTGGACTTTTACACGGGCGTTCAACTGCCGCGCGACGCGCCTGTACATGTGCGCGACGCGCCTGTACACGGTGCCCGGCCGACCCGACAGAGCCACCCGACAGTTTGTTTCGGCGTGGCACTCTGAAAGCCCAGCACATCACGCATCTGTATGACCCTTTTAAGTTATTCAAAACACCTCCGGAGCTGGCCTAAATGCATCAATCAGTTTCTCCATCATATTCTCAAGGTATTTCCATATACCTTCTCAGTTTGTTAAACAAAGTGCTAAGTGATATGAAGGTTAAAGGCCCTGTTTTCAAGCTGTGGTGTGAGAGCAAAATAGTTTTTCCTGATTAAACTAGTGAAATTTCTAACACCTGTGAGCCATATTTTTATTAAAAAGATCATCAAAACACCCTCACTACTGTGGTGAAGAAAAGTTAAAACTGTCCATATACAGTTAGGGTATACGGTTCAAATAACTGCAAAGAATTAAAGGGTTAGAACAAAAATTGTTGAGTTTGACCTAGTTTACATATCATCATATATTTTGAGAAGCTGCCTATCGGGGTTAAGGGTCAAATCAAAAGAGGGCTTATCCTCGTTTATCTTGCTACATCACCATATCCGTCAACTAGTTTTGCTGTGAAAATATCCATGGGTTTAAGCTGTGCTTGAATGGTAAATACACTGCTTGAAGTGCCTATAGAGAAAACAGTGTGTTGAACTTCTACAATTTTCTCATACCATAGCATACAAAACTTTCAAACTTTGTCAACACATCTGGGAAAACAGTGTTTTGACTGTGTGGTGATCCGAGGTGGAAAACTGTGGTGAAATGCTGAATGTGTTATTAAAGGCACCTACAGGAAAGAAATTGTGCTGAAATAGGAGCTATATGTTTTCACCTTCATTAATCAAAGGACCAGAGATCCTATACCTTCAAAGCATCAAAGGGCAAAAGTTAAACCCTATAGACCACAGAAGGAGCAGTTTTTCCTGAGTTTGCCACTTGACTGTTTTGTTCTTCAAGCTTATTTTGACAAGTTGATATTCAGATGGGGTAGAGGTTTTTTCTACAAAAGGCAGGGTTTCCATATTAAAACAGGAGTTTTGATTGTGGGAAAGAGATAAACTCCTACAGGCTTGGTTGAACTTGTAAAACATTCTTCAAAATTCTGTCACCTTGTTCCATAACAGTGAGTCTGGCTATATGCTCACACTGAGGGTTAACTTTGTATGTGTATGGTTCTGTTTGATGAAGTGACATACAAATAGAAGATGGTAAGTGTAATAAGAAAAAGGATTTTTGTTAAAAAACAGTTTGTTGGTTGAAAGCTACAGGGCAAAAGTGACTCCTATTTCTCACAGTAAGAGACAACTTTCACTGTGTTTTGGCTTGGCTGTTGTTTATTCCTCGAGCTTATTTGATAAGTGGATGTGCATATAGAGTAAAGGTTTTTTCTACAAAGGCAAAGGTTACATTGATAAGAGGCTTTGATTATTTTGCAAAGAGAAGATTCTTGTAGGCTTTGTTGAACTTTTTGAAGCATTTTCCAAAACTTTGTCACCTGGGCACATAAACTGTGACATTGACTGTCTGATCACACTAAAGGTTGATTGCACCATATGTAAGTTTGTTAAGGGATTGGCACACTAGGAAAGCAGGTCTTTAATGATTGGAGAGTCTACTTTGGACAAAGATTAAATGTGTGGTTAACCTCCAAAACTTCACAAGAATAAGGTGATTTCTTGACAATTTGCACAGGGAATTTACCTAGCAGTCTGTCTCCTTTTCACTGTATGGTATCCTATTGAAAATTATGTTGGCAGAGATAATTTCAAGGTGGGAGGCCACTTTTTAAGTGAGCAGGGGTTCTTTATATTGTGAGGGGACAGTGTGCAGTCATCCAAAGACATTGTTCACTATCTAAATAGTGAATTGACACAGTTTGACTCCAAGAAGGCAGTTTACACGCAGTAAGGCAGTTTGTTTCTTCAAAAGCACATTTAGGTCAAAATGCCTCCAAGGCAGGACAGCAGAAGTGGTCCACATAAAAGATATGAGCCAATATCTACAGAGGAGGTAAATGTGCATCCATCTATCCTTTTCAACTTCCATGAAGTAGGTTGTCTAGACTTCTGCCAGAAGATACAGGAGGTCAAAAGTTTCTCGCCATTGACACACCTATGCACCTTGAGGTTCTAGAACAAGCATTTCCAGGTAGCAGATCTTGATTTCAAGTTTTCTCCAAGATCAGTGTCCAAGGCCACCAAGATTCCATATCATGGCGAAAAATGGTTCAAACATGCCCATCTTGACTTAGAAGATTACAAGCCTTTCATCAAGCCTGAGCATAGAGATGCTTTCACTGCTATTTTCCCTTTTTCATATCTTCTTGACAGCTATGCTCCTCTTATGAAAGTCATAATGAAATATTTTACTTGTGAAGGGAGGTTTGATCGATTTTATGCCTACCATGTCCGCCTGTTGATGCATTTCACTAGAAACAGGCAACTAAATCTCCCTTACTTTTTATTCAAGAGCATCGAGAAGATGGCATCTACAGTCCAGAAGAAGGCCCCACCTCTGCAAATACCTTCTCTTTTCCATCATTCTCTGATCAAGATTATCATCCTACACCAGCTAGAGAAGAAGGAGGTTCCATGGGATGTATTCATCAGTCATCCAGATTTCTCTGCTGTTCCTCCCGTCCATATATCTCCCACTCAGCTTGTTCATCGCCCTATACCTTTGTCCAGTAGGCCTACTCCTAGAAGGCTCAAAGTTACCACTGAACAGTCAAGACAGTAGGAAGAAGGAGAAGGGAGTAGACAGCAAGAAGAGAAAGGTCATGAGCAAGAGGAAAGGGATGAAGAGCAGCAAACAGCAGATGAGGAACAGCAGCAGGACAGTGGTGAAGGTCAGCTGAAAACAGAAGGTGATGCACAGCAGGTACAAAATGAAAAACAGCAGCTTGATATTGGAGGACAGGAACAGCAGCTTGGGCAGGGAGTTGAGCAACAACTTGAGCCACAAAATGAGCAGGAAATCCAAGCACAGCAGCAGCTTGATTTTGGTGAAAAATGGCAGCAGTTTGATACACCAATTAAACAAGGCATTGAAGTAGAACAACAAGTTAATGATGGTGAACAGGGGCAGAAAATTGAACAGCAAGAAGAAGACACACAGCAGCCTCCAGGAGAGCAGCAGTTTCAAGAAGATGTAAAGGGTAAAACAGTTGTGTCTCCTCCTCCTAAAAGAACAAATCCCAGCACAGCAAGTAAGAAAGGATCTAAGGTTGCCACTCCAAAAGTGACAAAAGCTATCCCTAGCAAAAGAAAGTTGCCCAAGAGGTCTCCCATTAGCCTGCCAAGGAGGAAGAGTGCAAGATTGGCCTTCAAAGGAAAAAGCAAGGTTGGAAAAAGTCAAGAACATGAAGGAGCATCAGCTGTAATTCCAATCCAGAGTGATGACAGCGATAATGAAGCCCGCCTTCTTGAAAACCTCCTAATCCATAAAGAGGGGAAAATTGAGACATTGGAGAATGATCTTCAACGGGCAAGGAATTTCAACTATTTCTTGGAAACCCAAAATAAACAGATGAATGTTCACACAACAGTTCATGAGGCAAGGGCAAATTAAATACAAGCAAGAAGCTGCCAAGGCACAAGCGAGGATAGAAGAACTCATTGGTGAGTTTGATGAGGAAGAAGAGGGAGACAAGCCTAGGCGGAAGAGGCCTAGAACCATGGGGCTTAAAAGAGCCTTGGAAAAGCAGAAAGAAGAAGAACAAGCCCATCTCCAAGCCTTTCCTCTCACTGCACTCCTTGAGCAGGAAATTGAAGAAAACAAAGAGGCATGGCTTGAAAGAGCCAACAAACACTTGGAGATGAAGCTTGAAAGAGCAAACAGAGATCTGGAGCTACAAAGGAAGAGGACACATCACTTTCAAAAGTTGAATCAGTTTGCCCGGCGCAAACTAAAGGCAGCCCAAGAGAAATTGAAGAAAGCAAAGGGGAAGCGCCCGGCACGGAAAGAGGAGAAAGGCACATCAGCACTTGATATTTTGGCCTCAGCTTCGGAGCATGTTGCTAGGGACCCTTGAGGGTCATGCGTGCCAATTTTGGGCCCATTTCGACAACTTTTTGTTTTTTGGCATTTTTTGAGTTTTTGGTCGAAAACTCATTATTTCGCCATTTCAGTTTGAGGTTTTGTCAAGGGAGAAGGATGACACCATTTGATGCCATAATTTCATGATCAGGTCCTCAGCGATTTTCAGAGCATTTGGAGATCATTCGCCCCCTCAAAACGGCGAAAAATGCTCACTTTTTTCACATTATGCCCATCATATCAGCAGTCTGTTATTTCCTGGCTTTTTACCCACAGGTACAGATTTGGAGGACTTCCAGGCATCAGATTGAGGTGATTTCAGTTGCGCCGGAAAGTAGACACAGAAAGCTTTCCAACAAGTTATCATGAGCCCCGTTGCGACACCGGGAAGGCTGCCAATTGTTTCCAGCAAGTCAGGGGACTTTTTTCTGATATAAATTTGAAGTATTTTTGTAATTTTTGAACCTCAAAAATCTGCTTTTCCCAAATGTGCGTTTAGCTATTTTTACACTTGGAAAATGTTCCAAAGTCAATTAAATTCCCTTTTTTAGCAATTTTTAGATATTTTATGAGATATTTTTGTGCCTTGGGCTTTGCAAAGCCTCAAGGACAAGTTTAGATATTTTGATTAGGCCAATGGGATAGCTAGTTGCACCATGACGTTTTCCTCACTTGGGCCTATTTATTCCACAAGGCTCTCATTGTAAACAAGGCTGAACTTGAGAGAAGAAGTAATATATTGGTCATATGAGCTTTGAAGAACATACTTGTGTTATGATTTTGGACTGCCTCTTGGATTCTTTTGATGAATGATGAAGGATTGTTGATGGATTCCATGACATGGTAGAATGGTATAGTGTTTCTTGCTTTGTTGTTGTCTTCTAGTTTTCATTCATGATACATGCTTCTTGCTGCTATAGATCAGTAGAGATTAAGTTTGAGATATGCCCATGGAGGCACCTCAAAATTCCTGAATCTTCATAGCTTTTATGTTTTCTTCTTCCTTAGTTGTATTAAAGAATTCTTAACTGCTCTTTAGTAACTTAAGGATATTGTTGCTAGTTTTATTTATAAGTTCTATGCATATTGAGTAGGATGTATGGTGTGCCCTGCTTACCTATGACTGTCCATAGTTCTGTCCATAAAACTATCTCTTTGATTGATTAGCCTATCATCTTGTTGAACCAAGGAGGCCTAGTCCCGATCTAGCCCTTTGCCTAAAACTATGAAAGCTTGTTTGTCAAAGTGCCCAATAACTTAAAGAATGTGTTTAGGTGTTCCGGCATAGTATTTTGAGTTGTTAGTCCGTCTTATGTGTTTTCCCCAAAGTCTGATAGCCATTTCCCAAAGTTAGAGGGTCTTATACTTCTATGCATGGATGGAATGTTTGTTTCGATGTGTTGATTAGTTTATAGTTACATGTTGCATGATTAAGGGTTTTCTTTACCATGTTTATGTTATCTATTAAACCAGTGATGCTTGAAACTCTTTGTTATTCACAAACTTGATGTCCATTTACTCCATTTTGCCCAAAGATCCTTTCTACCTTGAATCAAATTGGCCCTACAGCAACCTTGCATCATCATCTCATAACTTCCTTGACCTTTTTGACCCCATAGCCCAGTTGATCTAACTTCTTGTTACCCATTTTATATCTTTGATCAGTTTTATCCCTCACAAACTTAAAAACAAAAAACAAAAAACATACTTCATAACTAGCCTAATATCAGAAAACCATAATCAAACACACCGATATCTTTTACATCTAATAGAGAGAGCCCTCTCTGAGTCCAGGAAGGCTAGGTCCTTGGGCTCCAAATCTTGGTTTGATGTTACATCGTCATTTGGCTCACCAATCGGCCAAATCACGAGAGTTTCCTTCAACATTGAAATGAGCAGCTCTAAAATGGTTCATGAGTTTAATCACTAGGTCTATCGGAACATGGAATGACATGAAAAGAGAATTTTTAGAAAGGTATTTGGATTATTGCATACCCATCAATCACAAGGATGAAGTATTTAAAATGATGCAAAGAGAGGATGAGAATTTGGAGGATTTAATTGAAAGATTCAATTATAACATAAAAAGAGCAAAAATGGATAATTTAGATCAAGATACTTTAAAATCTCTTTTATTAAAATCCATTAGAGATGAATGGATAAACATTCTCAAAATGATGGGAAAGGGGGGTATCTCTCAACTTCCATTACTTGACATTGGTGAATTATGTATCCATCTCTCAAGGGGAAAATAAAAAACTGGAAAAAATCCAAGAGATCCTTCTCTTGCTAGGGTAAATAGATTTGCAACTGGAACAGTGAGTAGGGAAAAAATTGGAAACATGCTTGATGAATTTAAAATAGATATTTTGGGGAGTCTTAGTGAATAGATAGACACCCTTAAATTACAAAACAAGCAGAAAGTTGAGACTGATGCTTTAGCTATTTTTTGTCCCAAATGCAGAAAGAAGCATGCTTTAAGAGAATGTCTTCTTGATGCAAAATCCATAGAGACCTGTATGATTTGTTTAGAAAGTCATGAGACTAAGAGTTGTCCTTCAAATCCAGGTCTCAAGGTTTTTTTTCAAGAAGAAACAACTTCAAATCCAACAGAATCTCTTTGCTTTGTCTCTAGAAGACCATGGCAGGGGCCACAAGCTCAAGGCTTTAACAATCAAATGTACACTCAAACCCCACCAAATTGGAATTCTTGGTAGCAACCTTGGCCTCAATCTCAATCTTGGGCTCAAGGAATGAAGAATCCCTATGGAATATTCTCTCAATACTACCAATATCCTCCATCATATTCAAACTATCCTCCCCAAAAAATCCTCAACAAAATCAACAACCCTAACTCGAAAACCAAAATTCACAACTTTCACTACCATTTCCACAGAGATCAAATCAGCTACCTACCTAGCCATTACAAAACCCCAACAATAAAAATCCTCAAAATACCTACATGATAGAAGGACAACAATTTCCAACTTACATGATTACTCCTCTAGATCTTAATGATGTCCAACTTAGATCTGGTAGGATATTAGAAAAGAAAAAGCCTTATGTAGTTATTCAAGAACAAGATAGTTTTAGGGAAGATTCTCTACAACCAAATAAAAGTTTTGAAGAAGGAACATCTCTTCAAAACTAGAATTCTAAAAATGAAAAACAAAAAGAACCAATAAACTCAACTCCTAACATAGAGCAACCATCAGTACCTACTTCTACACCTCCTTTTCCTGAAAGACTACAAGCTGATAAAGGGGTAGAAAAACATATTATGTTGCCCAATTATAATTTTCTAGATGAGTTGAAAAATGTCTGTATCAAAATTCCTTTGTTACAGGCCATTAAAGATATTAAAATTCTAGCAAAAACAATAAAGGAGTTGAGCATGAAGAAACCAGGAAGAAGAACAAAAGAAATAAAAAGAATTCAACTTGTAGGAAAAATTGCAGACATAATGATGGGAAAAATTTCCATACAAAAATATTTAGGTCCAGGAATTCCAGTTATAAAAGCAAATATCAATGGAGTTGAAATTCCAAATACATTGATTGATTTAGGAGCAACAATAAACATCATGAGAAAACAAACCATGGAACAACTCAAACTTCCTAATCTTCTGTATACACCTACATTACTGCAATTAACAGACAGATCTATAATCAAGCTAGATGGTGTGTTAGAATATATTTCAGTATCTTTAGACTCTTAGTAGTATCCTATTGATTTTATGATCTTAAATCCTAAGAAAAATCTAGGAGGACATCCACTTATATTAGGAAGACCTTGGTTGGTTACAGCTGATGCTTTCATTAGATGTAGATCTGGTGACATGTATATCTCTGATGGTAACTCAACAAATAAATTCACTCTATATTTTCAAACAAGAACAATCACAGAGTTAGATGACAAAGACTGGATTGATGATGAAAATGATATACAACCTCTCTTCACTATTTCAACCATTAGTGAAGATAGTCAAATCCTAAATTCTATGGAAAATTTTGAATCATCTCTAGAATATGAACATGCTCAATTCCAGGAGAAATCTAATATTGAATATTTGTCATCTAGACAGATGTCTCTTTATTCCATGGAAGAATTTGGTAGCTCTACAGTTGAAATATTTCCAGGGAAAACTTTAAACAACTTTCCAGGGCCATGCAATGACTTCGCAGTGGGAGTATGTTGAACCTCATAATTACCCTCTGTTTGACATCCTTTTTCACCTTTTTCCTTTAATTTCTCATAAGATCACATACCCCAATCAATGATAAATACCATTTTTTGTCTCAAGGAATGCATTTCAATGATTTCCATGTTATATTTTCATGTTCTTGCTATTCAAATATATTTTTTCAATTTAGCTACAGAACGCAGCGTATTCTACAAATAATCATGGATTCCATAGCTACTCTCATGGTCTGACAGGTTCCATGTTTCAAATGGAGAATTGATACACATGGGCATTTCCAGAATCATCTCCACATGGAATTTTTCCTATTCACTCGATCAAGATCGATAAAAAAGGAGGCCTAAGTTCATGGTCAAAGGTGTGGTCAAAGGACGTTAGCTAAGAAAAAAAATACTCTTGATTTTCTCTATCGTAAAAAATCAAGAGTTAAACAATCCAATTGCAATTTTATAAGTTGAATTAGCCACCTGTAGCAAGATCATCTCATAGACAGTTATGTTTATTTTTTTTAAATACTGGTTATACAGAACTAAGAACAATCAGAAATTAAGTTTTAAGTTAAGCTTTAAGATTTTGTTGATACACTGTGTATTAAGACTTCATTCTATCATAATACAAATATCATGTTTCTAATGATTGATTAAGTGCATCTTTAACCAGCTAAGATTTCAGCCGAATCAGTTGCAGAGGGCCCCTGCACTCGAGGAGGTTTTTCATTTATTGTTTTTAGTTTAATTTTTATTACTCTGTTTTGTCAATTCTGTTTTCTGAGTAGGTTAATGTTTCATTCCATTTTTTATCAATAGAATAATGTTAAATCATTACTGTTTAAGCCTTGTTCTTATAAAAACATTTCATGAAGATAGATCTTCCCATTTTCAAAATGAATCAAGTTTGAAGTAATAAGAATTCACAGTTATCTAGTTTTCCTTACTATTCTGTCATTTACTTCCTTAAAATAGAATTATCAATTAATTGTATCAATGGATGTTCCTATAGGTAATTTCAAGAAGATGAATCTAAACTAAATGATTGAATGTCTAATTCATATAGTTATTGAGTTTTTCCTCTGCCATTTTACTTGCTTTCTAGGAACTTAGAAACTAGTGTATAATTGATTTCTTACATAGCATCTCAAGAGGGTAATACTTCACATTGAATGTTGAGTTAAATCAAACATACATTAGTTGTTTACAGTTATCTTTACATGCTTTCACATTCACTTTTAGATCCTCATTTAATTGTATCATTGATGTTCCTAAAGGTCATTCCAAGAAATTGATTCTATCGTGTTTCTAAACTGAATGATTAAATGTCTAATTCATGCAATTACTGACTTTCTCCTTTGCATATTTTACTTTATTTTCTAAATCATTAAGTATAATTGGTTACTTAACATCATCTCAAAAAGGTGACACTTCATATTGAATGCTAGAGTAACTAAGCATACATTAGTTGTTTCCCTATGCACAGTTTACTTGCTTTTTTAGAACATTAGAAGTTGAGGTATAGATAGTTTCATACACATCATCTCAAGAAGGTAATACTTCATATTTAATGCTGAAGTAACTAAACATACATTAGCTATTTTACTTTTCTGTTTTCACTTAGAATATCACTGCAATTTTAATCTCAATTATAGGAATTAGATCCATGGAATAGGACCAATACTAAGATAGAATTCATCAATATAGATACTATGTTTTTCAGATTATATTCTAACTAGACAACAGTCTTTTGAGATATTTTTATGTAAATTAGATTAACTTAGGAACACTTCCTTTTCTTCCCTCTTAAAAATCATTAGATTCATTTAATTTCTTTCATATTTTTAGATTAAACATTCTTAGACATCAAAGAACAAAACCCCCAAAACAACATAAAATACAAAAAATTAAGTAAGAAGAAGGCTAAATAAGCACATACAATGCACCACACTTCATAAGTTTACAAACCCCGGTTGATAATTTATGCAAGCAATTTAAGACATTAAATTGACTAAACAAGTTGTATCACCAACATGTATTCAACAATATTGTGGATGGCGTCACCAGGAAAGATTCCCCAAAACCAAGTAGTTCCGACTGAGGTGTGTAGAGGACCTAAGCAACTGATGCAATGTGTTGTGTGCGTCGAATGGCACCCTCCGCATATCCAACGTATGGCAAGGATGACGAAGACATATGTGTAAAATAAGAGAGCCTATATGATAAAAACACTAAAAAACCCAAAATATCGAGACACACCAAAAAAATACAAAACTTCTATACATAAAATTACAAAGCATATGCCCAGTGGGACACTAGGCGAATTACTTATTTAGATAGAACCCGTTGCGCGGCTCAGCAAGTGGAATCCCATTACAACATTGAAGTTCATAAGCCCCTTTAGAAAGGGCTTTCATGATGACGTATGGACCAAGCCATAATGCCTGAAGTGTTCCTACCCCCAAATGGTCGTGTCTCTAATTGTAGAGTAGAACGAGATCACCTTATGGGAAAGAACGAGGCTTGAAAAATTTGTCATATTGAGCTTTTACTCGGCACTTGTGAGCTTCGAGTGCCCTTGTGGCATCTCGACGAGCTTCATCCAATTGATTGAGTGAGAGAAAGTGCTCTTCTTTAGCAGTGGTGCCACGTAGGAGTTCAACAGCTAGCTTAAGTGATGGAATCTCACACTTGATTGGAAGAACTGCTTCTAGACCGTATGCTAATTGGAATTGCGTGAAGCCTAGGGCAGTCTTCATGAACGTTTGATATGCCTATAAAGAAAATTATAGCGTCCGATGCCATGTGGTTTTATGATTTCAAATTAACCGAAGAATCATGGTCTTGAGGATTCCATTTATGACTTCGACTTGATCGTTAGCTCGCCGATAGTAGGACAAAGACTGATCTTGTCAAAAACATAGAATGGAAGTTAACTCCATCATCATTTGGTTCTGAAAGTGTGAACCATGATATCTGACAATCGAGTGGGGTACACCAAAGTGATATATGACCTGATTGAAAAAGAAGAGAGTGATTGTTTCTCCATTGGCCCGAAAAGTGGGAATGGCTTCGGCCCATTTCGTGAAGTAGTTGACCTAAACTATGGTGTAGTTGTGTCCATCAGAAGAAGTGGGATTGCATGTGACAAAATCTATTCCCCATTTAGTGAAAGGATCGAAGGAGATAACCAGATGAAGAGGGGCAGGATGGGCGCACATTTGCTTCATAAAAATTTGACACGGATGGCACTTCTAGACCACTGTGACGCAATCTTTAAACAAAGGGGGCCAATAGTATCCTGCACGAAATATTTTTTGGGCAATAACTATACCAGAAATATGACCACTCCATGCCCCAGCTTGGTAGTCATTTAAAACGTATTCTACCTCATTAAGAGTGAGACAACGTTGAAGAACTGTATTTCCATCATGACGATATAAAGTATCTATCAACACGAGATGGTGTTTCGCTTGGTGACGAATGCGACAACGGTCATCTGGCGTAAGAGTTGGGAAGAACCATTGAGTTTGGAGGTAGAAAATAATTTCCATGTACCAAGGATTAGAAGAATCGACTAGATAGAAGGATTCATTAGGAAATGGATCTTGAGCTACTTCCTCTGGGTCATTTCTGGGAAGATCAGATAGTAATTCAGCGAAGACTAGATATTTCTTAGATTTGGAAGTAATGAAAAACAAATCAAACTGTTGGAGGATTACAATCCATTTGGAATATTTTCCTCTAATGATCTGATGAGACAAGATGTGTCACATGGGATTCTCCAAAGCAATTATGGTAGTTTGTCGTAGCAATATATAGTGTCGGAGGTGGGTGACAACAAAGACCACGATGATAGATAGTTTCTCCACATGTGAATATCATAATTAAGGTTTGATGAGACCTTTTGATAGATAATAAATCACATGCTCACTATCGTCATCATGAAATTGAACCAAAACCATACCTAGCGAGGATGGTGAGGTTGCCAGGTAGAGGAGAAATTCCCGCGAATATTTGGAGGCACTAAGAAGTGGGGCAGAAACGAGTGCCTGTTTTAGGGTGTCAAACAACAGTTGAGCTTGATCATTCAGCATATACGGTACCCCTTTCTTAAGTAAGAGCATGAAGCCTTTCAACATCCCGGCATAGTTTACGATGAAGTGACCTAAGAAGTTTGCGTTCCCTTACAAATGTTGGAGTTGTAGAATGGATTGTGGTGTAGGTAATTCAACAATTTCCTTAACCTTATCGGGATCAACCCTAATCCTGTGCTTGGAGACAATGAAACCAAGAATATCTCCATACTCGATAAAAAATAAGAACTTATGCGGATTCAGATGTATTTTGTAGAACCTACACCGAGAAAATATTTCTTTAATACACGCATGTTGATGGGCTTGTTTCTTGGAGTGAGCTGGAAGGTCATCGAAGTAATCTTGTACAATGTGTTTGATATCTTGAAATGCATAGTCCATGGCCCTTTGAAAAGTTGCTCCTGGATTCTTCAAACCGAATGGGAGTTTACAATACTAAAATGTGCCCCAAGGACAAATGGAGGTGGTTTTATGCTGGTCATCCTTTTTAATCACTATCTGGTTATATCCCAAAAATCCATCCATGAAGGAGAAAGATTCGCATCCAGCGCAATCATCAACAATATGATCTATAAATGGAGTAGGATAATTGTATTTTGGAAAAGAAACATTTAGATCATGATAATCAACACAGACGTGGATGGTGTCTTGTTTCTTATCTACAGGAACCAGATTGGATACCCATTCCATCAGAGGAACGAGATAGATGAAACCAACATGTAAGAGTTTTTCGACTTCCATCTTGATAGCTGCTGCTTTGCGAGGGTGGATAGGTCAGAGCCTTTACCAAAAAAGCTTGGTATTGTCATAAATCTTGATTTCTTGATTGACTATAGAAGGATATATTCCAAGAATTTCGTCATAAGACGAAGCAAAAACATCGTAGAACTCCTTAAAAATGGATGTGAAGCGTGCAATTTCCTCCGGATTGCAATCCGCTCCAATCTGTATATTTTCCACGATACCCATTTTGACCGCGATATCTATGAGAATTGTCTTGGAAAGATTGCCCATGTCCCCTTCCACATCGATAGTTTGAACAGTCGTGTAAGTGGAGGGAAAAATCTCAGGTGGGTCGAAAGATGGAATTTGAATAGTGGTCGCATTTGAATCAGACATCGAAGCATGATGGTGAAACTCTCCCCAAGGTCGTTCCTCTAGAGACATGATCTCTCAAATAGCTTCAAACGTAAGCGGGAATTCATTGAGGATATCCTTAGAAGGAACTATAGTGGGTGAGAGGGTGGTATCATTGGTTGAAACCGAAGCAATGGAGGGTTTAGATGTTGATTGGATGGCTTGATAAGCCAACTCAGCCGATGATAATGGCATATGATCTATGTAGGAATCAATTTTTGAAGGCGCTAGTAGGATCCAAGGATTGATAGAGCCATCCAAAATAGTGGATATCATTGCAATCGTGTGTGGAACCTCAAGCAGCTGGAGAGGAAAAAAACTCATCAGGGAAGATGCCTTGAGAAAACCGATACTGACACTGATGTGAGAGTCATGAACACCTCCTACTAAGGGCACAGTGCTGCTAGGAAATAAGGAATAATCAGGGGTGCAAAAGGATAGTTGGTCCACTGTAAATGTCTTCCCATCCATTGGAAAAAGGATGATTAAGAAAACTGAAGAGACAATGGAAATCATCGCGTAAGACCAACTGCGACCCAACAAAGTATTATAGTTGAGATGACTATCTACGACTTCTATGTCCATAATTATCATTTTCCCACTAAGTGTAATGGGGTAGCTAGCAAGGTATAATTTTTGGAGGAAGGTGTGGCCATCGAAAGCTTTGAGGGAATTAGATGATAAAGACAGAGTAGGAGAACCCAAAATGAGCCAACACATTGTTGACATTACGTAGGTTGAAGCACCTTCATCTATGATAGTGTGATGGATTGATATCCCTTTCAACACAACTTGAACCTGGAAAGCAAGCTGGTGTGAAAGGCGAGGTTTTAATTTTTTCATGTCAAAGGTGGCTATCGTAGAATCCTTGGGGTCAATTTCATGAATGGCCGAAGGCAGGGCTTTCCTTTGCATTGGTCAAGTTGGAAACACTTCGAGTGCAGACATAGCTAATGGTGCTTGTTCCAAGTCTTCTACAATGTTGTAGTTCTGGGCAGCACGTGCAAAGGTGTTATGAGTTGTGCACCAAAGGGTCCCTTTGGGGCAAGAAATGACAGGGTCAGCAACAGGCCTTTCGATATGCAGATCGTTAGGCAGCTTTGGATTCAAACTTGAACCATGTTCGTGAGCCTCAATGACTAGATTTCCCTAGATTTTAGCTCAGGTTTGGAGTTCAATGGTCTCCATGCCATAAATGGTAGATGATCCTTCACCAGAAGGATGAGTACCACCATTTCCCCTTTGGGGGGTTGTGGTGGGTTCACAACCATGTGTTGTTGCTACTGCTGTGGACTAGGAAAGGGATTGTGAAGGATGGGAGGTGTCCTTCAAGATTCCTTTTGCATGATAAAATATATACATTTCTGCAGCCAAGGAAATTTATATGTCAAGTCATCCTTTGCACAAATTTTGCAAGGTAATCTCATAGTTTTCTCATTTCCTTTGTTCTTTTTAGCAGCGTTTCTCTGATTGGGATTATTGTGAGTGTTGGGATGCTCTTTAGAAGGAGCGATATTTTTCTTATTCTTCTTGTTCTTGCTGCTAGGTTTTTGTGTAGACTGCATAGAGTGTACCTCAGCAATGGGAAGAATAGTCGATTGGGTAGGGGCAGTGGCAACCGAAGATGGCTGGCAAGATTTCCCGCTGAGTTGTTTTACAACTACACTACAAGTTGTGCCAACAAGGTTGTCAGAATGCGCTCTGGGCAACTAAGTAGCGGGAGGATTCGAGTTTCCAGGGGCATGGGGGAGTAACTCATACATCATACCAGATTGAGAATAGATGATATCTAGATGTTGTGCACGACATATGGATTGGTCTTCCGTGACCGCACTTGACAGGAAAATGTCTTTAGCAAGGGCTGGAAAGAGTGACTTACACAATCGATTTGATAATAGATGATCCAGAATTGGTTCTTTTACTAACCTCCGCCTACGTCACCATTCATGAATGTGATCAGAGATATGGGTGGCAGTGTCTTGGTGCAGCGAGATTAAGATTTTAGTTCCAGTTTCGTATCAGATAGGTAATTGAAAAATCTTAAGAAATTCTATTGCTAAGGCACCAAAAGTATTGACTAGAGCACGTGGTAACTCGATGTACCATTTGGCAGCGTTGCTTGTGAGAATGTGGTGGAAAAGTCTGAGGCAGATATTATCATCCACCATGGAGTTAGAAACAAATCATAGATGAAAGGTGGTGATGTGTGTAGCAAGATCATGCCCTTGTTTCCCTTCGAACTTAGGGATGTCAGATTGAATCTTGTGCGGTACTGCAGGTGAAATCGGGTTATGATTGATAGGATCATTGGTCAATTTATATAGATCAGGGATGTCTAAAGCTGCCAAAAATGGCAATTGCATGGTTGTCGCCGAGTCTAACCAAGGAGGTGTTGGTTGACCATTTGGACTGTAGGGTCCGCCCATCAAAGTGTTACCAACGGGTTAAGTAGGACTCTGTTGATAAAAATTTCCAGTGAGTGGAGGTGTAGGGATGTAGGGTTTTTATCCATAAGGGATGTTGTACTGGGGGGCAAACAACTGGTTGCCCCTAGGGTAATAGTTCCCCCCTTGACCTAATTTGTTTTGGGGAAGGTTCACCCATATAGACGTGATAGATTTAGATTGTGGCATACTACTATTCAAATAATTGACCGTTGGCATATGTTATCACTCCACCAGATTCCCAAGGCTAAGGAAGGAATCCCAATAGAGGTAACCAAAAACCAAGATTTTGAGTTGATAGCTAGCCCTATCAAGTTGGAGAGGGCTCTCTCCAAAAGGGTCACAACCAACAGGGCTGGAGAAAATAAGGTTTTAGGATAGATAATGAGTGCAAGGGGTTGTTTTGATTTGGTATTGGTTGGGTAAATCAACGGATAATGAAATCAGGTCAAGGAAAACTAGGTCAGGGATATAGAGTTAGGGTTATAGGGATAAGTGGGGAAAGGTAGGTATAATGTCAATCACATGAGGGAAATGGTTATGGAATGATTTAGAAAATGTAAGGAGGCTAAGGGAAGCATAAGAGATGTATTTCTCTTAGACAGAAGATATGAAACACAATATGATCAGTTACCCAAAATAGAGCATGGCTAGCATGTATTCTGAATTGCACACTTATAAAAGATCATAATCATAGAAATAAAAAGGAAATAAAAAATAAATTCACACATATGTCATTGAAGAAGAAACAATGAAATAAATTTAACACCACAGGTATCCCATAAATATAGTTGCAACTCCTCTTGTATCAATGGCCAAAACTGAATACAAAGTCTCCTTGATCAAGTAGAAAAATGAAACTGATTCCAACCCTTGAATCCTGTGAAAAACTAAGCTAAATATACATGAAAAATACCTCCAATCATCCTTAGGGGCCGAACCCATGAGGTGAGGGAGATATTACAAAAAAATCTGAAATGATAGCTAGAGTATAGGATGAGAAAAGTGACACATTCCTATCTCAAATGAACTAATTCATTACACCTCATATGCTTGATTTACCTAATTTATTTACCGTAGTAAATAGTAATAACATGATAATTACATTCATTTATATAGGTAAATTCAACATTTCTCAAGGTAAAAGTCAAAGCTGGAGTGAAACTCAGAAAATTTCCGAAGACTGCAAAAACACAATTTCCTTGTAAAATGCGTAGAGTCAAGGTAGAAAAAATGACCTCTATTCAAAGATGAATTTGAGTGTCATCCTGGTATCCAAATCTTCTCCATGATGGCTTTTTGGAAATCCCTCTGAGACTGATTTCTATAAATACCTCTATTTTTCAAAATGGTACTCATTTTCACTATCAAAAACCTCTTCTCCCAAGACTAGTAAACGCACAACGACCAGGCAGATTTTGAGCCAGAAATGGTTTTTTGACTTTTTGATGGACTAGTTCTCCTCCAAAATCTCTGAAACTTCATAGGGTTGATTTACTCATCAATAAAAACCTCCTGTTGGTGGCCATTTTTCATTTATATGCTCCAAAAAAGAGCATAGAATCCAAGGTGCTACATATTTAGCAAATCTTCTGTGTGAAACAAATTCTCAAAAACATAGAAATGAACAAAATGTTAAGTTTGCCAAAAATTTGTCAAAATTGTGAGGGTACTTGCTCATCAAGTGTTTGAGGCATGGAGTGACACCTCAGAAAGTATTTCTAACTTCTCTTTCTCTTCTTGCTTGGTCAAAACATCAATCTTGGCATTGGCTCCTTTGAGCTTGGCCAATTCAATTCTCTCTTTCTGGGCATGAAGTTTGACCCTTGTTCTCAACAATTCATTTTCCTATTGGACTTCTCTAGCAATTTTTCCAAATGTGCATTGGCTCTATCAAGCCATGGTTCCCTGTTCTTACTAATTTCTAGGGAAATCTATTCATTTAGTGTAAGTTGGCCTACTAGGTCAGCTCACTTTGTCTCTCTGGCGCTAGAGCTATTTTTAGCCCTCTAGTCCTAGGTCTCTGTATTTGAGGCCTATCCTCATCATCATCAAGTTCACCAAACTTTTCCAATGTTTCCTCAAGCAAGGCTTTAGCCTTCTCTACCTCTCTTTGTGCTTTGAGGCATTTCACCTCATTGATGACATGTTTGGTTTCGAGCTGCTGGTTTTCATGTCCAAGGAAGTGAATCACATACTTGGCCCTCTCAATATTATTTTGGAGCTCATTAATCTCAGCCTCTTTACCTTTAATTACTACATTGGTGATTTTGTCTTCATCTTCCTCACCTAGGTCAATCAACTGAAATCCTTGCTCTATCTCATGATTGTCCTCCTCATCATGAATGACTGGCTCTATCACCTGTTCCTCACCTTTATTTACCTGTTGTGTTGATTAAGAAGGAATGGCCCCTTTCACTCCAATTGAAGAAAAAACATGCCTATAGCCTCTCTGGTAAATTTTGGGCAATGGCTCAACCTCAGCGAAACTAGCCCATTTTTCCTCAATGTCCTCATCACTACTTGATGACTCAGAATCATGATGTGATGATGATGTAGGGTTATAAAAAGGTGAAGAAGGCTCAATATGAGGTGAAAGAGGTGAATGGAGCTGATCTTGTAATTATATATGAATGGTAGGCTAAGATGGAGGGATATATGAGGGAGGATCAGATGATGAAGGTGTGTTCTAGCCATGCTGACTAGGTGGGGTAGTGAAAATCTCATTGGATATGAAGGTGTCCCATGGAATGTTTAACTGATCAAGATAATGCATGACTCTCATTTTGATGAAGGAGTGGTGAAAGAGACTCTGCATTTGATGATCATAATCTCTCTTTTGGGAAATAAATGCCATTTTCTCAATGCTCCGGAGGAGATAATAGGTTATGTGAAGAATTATGACCCTAGTGAAGTGCATGAGGAGCTAGATATGATAGGAATAGAGCCTAGAAAACCTTCCCTCACAGGTGAATTATTTCATGATGATTTTCATCATGGGGATGTATCTGTCAAGGAGGTGGGAGAAAGGAAAAATTGTCTTTTTATCATTCTTTTATCTTGGTTTAAGATATGGCTCATTATAATAATGATTGAGGTTTCCTTGTTTAAACCATATTTCTCCTACATTTGGGATCCATGTAGTAGTTGCAATAATATCAGTGGACATAGTGAAATTGACTCTGACAAGGATGACCTATTTGTCATGAAGGTTAGAAATGAACAAACTTGTCAAGATAGGATGGTACTGGATTCTTTGAGCTTTTTGACAAAATTCGAAACAACCTACATACTTAAAGCATGACACAGTGAGGGGAGATGCCATAAGCTCTATAGTAGTTGTTGGTTCATTTTTGATGAATTTACGTCCCTTCTTATATGGTTTTTTCTTCTGTCTCTCTTCCTCATTCAAACTTCTGTTCTCTTCTTCAACCATAATTGATGTCATAACCCTCGAGTGATGGAATGAAATAGAGGAGTGTGAAGTGAAAGGAAGTGTTGGGAAATGAAGGGAATGGTAATGTGAAGGGATCCTAGGTAAGTAACCCTAAGATTTAGGGCTATAGGGATGAAATTTTTTAGGAAATGGGGAAATAGGGAAATGGGAGAATGTTTATAGGAATGTGAGGGGAAGAGTATAAAATTTTTAGGGATTAGGTTAAGGGAGTGAATTATATTTTAATAGGTCTAGGTTTTCTTTCTTAAGAAATAAGTTTTATTGAATATGAAGCAAAAAAATACATCCATGAGATGATGGCCGGGTTACTAATAAATGAATATTTGAAGAATGAATTTGTAAGATTTTGCAACATTTGGTGGAGTGGCAAACTAAAAGAGGTTTTCTGGCACTTGCTGAGTGAACACAAAACATCTTGTTGAACGTGCAATGTCCTTGCCAAACGTGAAGCACCCTTCCTGAACATGCAACACCTTTGAATTTTGCACCATGAACCTTTACCAAATGTGTAGTGTCCTCTCCAAATGTGTAGCATCCAACCTAAATGCGCAGCGACCTGGAGAATGCGCAGCGACCAAATTTTTTTGCCCAGTTACACTTTGAAATTCAAATTTTCTCCTTTGCTGAAGATTTACTGAAGGCTGAATGAGACAAATGGGCTTTGTCTTGAGGTTTTGATGACTTTTATAGTCTAGTGGATTTGATTTATAGCTTGAAAAACCCACTTTCCTTATGTTCACTTTTAGTTTTTCAAACTTTGACATTGATACTCTTTGACTTTCTGACTTTTTGTTTTGCAGGTTGATCAACTGATGGATTTTTTACTTTATTTGCTTCAGTTTGGTAAGAGTGGTCGAGTTGAAAGATTATGGAATGCATTATTACATATAAAAAAACATAAAATTACATTTAAAAATAAAAAATAAATTACATTTTTGATTTTATATCAAAATGACATTTTGATATTAAAATCATGGAAATAAAAATTACAACTTGAAAAATATAATAATTACACAGTGATGATCTTCTGTAGAGGAAGATATAATGTCTTTGAGTCACTCTAATATGTCTAATGACTTTATTTGTATGGAGTAATGCATTTTGGACCTTGAAAGAAAAAACCCTAATGACCTAATGAAACGTCTTTTGAAACATGATCTCCATGACTGATTTTAACTAAGACAAGACATGGTGAAATGAGAATTTTCATGAGTGTTATTGTGCTCAGGAAGACATGGGAGTGAGTCAGGAAATATGGTTCTTTGAAGGAGAGTGAATTTTTATTGAGGAAGGCTACCATTATCAATTTTTTTTTTAGCATGACCTAATGGAATGATATAAAAATTTCAGAATGAGACACCTAAAATGAGAAATGAAAGAATGATATTGATCACTGATGGAAGAATACATATTATGACTCTAACATTAGCCTTATTGGGGATGGAACATCTGAGAGAGGTGTTAAGAACAACAGATCTTTGAGTTGAGAAGATCAATGCTTTCTTCCATTGCACCAAATACAGTAAAAAATAACCAAAACTGAAAGGTAGGGCTGAATTTCTGACAATTCAATTGCACAAAATGAATGAAACTGAATAAATTTGACTTAAATTGATTGAAACAAAGACTCAAAAACTGAACTTACCCTAACGCAAACTTAACTTGAAAAATTAGAAACTTCAATGAAGCTCCATGGCCTTCACTTCAGGCTCTGAACTCTAATGCTTGTCCCACTTCACACTTGTAGAAATATTAAACTGATATATACAATGATGATTAAAATTCTCATAAGTTTCAGATTCAAAAGAGATAGTATTTCAGGAGCCTACCATTTACTAGCCCTCCTAAGCAAATTTTCTCGTCCAATTCTTCTAAAATATATGCATTATGTTCACAAGAAGCTACAAATATAAAAGGATCTCTCCATAGGTTATCAAGCTTCCCATGTTTACCTTTGTCTTCATTCCTGGCATCCCAGCAAAGTACCACATCATCAATCTTGAAATCATCCTGTTTAGTTTTCCTGTCATAAATATGCTTGATCTTATCATGAAGCTTGGAAGTGTTTTGGAACACTTCTTCCCTTGTTTCCTGTAAGTGGATCATTTGGTTTATTCTTAATTGAATATGATTTTCTTCGCTTCCAGCCTCTTGTAGAAGTTCCATGACTGGGAAAACCAATGAAGTAGGGAAAAATATATCCACACCGTAAAATACTTGAAAGGTAGACATGCCAATGGATATTTTGTTGCTTACTTGATCTGCCCATAGTGCATTTATCAGCTTCTTGTGCCAATTATTTTTTTTAGCTTCCATCATATTTTTGATTATATTTACTAGAGACTTGTTGGAAGACTCCACCAATCCATTTTCTTGTGGATAATATCCTGTAGAATGACCCAATTCGATGTTATATTTATCGCAAAATCTCGTCATCTTATTTTATTTGAAAGCAGTAGCGTTGTCCATGATTATATTTCTAGGACAACTAAACCGAGACAAAATGTTAGCTTCAAGAAACTGAATAATGACTAAGTCAGTAGCTTTCCTGGTTGGGATCGCTTCGATCCATTTTGTGAAATAATCTGTAGTGGTAAGTATCCATTTATACTGAGCAGATGAAGGTGGGTGTATCTCACTGATAAAATCCAAGCCCCACTACTGGAAGGGAGCTTCAACTAAAATGGGT
The DNA here is from genome assembly GCA_034641835.2 of Pinus albicaulis. Lineage (NCBI taxonomy): Eukaryota > Viridiplantae > Streptophyta > Pinopsida > Pinales > Pinaceae > Pinus > Pinus albicaulis. Next base: position 290,349,974 of record CM076576.1, read on the forward strand.
TGTAATGGTAAAGGAAGGAGCTTACGTTTACCTTGGAAAATTTGGCACTCATGACAACTCATGACCGTCTTGTACAGATCTGCGAATAAAGTAGGCCAATAGCAACCCTCTCTCAGTACTTTGTTGGCCGTAGTCTTCCAGTACAAATGACCTCCACAATCTCCCTTGTGGTAATATTTCATCACTTCTCTGGATTCATCTTCCACCAAACAATTGAGCAATACTCCTTTAGGATCCTTCCAATAGAGTGCACTATCAAGTATGTAGTATTTTGATGCCTTAAGCTTTAAGGACCTTGCCTTACTCTTTGTCATGTTCGGAGAAGGATTCAAATTTTGTAAAACATAGATGATATCAACATACCCTGGAGATGATGAAAAGAGATATGATATCTGAAATAAACTTACATTTTATTCATCATTGGATAGTGTTGTTATGAGATTGATGTCAAGTGCATGTAAATTAGACTCAACCATGATCTTGGCTAAGCCTTTCCCTTTGATCAACTCGGTCGTCTTGATCTCAAGGTCATACTGTAAAAGTGCTGCTATCCACCTACCTCTTCTTCCCTCTAGATATGTTTGCATAAGTACGTATTTAACCGCTGCATTTGGAACATATGCTAAAATATGAGAGTGCAGAATGTAAATACAAAAGCCTTTGAGTGCTTTGACAAAGGCCAAGGCCTGTTTCTCAATTATGTTATATCAGAGAGCTACATCTATTATGGTACAACTGAAGAATGCTATAGGTAGCTCTATCCCATCCTTTTTCTACATAAGCACTGCTGCCAAGGTATGTTCAGAAGAAAAAGAGAATATGTTGAAATCTAAAGAATAATCAGGAATTGTTAACGCTAGAGTAGTAGTTAAATTTTTTTTACCAAGCTGAATGATTTACAGGCATTCTTTGACCATCTAACATCATTTTTCTTCTTCAGCATATTGGTTAGTTCTCTGAGATGTTCTGCTAGGTTGGGAATTAACCTATGTAGGAAATTCATCCTACCATTAAAGGCTTGAATTTCCTTTTTGTTTCTAGGGAAATATATTTTCTTTATTGCTTCAACTCTAGTGGGATCTATTCGGATTCCATCTTTTGAGATGATGTGTCCCAACAACTTACCCTCTTCCATAGCACACAAACACTTTTTAGGATTTAGGGAAATCCCAAACTTTCTACACCGCTGGAATACAACTCTCAAATTATGTAAGTGCTCTTCATCTGAATTTGAATAAAAAGTAAGATCATCTAAATAAACTACCAGGAAGAAATCTTTTTCATTACCAAAAGCTGTGTCCATGGCATGCTGGAAAGTGGCCTTGACATTCTTCAAACCGAATGGAATTTTGGCATATTTAAAGGTCCCCCATGGCATAGTGAATGCTTTCTTATCCTGATCATTTTCATGTGCCAGGATCTGATTGTAGCATGAGTAGCCATCCAAAAATGACATCCTGCCGGCTCCTACAAATCGGCGAAGTATGTGATCCATATTGGGCAGCGGGTAATTGTCTTTCAACGACACTTTGTTTAGATTTATGAAATATATACAAAGTCGAATGTCACCAGTATTCTTCCACATTGGAACCAAATTGGAGATCCAATCTGAAAATCTGACTGGAACAATGATGCCTGCCTTATAAAGCTTGTTTACCTCCTTCTTAATGGATGTCAACAATTTTTGATTAATTCTCCTAAGATTCTGTCTAAAGGGATTTTGATTTGGTTTGATCGGGATTGTGTGGTGAATGATATCTTAATTATACACCTTTAGGTATGAATAATCCCAAGAAAATACATCAGAAAACTCAGTAAAAAAATCAATATATTTAGGCTTTACCTCTGATGGCAAGGACTTTGAGAGCTTGGTGAAATTTGGTTGATCGACTGTTCCTATATTCACATATTCTACTCCTTTTTATGTGGGAACCAAAGTTGGTTTTCTCGCCACATCATCCTGATAAAATAACTCTTCCAAAGGTATGAGACCTTTCTGAATGTTATTGTCTTTTAACTTAAGAATATCAATATGATCTACTTCAATAACTTAGTCATATTAATCATATACCTCGTCCATAGTACAATTTTCAATTTCTCCTTCACTCTGCAGGAAGTTTTTCACTTGTTTATCATCCCAAAAAACTTGCCAAAATTTTAAGTTATCCAGAATGGTGGGCCTGCGCTTTATATGGATGTCAAAATTTTTATTAGAAAACATTGTAGAACTAAAATTACTCATAGCAGTGGCTAATGAATCAACCATCAAGTTTTGCAATGTATGCACTACCTTAAGTGTGTATTCAGGAAACATTCTTAAAATGTCAAGTGATACATTCATATATTGCCTCATTCTAGGGTGATTAGCTTGGTATTCACCTTTAATTTGTTTGATCAATAGCTCTGAATCATCGTAGACTGTAATTCTCCTAACTCCCAATTTCTTCAGAAATTTCAAACGAGTAATGAGCGCTTCATATTCAGCCTCATTATTTGTACAACCAAACGCTAGTTTGTAGGAACACAACCTTACATTATTTGGGACCTTTTTTTATGTTCAAATGGGATACAGATCCATAAAACTATGCCAACTTCGTCTTTACTGATGGAACCATCAAAGTCCATGCTCCAAAGACCATCTTCTTCTTCTTCAAGGTGTTGAAACTCCTGATTCTGATTTGACACTATTTGGCGCTCTGATTCTTCATGTTGCCATGAATTTTTATCCGCCTTCTCTTATGGATATTGGGTTACAATAGGCAGATTTTCCTTCTCTTCCTCTAACATTGTTCTGATACAAACTGAAACTTCGAGAACATTCCCTAATTTTACTATTTGACAATCTATATCATTTATTCTAGAATTATTTTACAATATAAAAGAGTCTAAATCTATATGTACAACATTGATTGGATGATTGTTAGGCCTTTCCTTATTAGTGATCATGTACTTAATTTTGGTCTCATGGTATAGCTTTCTCATTTGACCAAAGACAAGGATAGTGGCATAGGAAAAGTCTAATTGCAGTGTACCTCTTAATTCCCCCCCCCAAGATCTCTACAACAACTACCACGTCCATAAGGACATTTTTGGCTAGGATTTGTTCTAAGTAGACCATTAGATCTTGGATCAGACCTATACAGCAGACCCAACCAAAATCAAAAGAGTATAGATCATGATATGGGCGGGTAATATCAAGGCCAATCTTCTCCATGATGCCTTTGGTCATGAGGTTGTGAGAAGCCCCAGAGTCTAACATGGTATTATGAAGAATGCACTGATGAACTTTAAGACTCAGATAAAATGGTGGGACTTCACTATATTTGTATTGGCCATCAATGGCAGCACCAAATATCAACTCGGGCTAATCATCCTCTACATGAACCATGTCGGATAAAGGGTCAACTTTTAAGGTTTTGGCTACATGGGTTTTGAACTTATCAATTTTGACCAACTCGGTAAGAGGAATAGACACTTTTAATTTAGAAATTTCAGACTCAAAATTAAAAGGTGTAGTCCTATCTAACTCTTTCGTGAGCACATCCCTTTTCTCTACATGATCTTTGGGTGCAACTTCCTTTCTCTGACTGTCTCTTTCTTTGACTGGTGCACTTGTAGTAGGCTGATTACTTATGTTTTGATTCGGTGCTACAATTTCTTTATCCTTATTCTGAACTTATTTCGGTGGTACTTCTTTCTACTGAATTGTTTTCTTTGGAAGTGGAGTTATTGGAACATCCTGACCTCTCAAGTTATACTGCCTTTGTTGGGAACTCAATGCATTTAGGTACCCTCTCTGATAGTCATCATATTCTACCTCTAATTCATAGTCATTCACCATTATGAAATTTTTGTCATTAGGTGAACTTGTATTCTCCACATATTCTTCATCCTCGGTGAGAAAATGGGCTGACCATCGGCTGTGAAAAGAAGATTCTCTTCTACCATCGGTTCTTCCTCTTCATCACTTTGGGCATAATTATGCTAAAGTGGTGCTCTGATTTTCTGTTGCTGCTATGTTTCGGGAGGTATTTGTTCTCACTTCTTTATTTGAAACTAAGGTTGTTGATGGCCTCAGACGTTTCGATTTATGATTTGAGGCTTAGTCTGTCTATCTGAAATAGATATCCTATCAACCATTCTCTCCATGGTTTTCAGCAAGGCATTAAAGTTGGTATCAAATGAAGTGGAGGGTTCCTCTTTGATAGTCACTTTGCGTTCACCTTTAAGTTTGGCCTTTTTAATTAATAGATTTGCTTCAACACTCACTGAATTCTTTATCATATCTTCAAGGGTGGTGGGATTTCTTTCTCTCAATGAATAGGTCATATCTAGGTCAAAGGCATCAGGATAACGCAGAAGGGATAAAATAGGAGGTGGTTTCATTTCATTGGGAATGGAATTATAAATTTTGATATATCGAGCATTGTAATCAGGCACTGATTCATTGGGATTACGTTTCAAGGAATCATATTCAGTAAGGATCTGCAAAGGGTTTTTATTTTCATCCCACCTGGTTAATAAAACATCAGTCAATTCAACAGGAGTCCTAATTGAATTTGCTGGTAGGGCACGGAACTAGACTTTGAATTCACCTGAAAAACATTGTGCGATGATTCACATCTTGGCATCATCTGCATCTAACTCTTCCAAATCTATAAAGGTTGTGATTTTGGCTATGTGTTGATGGGTAGTGATTTCAAGGTTTTCATCAAAAAGGGGAAGCCTTTGACCATACCCTTGAGGCTGATCAACAAGATTACCAGGGATCACTAATGGTCCAAAACAAGCCATAATTCTAGCTGGATGGTGTATTAGGTTAACAACCAGAGGAATGGACTGAATGGGTAAAGGAGCTGAAACTATTGGTGCTGAAATAGCAGGTATGTATGATGAAGTCGAAGGTGTAGATGAATATACTGAGATTGACTATTTTGGAGGTTCATATGTAACAAAAAATTCTTCGGTATGATAAAATTTGATCCAATCTTTAATGTCTAGGTCTAACTCAAGCTTGATTTCTTCGTAAAACCAATATTTCAAAGAACTTAAATCTAATTCTGACAAATATTTTACTTCGGATAATCTCAGAGGATCAAAAACTATGTCAGATAAGGAAGTTTCAGATTTGGACTTGAATAAAGATAATTCAAACTTTATGTCATAGGGTATATCCTTTAGAGAAAGAAATTTTGCAGGTAGAGATACTGATCTTACCAACGGAGCTAGTCCTGATAGAATTTGTAGAGTTTGATAGCGGTGTCTTCGAAAGAATTGCTCCGGATCATCAATGGGATCAACTGGATCAAGGTCTAGATTCGATCTAGTGTATCTTGTAGAAGCCAGATCTGTTGTGAGGCACTGCACTTAAATCAACCTTCCAAAACCCGATCCTATCATCCAAAATATCAATTTCCTATTGATATTTGTCGTACACAGAGGGAAAAGTTTTTTTCTTTGGTCCCTGACAATGATGCCAGTATGTTATCACTCCACTAGATTCGTAAGGCCGATGAAGGAATCCCAACAAAGATAACCACAAACCAAGATTTTGACTTGATATCTAACCCTATAAAAATGGAGAGGGCTCTCTCCAAAAGGGTCACAACCAGGAGGGATGGAGCAAATAGGGTCTTAGGATAGATAATGAGTGCAAGGGGTTGTTTTGATTTGGTTTTGGTTGAGTAAATCATTGGATAATGAAATCAGATCAAGGAAAACTAGGCCAGGGCTATAGAGTTAGGGTTGCAGGGATAAATGGGGCAAGGTAGGTATAATTTAAATAACTTGAGGGAAATGGTTATGGAATGGTTTAGAAAATGTAAGGAGGCAAAGGGAAGCATAAGATATGTATTTCTCTCAGACAGAAGATATGAAACAAGATATGATTAGTTACCCAAAAAAGAGCATGGCTAGCATGTATTCTGAATTTCACACTTATAAATGATCATAATCATAGACATGAAAAGGAAATGAACAAGACATTCACAAATATTTCACTGAATAAGAAACAATGAAAGAAATTTAATACCATAGGTATCCCATAAATATATCTGATGATGAGGAATCAAGTAGCAAAATGAAACTGATTCCAACCCTTGAATCCTGTGAAAAATAAGCTAAATAGACATGAAAGCCACCTCCACCTATCCTCAGGGGTCGAATCCATGAGGTGAGGGAGATATTACACAAAATTTTGAACTGATAGCTAGAGGATTGCATGAGAAATGTGACACATTCCTATCTCAAGTGAACTGATTCATTACACCTCATATGCTTGATTTACCTAATGTATTTACCCTAGTAAATAGTAATAAAATGATAATTACATTCATATTGGTCATTTACATAGGTAAATTCAACATTTCCCAAGGTAAAAGTCAAAACTAGAGCGAAACTCCGAAAATTTCTGAAGTCTGCAAAAACATAGTTTCCTTTTAAAACGTGTAGCGTCTAGGTAGAAAAAATGTCCTTTGTTCAAGGCTGAATGTGAGTGCCTTCCCGGTATCCAAATCTACTCCATGATGGCTCATTGGAAAGAAAATTGAGTCTAATTTCCTGAACTACCTTTAGTTTTCAAAATGGTTCTCATTTCCCTATCAAAATCCTCTTCTCCCAAGACTAGTAAACGCACAGAGACTAGGCAGATTTTGAGGCAGAAACATGAAATTTTGATGGTTTTTTGACTTTTTAATGGACCAGTTCTCTTCCTAAAGCTCAGAAACTTCATAGGGTCGATGTCCTCATCAATAAAAACCTACTGGTGGTGGTCCTTTGTCATTTATACACTCTAAAAAAGAGTGTAGCGTCCAAGGCACTACGCATTTAGAAAATTTTTTGTGTTCAAAATATCATCAAAAACACAGAAATGAACAAAATGCTAATTTTGCCAAAAATATTTCAAAATTGTGAGGGTAATTTCTCATCAAGTGTTTGAGGCATGGAGTGACACTTCAGCAAGTATGTCTAACTTCTCTTTCTCTTCTTGCTTGGTCAAAATTTCAATCTTGGCATTGGATCTTTTCAGCTTGGCCAATGCAATTCTCTCTTTCCGTGCATGAAGTTTGACCCTTGTTCTCAACAAGTCATTGTCCTTGTTGGCCTTCTCTAGAAATTTTTCCAAATGCAGATTGGCTCTATCAAGCCATGGTTCATTTTTCTTGCTAATTTATAGGGCAAGGTGTTCAATTAGTGTAAGTTGGTCTGCTAGGTCAACTTCCCTTTGTCTCTCTAGGCTTAGAGCTCTTTCTAGCCCTCCAGTCCTAGGTCTCTGTATTTGAGGTTGATCCTCATCATCATCAAGTTCACCAAACTTTTACAATGTTTCCTCAAGCAAGGCTTTAGCCTTCTCTGCCTCTCTTTGTGCTTTGATGCAATTCACCTCATTGATGACCTGTTTGGTTTCCAGCAGCTGGTTTTCATGTTCAAGGTATTTAATCACATACGTGGCCCTCTCAAGATAATTTTGGAGCTCATTAATCTCAGCCTCTTTACCTTTAATTACTACATTGGTTATTTTGTCTTCATATTCCTCACCTACGTCAGTAAACTGAAATTCTTGCTCTGTCTCATGATTGTCCTCCTCATAATGAATGACTGGCTCTATCACCTGTTCCTTACCTTTATTTACCAATTGTGTTGATGAAGAAGGCTTGGTCCCTTTCACTTCAAGTGAAGCAAACACATGCCTATAGCCTCTCTGGTAAGTTTTGGGCAATGGCTCAACCTCAACCAAACTAGCCCATTTTGCCTCAATGTTCGCATCACTGCTTGATGACTCATAATCATGATGTGATGATGATGTAGGGTTATAAAAAGGATACGAAGAAGGCTCAATATGAGGTGAAAGAGGTGAATGGAGCTGATCTTGTAATTATATATGAATGGTAGGCTAAGATGGAGGGATATATGAGGGAGGATGAGATGATGAAGGTGTATTCTAGCCATGCTGACTAGGTGGGGCAACAAAAATCTCATTAGATATGAAGGTGTGCCATGGAATGTTTAATTGATCAATTCGATGCATGAATATCATTTTGATGAGGGAGTGGTGAAAGAGACTCTGCATTTAATGATCATAATCTCTCTTTTGGGAAATAAATGCCATTTTATCAATGCTTTAGAGGAGATAATAGGTTATGTGAAGAATTCTGACCCTAGTGAAGTGCATGAGGAGCTGGATATGATAGGAATAGAGCCTAGAAAACCTTCCCTCACAGGTGAAGTATTTCATGATGATTTTCATCAAGGGGATGTATCTGACAAGGAGGTGGGAGAAAGGAAAATTTGTCTTTTTATCATTCTTGTATCTTGGTTTAAGATATGGCTCATAATAATAATGATTGAGGTTTCCTTGTTTAAACCATGTTTCTCCTACATTTGGGATCCCTGTAGCAGCTCCAATAATATCAGTGGACATAGTGAAATTGACCCCGACAAGAGTGACCTGTTTATCATGAAGGTTAGAAATGAACAATCTTTTCAAGATAGGATAGTACTTATTCTTTGCACTTTTTCACAAAATTGGAAACAACCTACATACTTAAAGCATGACACAGTGAGGGGAGATGCCATAAGCTCTCTAGTAGTTGTTGGTTCATCTCTGATGAATTTCCATCCCTTCTTATATGGCTTTTTCTTTTGTCTCTCTTCCTCATTAGAACTTATGTTCTCCTCTTCAACCATAATTGATGTCAAAACCCTAAGGTGATGGAATGAAATAAAGGAATGTGAAGTGAAAGGAAGTGTTGGGAAATGAAGGGAATGGGAATTTGAAGGGAGCCTAGGTAAGTAACCCTAGGAATTAGGGCTATAGGGATGAATTTTTTTAGGAAATTGGGAAATAGGGAAATGGGAGAATGTTTATAGGAATGTGAGGGGAAGAGTATACAAGTTTTAGGGATTAGGTTAAGGGAGTGAATTAGATTTTAATAGGTCTAGGGTTTCTTTCTTTAGAAATAATTTTGAATGAACTATGAAGCACCAAAATACATCAATGTGATGATGGCTGGGTTACTTACTAGTAAATGAAGCTTTGAAGAAAATATTTGTAGAGATTTGGCATCATTTGGTGGAGTGGCAGGCTAAAAGAGGTTTTCTGGCACTTGTTGAGTGAATGTGCAACGTCCTTCCTAAACACGCAACCCCCTTCTTGAACGCATAGTGCCTTTGATTTTTTCATTGTGAACCCTGACCAAATGCGCAACTTCCTCCCCAAATGCGCAACGTCCCACCTAAGCGCACAGTGACCTGGAAAATGTGCAACGAAAAGCAAATTTTGCCCAGTTACACTTTGAAATTCGAATTTTCTCCTTTCCTGAAGATTTTCTGAAGGCTCAATGAGACAAATGGGCTTTTTCTTGAGGTGTTGAGGACTTTTATATCTAGTGGATTTGATTTATAACTTGAAAACCCCACTTTCCTTATGTTCACTTTTCATTTTTCAAACTTTGACACTAATACTCTTTGACTTTCTGACTTTTTGTTTTGCAAATTGATCAGCTAATGGAGTTTTGAATTTCTTTGCTTCAGTTTGGCAAGAGTGATTGAGTTGACAACTTAGGGAATGTATTATTACATATAAAAAAACATAAAATTACATTTAAAAAAAATAAATAAATTACTTTTTTTATTTTATATCAAAATGACATTTTGATATTAAAATCATAGAATCAAAATTAGAACTTAAAAAATATAATAGATACATAGTGATGATCTTTAGTAGAGGAAGATAAAATGTGTTTGAGTCACTCTCATACGTCTGCTAACTTTATTTGGATGGAGTAATGCATTTTGGACCTTGAAAGGAAAAACCCTAATGACCTAATGAAACTTTTGAAACCTGATCTCCATGATTGAATTTAACTGAGACAAGACATGGTGAAATGAGCATTTTTATGTGTGTTATTGTGCTCAAGAAGACATGGGAGTGAGTCAACAAATATGGTTCTCTAAAGGAGAGTGAAGTTTTATTGAGGAAGGCTACCATCAGCGAATTGTTTTTAGAATGACCTAATGGAAGGATATAAAAATTCCAGAATGAGACACCTAAAATGAGAAATGAAGGAATGATATTGATCACTGACGGAAAAATTAATATTCTGACTCTAACAACATAGACCCTACACCATACGGTTGACCACTAAGAGGAATGGAATTAACAATCGATGGACCTACTTGTCCCACTGAATGTAGGGGTACCAAAGTGCCACCTTGCATATAAGTGTTGGTGACACTTCCCCCTGGCATAGTAGCCAAGGGGTTTGGACTGAGAAATGGATTCCAATTGAAAGGGTTGCTAAAAGGAACTGAAGTAACCCTGCTAGCGGGAGAGGAAACCAAGGGTTCAAGTGCAGTCACGATAGGAGCGGATATCGAAGGATTTAGAATTCCACTCACAATTTTTGTGTTTAAGATGCTAGAACCAGGCATATACTGGCTACTAGGGTTGCCAATAATTTGTGTAGAAATGAAACTGGTGGGGAAGATGGTGGTGGAACCGAGTTGACCACCAATGACACCGACCCAGCTGTCTCCAGTTTTTAAGTGGATGTGAGTGCAACCGAAGACATGGCTGGTACTGGTGCTACCTAAATTAACAATGGCCCCAACGGGTCAGTGAGAGGAGGACTGTAAGGAGGTATAAATTCTTGTGTGAAAGGATCCTTAGGAAACTACATATTGTATGGATCAATGTGAAAATCAGGGATCAACACTGGAGACTCCTCTTCTGGAGAAGGCACTGGGTCACTGAGACTTGAATCCTCACCCAATGTTAATGGAGGGATACCTTGCTATTGCCTAGAAAGATGACGATGGTCAAAGGATGCCACAATGAACAATTAGTTTTATCAAAGTTTTATTGTGATGTATTATTAAGTCTCAGTGATGGTAGAACCACACACCTAAAAAAGAAAGAACTTCTAAAGTCAATCATTCAAGTAGCCAGAGCGGTAAGACCCCATCTCAGTGCTACTGTTTACTGGAGATGAAACCCAGTATCACAATAACATACACAGAGAGTTGGTTAAATGTATATTTATGGTTACTCTTGAGCTTTTCTCGAACCTCAAATGATGGGTATAAGCACTCTTGTGGAGACGAGTACCCTCCCAAAGACCGAATATCGAGTAGGTATGTTTGTGTCAACTACCAGCGAAGCCCGCCCCAGTCACCTTGTATACGTCCCTAAAAGTATGTAAAATAAAGATACCTCAAATCATAGACACTATCAGGGGGGTCACGGTAGTAGAAAACATGCTATATAGGCAGAAATCCTAGATCCCTGATCTAGTTTCAAAATCCCTGAGGGGAACCCCAATATATAGAATGCTAACTCTTATGCAATCGAAGGCAGGCTACCTTCTCACACACCCCAATGTTGTCTCATGCTTAACTCTGGTAGTAATGGAGTAGTCCCAATAGTATGAGTCCAGTAGGATTTTTCACTCTTTAATGACACTAGTCTTAAGTTTTGCGATCTTGGGTAGTTTTCTCACTCTTCCTATCCGAAGATCGTAGCCTGAACTAATTTTGGTGTAAGCTTAGAAAAAGAGTTATATGATTGATTTTATTAGCGTTTTATTTTAGTGTACTTGCTTATAAGTCTTTGGAGGGGGATTGGACATATGAAATGTAGTGAGACCCTGACTCAAGCCATGCAAAAAATTATTTTAATATTCAATTTGATGAAGAGCTTATTCTATAGGGAGAAATATTTCACACATCCATGCAACAAAAAACATCCAAATAATGCAGTTCAACCTAAAAATATTCATACATATATCTATCCTCACTAACATCTATTTAACCTAAAAATTCAGAATGAAATCAGATATGTTCATAAAAACTAAAAAAAAAAAAAAATTCCTTTTTCAAAAAGTAAATTCAACTAACACTAAATTTTGAAATAATAAAACTAAAATTCTAGCAGGAAACCAAGCACAAGGATCCAAAACACAGAATCTAATTTCAAAGCCAACAACTGCACAGTCAGGGAAATCATAATGGGGGTGTAACAACAAATTCTGGCTAGGTAACGCAGACTAGCAAGGGCTACAGAGCATTAACAGCAGGACTAACACATTGTTCCCAAGCATCAACAACTTTATAATGCATTGGAACACATGCAGGGGGTGCCTTAATCAAGGAAAAGTTGCAAAAAAAATGACTATGCAGGGTCTATTCTGAACACTGTGAGCCACTAAGATGGTCACAAAGCATATGAAATGATCAGAAATGGATGTGAGCAGAACAGGAAGTGACAGAGGGAAAGAACCAAAGGCTCAGAAACAAACAATTCGAGAACTAAGGATTAGTCCCCAAATAAATCTCCAATTCTTCTTAGGGGTAAAACACATGGGTGGTAGTTGAATTAAATCCCTCTCAGGTCTTCCTGGTGTCCGACATAGACAGTCAGATTAGATGTATAGTTCACAAAGACATTTCATACATGTTTATACTAATGCATAATTGAAAAAGTGAGATATTGAAGGATTACCTTTTTGTAGACAATAGGTACATTGGAGAGCACTAAACGATGTGGCAGAAGTCCCCCCTCACCAGCCCCAAGCTTAGATCCTACAAACAAACAAAGCACGCATGTAATCGTCACAGTTTTATCACTTACTAGAAACTAAACAATTATATAATCAACATTTAACTATGCAAATCTGAGCCATTTATATCATGCTTCATAGACAAATAAACAATAAATGTGACACTAAAACATCAAATGGACAAAATAGATACAGTTCTATTAATATATAAGAAGGAAGATTAAAACCGTTGGTTGGAACAAGCTTCCCTCAGTCTTCCAAACCCCTCTCTCTCTCTCTCTCCTCTACCTCCAAGTGTAATGATACTTGGGCTAAGAGTTCTCAATGAAACTTTCCAATCACTAAGCCTTCCACTCAACAATAACCTTATGCTCTGCACACGATCAACCTTTCGACCCTTGACCAAGAGCTCAAACCTCCAATTTATAAGAATTTGGGAGGACACATCTTGCCAATATTCTCAATCAGTTTGAAAAGGGAAAAATCATGATGTTTCCTTGCCTTTCCTTACTTTTCCCTTTTATGGATGCTCAATTAGGTTTAGTAATGTCTAATAAGAGTCCTACACCGCAGGTTACTGCTTTTGGACTAACTCCTTTGAGAAAAAGCAGGAACTTTAAGTTAGTTATTGTGGGATTTGTCCCTTTTCTTCATGAAAACACAGGTAACACTGCCCCTTAGGTAAGACAGTGCATTAAAATAGGTACTAACGCTCCCTCTGAAAGGCTGAGATGCTTTATAACTTGTTCTGGTTGTCTATAGGGTGCATTAACTTGGCAAAATGGGTCTCTGTCTAGGCCATTTTCTTCGTTCCATGTTTCCTTCTCCTCTAAGCTGATGAGGAGGTCATTTGTCCTATAACAAGAATAACTTCAAACTGATTTTTCAAACAAGACTTATGCAATTAAAAAAAAAAAAATGCACACCTTTTTCTTGCGTTTAGGAGCTCGATATTGAAACTGATGTATCTCTGTAATTTCAGATCTCCAAGATTTTATCTACGGTCCTCATTAGAGAACTTTTGAGGTCTAAAATGGACCTTCTAAGAAAAATGTACAACCAAAATAAAATTTATAAGAACCAATAGGATTCAAGATGATGATGTCAACAATGGGGGATGATTCACCAATTTTTGGGTAAAAAAATAAAAATATTAAAAAATAATAAAATAATAAAACTACTTTTTGAACTTGTGTTTTAAACTTATCTCCTTAAGTTTTTACTCAAATTTTGAGTATGAGTGCTCATTGGATGAAAATTTTAATTCTTCATCCAAGGAGTACCCATGTTGCATACTTTCGATGGACTCGACTACATGAAAAATGAGAAATACATGAAAAATTGTGATTGAAGTGACGTTTTTCATGTATTTCTCATTTTTCGTGTAGAAGGGTACATTAAATGTATGAAATATGGGTACTCTTTGGATGATGAATCAAATTCTACATCTAACGAATGTTCTCGCTTGAAATTTGAGTAAACCCATAGGCAGATAAGTTGAAAAAGTAGTCTTTTTATTTTTCCCTCTAAAATTTGATGATGTAATCTAATATTATTTTATTATTTCCACTATTATTTTATAATTTCCTTAGGAGGTCCATTTTAGACCTCAAAATTCCCCTAATGTTGTAGCCCTTTGAATCTTCTTTCTAGTGCCACATGTCAGACTTGATTTGGATTCTTCAAGGCAAAGTTATGTCGAATATCCCACAATGAACTAATTATGGATTGGTTCAGTAGAGCAAACTCACACGGCATGCCATGTGTCCCTGTTTCCTCCTTCGGCTCTGAAATTTATACACAGGAAACTAAAGTCCGTGTAATTTTGAAATTTTTTACATAATTCCAATCTGATGTTTAGAGATAGAGTTATGACAATTTTCCCAAGGTCACCTCTTTGAGATGAAATTCGAGAGCCTGCAAAAACCCTAACTTCCATAGATCATATCTCCGAAAATATTACGAACAAAGATTTGAAATTTTTACAAGAAGTTCCTCCAGATTTCTTTTCAAATGTGTTTTGTTTTTATCTTCTGAACCTTTGTATTAAAAAAATTATAGCGAGAATACCAAGATGTTCTGTTTAAAGTAGCGAAACCCTAGAATCCAAAGCTGTGATACCAAATGTTATGAAACCGGCTCACAAAATAGAAGAAAAGATAGATCAACGCCTTAGAAGTAAGCCTCTTTGAGGGGGAAAGCCCCTTTAAATTACATAAATGAACAATTCCTGAATGACACAGTTGACAAAACCTCGGTTCTATATATAGGAGTCCATGGGGTCATAATATAATCCTAGCCAACCTAACAATAATAATGTAAGGGCACAATAAGAACATTATGGGGACTACTGGGGTACAAAAATAACAATAAGGGGGATAAAAGAACAAAAATAAGGGAATAAACTAGTAATATAGGGCCCAAACAAATGAATACCCTAGCATAGGTGGAGTTTGTTGTGTAACCAGCTCCAAAAATAGAAGAAAAGAGATATCAACGCCTTAGAAATAAGCCACTTCGAGGGGGCGACCTCCATTACATTACATAAATGAACAATTCTTGGATGATACAATTTACAAAACCTCCTTTCTATATATAGGAGTCCATGTGGCCATCATGTAATCTTAGTGGGCCATAATGTAATCCTAGCCGACCTAACAATAATAATTTAAGGGCACAATAATAACAAAATGGGGGTTACAAGGGTACAATAATAACAATAAGGGGGTTACACTAACAACAATAAGGGACTATACTAGTAGTATAGGGACCTAACATGCCCCTCTCCTTCAAAAAAGTGTTGTCCTCAACACTTGAGTAGCTCTGGGTGCTTCTGTATAAAATTCTCATCCTCCCATGTAGAATCTTCAGTGGGTAAGTTCTTTCACTTGATGAGATACTCTGAAATTGATCGATTCCGTAGTTGTCGAGTTCTTTTTTCTATGACTGCTTCAGGTTCCAATATGATCTTCCCTTCCCCATCAAGTTCTGGCAATACTGTTTGAACTGGAAGATTTTCACCTAAAACCTTCTTTAAGCATGAAACATGGAAAACTGGATGTACTCGCGAAGAAGCAGGAAGCTCCAATTTGTATGCCATAGTACCAATATTTTGCAACACCTTGTAAGGACCATAGTACTTTGGCGATAATTTATTATCCTTATTAGCTTGCTTGAGGGACATTTGTTTGTATGGTTGTAGCCGTAAAATTACCCAATCTCCTACATCAAAACTTCTCTCGCTGCGATGTTGATCTTCCTGTTGTTTCATTCGATTTTGTGCCAAATTCAGGTTATCCTTTAAGAGTTGGAGAACTTCTTGCTGATGCTCGATGTGATCTTCCACTCCTTGAACCTTTGAATTTTCTCTTAAATATGATGTGATGGATGGTGGATGATATCCATAAAGTGCCATAAATGGGGTCATTTTTGCTGCAGTATGGAAGGAAGTGTTATACCACCATTCGGCAAGAGGTAACCACTTGACCCATTGTGTTTGTTTATCAGATACAAAACAACGAAGATATCTTTCCAAACATTTATTTACTATCTCCGTTTGACCATCAGATTGCGGATGATAAGATGAGCTATGAGCTAATTGAGTACCCAAACAAGAAAATAACTCCGTCCAAAAATTTCCAGTAAAAATGGGATCTCTGTCGCTCACAATAACCCTTGGGCTTCCATGTAGCTTTTGAATTCTGTCCATAAATTTAGTAGCAACTGTACTTGCTTTAAATGGATGAGATAATGCACAAAAGTGTGCATACTTGGTAAGTCTATCAACTACCACCATGATGACACTCTTTCCTTTGGACTTAGGTAAACCTGTGATAAAATCCATTGAAATCTACTCCCAACGTTGACTTGGAATGGATAAAGGTTGTAGAAGTCCCGGGGTCTTAATTGTTTCCACTTTATTCTGCTGGCAAACCAAACATTCCGCCACAAACTTTTGAATATCAGATTTAAGGCCATCCCAAAAAAACTCTTTCTTCACCCTGTGGTTAAGTTTTTAAAAATCCTGAGTGTCCTCCTAAAGGAGAAGTGTGCAATTCCAAAAGAATCTTTTGTTTTAGTTGGGAATTATTACAAAGATATAAGCGATCTTTGTACCATAAGGAATGATTTTTCCAACTAAATGTATCAGATTTACTAGGATCTTGCTACAACTTTTGAATGAGTGTCCACACTTATTCATCCTTCTTCCATTCATCTCTTGCTTCGGTTATCCAATCTGGTTGGATAATAGAAATGGCACAAAGAAATGCTTCCACCTCTTCATTCTTTCTTGAGAGTGCATCTGCAACAACATTAAGCTTTCATTTTTTTAAGATTATTTCAAAGTCATAACCCAACATCTTTGTGACCCATTTTTGCTGCTCTTCTGAAGATAGTCTTTGTTCCAAAAAGTGTTTAAGACTATCATGATCGATTTTTACCTTGAAGTGTCTTCCCATTAGGTAAGTTCGCCATTTCTTTAGTGCATGCAGTATTGCTAACATTTCCTTCTCATAAATAGGTTTATGTAAATACCTTCCTTTGATTGGACGACTTTCAAAAGCAATGGGTCTTCCTTCCTGCATTAAAACTGCACCAATTCCATTTCCTGAGGCATCACATTCCACAATAAAGGTTTTTGTGAAGTCTGGCGTAGCTAAGACCGGTGCTAGGCACATTGCCTCTTTAAGATCTTCAAAGGCCTTAGTTGCTTCAGGAGTCCATGAAAATGCATCTTTCTCCAATAATGTTGTTAGAGGTGCTGCTATTCTCCCATAATTCTTAACAAACATATGATAATACCCTGTTAACCCGAGAAATCCTCGCAACTGCTTTATGGTTGTGGGGACTTTCCATTCCTTAATGGCTTTAATTTTGTTAGGGTCTACTTTAACACCCTCGTGAGATACAATATGACCCAGATATTCCACCTCTTGTACTCCAAAGAAACATTTGGATTTTTTTGCATATAATTGTTTCTCCTGCAATAGTTTGAGCACCCTGTCAACATGTTCAACATGATCCTTCCAAGACCTGCTGTAGATTAGTATATCCTCAAAAAATACTAGCACAAATTTTCTAAGGAAGGGTTTGAAAATGGAATTCATCGACCCTTGAAATGTAGAAGGTGCATTGGTAAGGCCAAAAGGCATGACCAAAAATTCATAATGACCCTCATGAGTTCGAAATGCTGTTTTTGGAATATCTTCAGTCTTCATTCTAATTTGATGATATCCTGAATGAAGATCCAACTTGGTAAAATAAATCGCTCCATGTAATTCATCCAATAATTCATCAATCACAGGAATGGGAAATTTAGCTTTAATGGTGAGCTTATTGAGCTCCCTATAATCCGGACACATTCGCCATGATCCATCCTTCTTGTGTACCAATACTACAGGAGCAGAGAAAGAACTTTGACCGGGTTGAATTATACCCGCCTCTAACATTTCTGCAATCATACGTTCAATTTCGCTCTTTTGGAAGTAAGGATATCTATAAGGCCTGATGTTTGGAGGAACACTTCCTGGAATCAAATGAATAGCATGATCATGATCACGAATAGGTGGGAGTCCTTTGCGAGTTTCAAACACCTTGGAATGATTGTCCAAGACTTGTTGGAGATCTGCAGAAATAGATGATTTTGATGTCGGAACTTCTAGAGAGCATAATTGTGCAATTACGCCTCGTTGTTCTTTCTTTAGAAGCTTTGTAATGACATTAGAGCTTATTATCCTTCCTGGCTTCCCTTCAATACCCCGTAATTCGACTTCCTTTCCTTCTGAAAAAAATTTCAAGAAAAGTTCTTGAAAATTAAAAACTACCGTCCCCAAAGATTGTAACCATTGTACTCCTAGTACAACATCAACACCTCCCATAGGAATGGAAAGCATTGGACTAGTCAATACATATTCCCCATGGTTAGCTTGATATTATGGCATTTTCCAGAGCAATTTATAGTTCCTCCATTTGCAACCATCACTTGACATTCTGGTGCTGGGTATAGGAAACAATTTAATTCCTTGGCTACCTTATAATGAATAAAATTATGGGTGCTACTTGAATCAATCAACACTATTACCTTTTTCTTTTTGATATGTCCTTCTATCTTGAGAGTTTGAGGAGTGGTAATTCCTGCCAGTGCATTACACGATATGGTCGGATTCATTTCTTCCTCTTCTAGGGCTGGTTCCTGGTGTATATCCTCTTCTTGTTCATTTTCTTCCTCTTCACAATCTATGTAAAATAATTTCTTCTCAGCACACTTATGACCTTTAGTGTATTTGCTATCACAACTGTAGCAAAGCCCTTTTGCTCTTTTTTCTTCCAATTGTTGCGGTGTCAACCTTGTAGGTTGTGGAAATCTAGGCGTAGCAACACTTCCTTCTTTATAGAATTGAGTGGTAGGCTTCCTTGTCGCCATTATTTTACATTCAACTTTTCTTGCCAACCTGAATGCCTTCTCCAATGAATCTAGTTCCAAAACGCGAACTTCATGTTGTATGTTATCCTTTAAAGTGCCTATGAAGAGGTCGATCCTGTGTTCCTCTGGAATATCAGTTACCCTTATATTCAATTTTTGGAAGTCCTCAATATGTTGCCCCATTAAACCCTTTTGTTTGAGATTGATCAATTAGCTAAAGAAGGTGTTTCTCTTTGTATCCTCATAATGTGCTATCATTTCCTCCATAAAAATTGACCAAGTGACAATTTTTTTACGGGAGCAAAGCCATCGATACCATACAAATGTATTTTGTTCTAAATGTAAAGTTACAATGCGTACCTTTTGTGTGTTTTGCACGTTATGGAGATCAAAATATTGCTCCATATGTAGTATCCATGTTACAGGATCCTTTCCATCAAACTTCCTCATATCCATTTTTGGAATATGGTGGTTCTTCCCGCCAACATTAGAGTTTATAAAATCACGATTGACATTTATTTTGTTCTCATCATGAGGTTCTTCTACTATCTTTTCACCATTAGGAAACACTTCTTGTATCAACTTTGTCAAACCTTCGATGTCTGCTTTTAGATCATTCTTCATGTTTCCCATGTTGTCTTTCATGTCATCCATCTTAGCTTCCATGCCAGCTTCCATGCCATCCATGCCTTTCTTCAAACCGTCCATCTTCGCTTCCACGCCTTTCTTCAAAACTTCCATTTCATTTTTTGTTGCTCTTTGCGAGAGTGAAATTTGTTGCACTTGCTCTTGTAATTTTGATTGATCATGTGGCAATTCTTCATCTTCATGAGTCATAGTAGAGCCTTTTGAAGGCTTAATAGGTGTTGAATTATTTTTACGGGGCATCTTTTAGAACCCAATACTGATATCTATTATACAATATGCCCTTGGAATAAATTCAAATTGATTCTTCAAACAAGACTTATGCAATTCGCAAAAAAAATACACACTTTTTTATTGCTTTTGAGGAGCTCGATATTGAAATTGGATTATCTCTGTAATTGAAGCACTTAAATATTTGAATTTTTGTACTGGCATATCCCTCTAAATTATCTTTCGAATGCCATAGGTTTGACCTGATTTGGATTCTCCAGGACAAAGTTGTGTCCAATCTCCCACAATGACCTAATTATGGACTAGTTTAGTACAACGAACTTGTACGACTTTCCACGTGTCACTGTTTCGTCTTTTGGCTCTGAAATTGATAGCCAAGAAACCAAATTCCGTGTAATAGCGAAAAAGTTTTACGGCACTCAAATCAAATGCTCAGAGAGAGAGTTATGAATATTTTTTCACTATCACCTCTTTGAGATGAAATTCAGGATCCTGAAAAAGCACTACCTTCCACAGATCATATCTCCGAAAATATTGCGAACCAAGATCGGAAATTGTTTGACAATGTTCCTCAGGATTTCAGCTTCGCACCCTATGAATTTTAGCTTCTGAAAATTTGTAGAAAATAAGTTATAGCGAAAATTCCACGATGACCTGTTTGGAGCAGTGAAACCCTACAATCCAAAGCCTCTGATACCAAATGTTGTGTAACCAGCTCCAAAAATAGAAGAAAAGAGATATCAACACCTTAGAAATAAGCCACTTCAAGGGGGAAACCTCCAATACATTACATAAATGAACAATTCTTTGATGATACAATTGACAAAACTCCTTTCTATATATAGGAGTCCATGTGGCCATCATGTAATCCTAGTGGGCTACAATGTAATCCTAGCCGACCTAACAATAATAATTTAAGGGCACAATAATAAAAAAATGGGGGTTACAAGGGTACAATAATAATAATAAGGGGGTTACAGTAATAACAATAAGGGACTATACTAGTAATATAGGGACCTAACAGAGTTCCAATAGGAGGGGTTAACACACGGGATTGATGAGACCATGGTCGATTAGATACCTATGCAACTTCAATGATATACTATTAGAGTGCCTAGTCGTATCGGTCAACTACTCCCTAGTCCAAAAGATGGCTCATGAAATAACACATTATCATGAACACTATTATTATATTAAGGTTCATAGTCATATCTACATATAATTTTTTATGTAGGTTGTGCGGCCATTTGTGTCCCAGAAAATTTTTTGTAAAACCAAAAATTTATATATATATCTATCTATATTCACTGTTTCTATGTTCCTATCATTGTTTTCAATTGATGTGCTATGTATTGAATTTTTTTTACATTTGTTGTAAATGTCAATATAAAACATGATTAGCTAGCACATCTGCTAGTTTATTTAAATTTCTAGAAATATGTTCGTATTGAATGAAGTCGAGATGTATTTCTAGAATCCGAACCCTTAGAAATATGTGTAAGATAGTGGGACCTTTGACTGAATAAACAATTGACAATTGTAGTACCACAAGTTTTGATTCAAGTGTGATGACTAAGTGACAGATAGCATGTGGGATAGAATCAGACAGTAGCTTGACCACTGCACTATACTAGTCAACGATGTTATTGGTAGATTGATCGATACAAATCCCTTATAGAATCACTAGCTTTCCATTCAGAGCAAAGATAGCCCACGTTACAGAGGATATATTCTGAGTACTACGACTATCATCATCATCATAACCAATGTATGGTTTGAGGGATGCAGACATCTGTAAACCAAACATAAAAAGATAAACATAAACCATAGGAAACTCAGAAGAGACACACTACAAACATGCTCAACACACCTATAAACAGTATGTACACAATGTACTATGCATGAGATCAAGCATAGCATTTATTGAGGTAGAACCCATTCCTAGTCTATGCCATAGGGACTCCATAGAAGTATACTAACATTAGAGGCTCCTTTTGTAAGGACATGCTTGACAAAATATGGGCCTAACCACATTGGTTGGAACTTTCCACAACCTAACTTATCAACTTGTTAATCATAAAAAAGAACAATGTCTCCTTCTGAGGAGACACAAAGCTTGACACTTTTATTTTATTGCGCCTTGATATGTATTTTATGAGCTTCATTAGCTATAGCAACATCACATTGAGCCTCATCCAAATGAATGAGATGTAAAAGAAGTTCCTCTTCTATAGAAGTTGTAGGAAGAATTTCAATAGTTAGTTTGAGTGATGGAATCTCGAATTCGATTGGGAGGATTGCTTCCAGACCATAAACCAACTAAAAGGGTGTAAATCCTATAGCAGTCCTCACTGAGGTTAGATATTCCCACAAGACAGAGTAAATAAAAAATTCCAGTATGATTGGTGGACCCATATCATACGTTGAAGCATAGTTTTAAGAAATTTATTGACAACTTCAACCTTTCGATTAGCTTGAGGATAGTAGGGAGTGGAAATTTCATGGGAAAATCCCAACTTGGTTATTAGTTTGGTCATCATATGACTCCATAAATTCTTTCTGTGATCCATAGCTATGGCTTGCGGAACACTAAACCATGCAATAATGTGATTGAAAAGGAAATATGCAGTTGTTTCTATAGTGTTGTTATATCTGCACATCAGCTCGACCCTTTTGGAAAAATCATCTATAGGGACAATGATATAGCCATGTCCCCCAGATGAGTGAGGGTTGCATTTCATAAAGTCAATACCCCATTTCGAAAATGGTCCAAAAACGATAATGGGATGCAACGGAGAAGGAAAATCATTGGTCTTATGATCAGAAATTTGGCATGCATGACACTTCTGGACAATGAGAATATAATCTCAAAAAATAATGGGCCAGAAGTAACCAGCATGTAAGATCTTTTACGCGGTAGCATAACTAGATAAATTTCGGCCACATAACTGACACCTTCATAGAATCATATCGATACCGTTTCGATAAAGAGTGTCATAAATGATGATGTAGTCTTTGGCTTGGTATCGAATACGTCGATGCTCAAAGTGAGAGGTATCAGACCAGAAAGTCTGGGTTTTGAGATAAATTAGAATGTATCCATACCATGGTTAGATGAAGAAATCAGAAACAATGACTCATTAGGCATAAAATCATCATATGTTGATTCAAAATTAGGCGAAGGAAGGTCACACATAAGCTCAAGGAGGACCAAGGATTTCTTTGACTTGAATTTGATTAATTCTAGGTAAAACTCTTGCAGGATGACGATACATTTAGAGCATTCCGCCCCCCCCTCCCCCCCAAGCTATTGACATGACAAAATGTATGCCATAGGGTTGCAATATAAAACAACCGTATTTTTCCAGAGCAAGATGTAATGGAGAAATATTTAGATGGCTTGAATGGTTGCCAAAGCCAACTTTTCAACATGAGTACATCTAATTTTTGTATAATTGAAAATTTGAATCAAGTAATATATGGGTTTTTCTGTCCCTACATGGTCTTCTTGGACCAATACCATTGCTATAGTAGAAGTGGCAATGACGATGTAAAGGAAATAGTTGCATTGGTAGTTAGGGGGATACAATAGAGATGACCAAACCAGCACATCTTTCAAGGAATCAAATGCTTTCTCAGTTGCATTGTCCCAATGGAAGGGAACCCCTCTCTTAAGTAGGCAAGTGAATCCTTTAGTCAACTCGACATAATTAGGGACAAAACATCACGGGAAGTTAGCTTTCCCTTGAAGTCGTTGAAGATGGACGAGTGCAGAAGGTGCACGAAGGTCGATGATTGCATGTACTTTCATAGGATCAATCTAAATTCCTTGTTTTGAAATAAAAAAAAACCCAGAAGTCATTTAGAACTGACACATAACACACATTTATCCAGATTCAATCGAATATTATAGTATCTACATCGTAAGAAAATGGCCCTAAGATGCATCGGGTGCTCATCTCAACGCTTAGAATGAGCAAGGACATCATCCAAATATGGTTTCACGATGTATTTAATATCATGAAAAGTGAAATCCATGGCTCGCTGAAATGGGGCCCCAACATTCTTTAGACCAAATGGTAGTTTTTGGTAGGAAAATGTACCCCGGGGACAAATAAATGCAGTCTTAGGTTGATCCGCTGGGAGAATGTTGATTTTATTATATCCGGAGAAACCATCCATGAATTAATAGATTTTGCAATCATTAATAATATGGCAGATGAACAAGGTCGGGTATTTGTCCCTAGGAAAAGCATGATTCACATCCCAATAATCGATGCATACTTAGATAATCCCTTGTTTCTTCATGACTAGGACAACATTAGAAACCCAATTGGTGAGAGGAATCAGGTAGGTTAAACTAGCATGAAGGAGTTTTTCAATTTCAATCTTAATCTCTACAACCTTCTTTGGATGGACCAGATGGAGGTGTTGTCAGATTGGTGTAGCATCATGATACGTTTTAATTTCGTGCACTACTATATTTGGGTCGATACCTAACATATCCTCATAGGTCTAGGAAAATACATCATGAAATTCCTGAAAATGGTCTTTATATGTAGCGATCTCAGATGGAGAGAAATATGCACCAATGTGTAGATTTTAGACAACACCTGGTTTGACAAAAATGTCAAGAGGTATCGTCTCTTCTATATTCAAGGCATTCTTCTCAGAATTGACTTTGTGGATTGAAATAGAACTTGTAAAGGATTCGATGAGATTGGGTAGATAAACATCACTGAGATTACCCTCAATAGAATTTGGTAAGGGGGAATGATGGTGATGATTGTCCCATGGTACATCGTCTGGCATCATGATCTGCATGATGCTCTCGTTGGTAGAAAATATACGACATAATGGATCAGAAGAATTTCCATAATCCAATGATCAATCAACCCAATTGATCAACATAAAGGTATGATCCTCACAAGTTGAATAGATAGCTTCATAATCAAATTCAATAGGAATAAGCGACATTCCATCACCAAAACTGTTGATGTTAGTTTTGTTTGGTAATATCCATCAATCAATTTGGATAATAGAAGACGATATCATGTTTATATAAGCAACTAAAGATGAGATTTTGGGAAGAGGACGAGCAAGAATCGAAAAGGTCCCCATGAGAGAGGAATCCTTCAACAATCCAACCCAGACATGATGATAAGAGTTTAGGGCTTCCCCTACAAGCATGACACTTCCAGTAACATGAGAATTAGAGGCAAAAATGATGAGTTGGCGGATGGCCACAATCCATCCTTTATGAGGAAACAAAATCATTCGTATATAAGTCAAAACAGCCACGATGAGGGCATAAACCCACACGTGACCTAGTAGAATATTATAATAATGAGGTATGTTGATAAATTCTACTTCTATAGATATAGTATTACCCCCTAATCTACTTGTAAAGAATTCAAAATTCTACATGTCTTATATGTTCTTCCATAAAAAAAATTCAATGTGGTGGATGATTTGCTTAATTGAGGAGAACCAATAATCTTCCAGTAGGACATAAACATGATGTGTGTTGAGGCTCCCTCATTCAAAATAAATCAATGAATGTTTTTACCATGGGAGACAACTTGGATTATAAAGAACAATTGAGCCAGAATTTGAGGGGAATAGTTTTCATGATTGAAAAAACTAGGTTGGAATCCAAAGGGTCCACACATTCGATAGTGGAAAGCAAAGCCTTTTTCTTGGTGGGGTAGTTTTTCAACACCTCGAGGGTCGACATAGCTGATGGGGACTGAGCCAATTCCTCAACTACGTTGTAATTTTGAGCAGCCCTGGCATGAGTGTTGAAAGTAGAATTATGAATAACACCCATTAGAGGCTTAATATTTAAGTTCATAGGAATCAAATGTGGAGGAGGATTAGATGGAGGTGATGTAGAACTGACAGGTTGATCAGTGGCCTGAAAATTTTGGAGATTCAAATTACCATATTCCTTGTTTCGAGTGGCCTGCATAACATCAGATTTATGTTTTGAGGATGAAAATATTAAAATTGTGTTAGAGGAAGATGGGTCCTGAGCAACCGTATTAGAGGAATATGGGTCTCGAGCAACCATATAGGTATCTTGGTTGGGAAACAGGTTGGTCAAAATAGCGAGAGAAGTGAAGGATTTCATAAATTGATTCACTTTTGCACAGTGAGGAAAATCATGAGTAAAGTGCTACTCGTTGCAATCAAGCATGGGTAGGGAGGCTTTAGTTTCTCATTATAGGATTGATTTTTTTTTTTGTTTATCCCGTAGCTAATAATCTTTCTTATTTTTTCCTTCTCCTTTCTTCTTACTTCCTATTTGTTTTTTCAATTTTCCTTTATTAGATGAAACACCATTTATCTCAGAAGAAGAAGCCACAGGAGGATTAGATGAAGAGTTTTGGGAATAAATATTGAGTGAAGTACCTGATTCTTTGCTCACATTATATGAACTGGAATAACCAATGATGCAATCAACAACATGATTATTTAGCAGGAGTGGAAGGAACAATGTTCGAAGGTCTCAGACCATCTCGTATATTTTCATAGAGTGTTCAATATTGGGTATAGATGAGGTCCAAATAATGACCATGAGCAATTACTTGCTCTTCCATCATGAATTTACCTTTGGCTACATCCTCTATGATAGATGGAAACATAGATTTATGAACCATTCCACCAAAAATTTATCTGGAACAAAGGTATTAACCAATTGGTGATGATGCCATCAAGCATGAATGTGATGTAAAATATGAGTGGCTTTAGATTCTTTAAATTTGGTTAGAAGTTCTATTCCAATTTCATACCAGATGGGTAAATGGAAATGCGTGAGGAAGGTGGTAGCTAAGGAACTAAAATTGTGAAACAAAGCTCTATGTAACTCAATGTACCATTTAGTTGCGGTACTTGTAAGAGTACATTGGAAAAGAGATAATAATGTATGGAATAATCATTAAGGGAGTTCAAAGAACACCATAGATGATATGTCATGTCATGGGTTGATAAGTATTCTTCGGGATTTCCATTGATTTTTTGGGTATCGAAAGGAAATTTGGTGGGAATTATCGACCACTAAGGAGAATGATCAATGGGATCGTTGGTAAGCCATGTTAAATCCCGCAATTAAAGAGTCACCAAAAAAAATAATTTTTGGTTAAAATCTAGTGAAGGATAGCCTGGATAAGAAGGAATAACCTGAGAAACATGTACTTTCATTCTCGTATAAGGATCGTTCTTATAAGGAGGAATATGGGTACCTGAATATGGAGGAATCTGGTAACCAACATACACGTAACCTTGTTGACCAGCTCTAGGATAACCTTGCAAAGGCTCAAATGGTTGGGTTTGGACGTGATGGAATTGAAAAGGCACTTGAAGAATGCCTTTATAAGGTTTATATTGTTTCCCTATGGGAGTTTTCATCATAACATCATAAGGTGGGTTCAATTTGGACTATGCCATACTATACACATTTTGTCCTATCCAAATTTGAGGAGTACCTTTCCCAAGTAGTTGAGACTGTAAGGAACCTTGTAAAGGCTGGGTAGTTGGAACTTGAGAGGTACTAGATACCGATGGAATAGGTTGTGATGAAAAATCAATCTGTAAAAGTTTTCTTACATGTATTTGAGATTCTTGTGGTATAAATGGGTGGTTTGGAATTTTAGATGAATACGATAGGTTTAGGATTCAACCATCGGTCCCAAAATGAACCAAGTTGAACAAGAAAAGTAGGTTCCCAAAAAATGGCAGCCATTTCTAGATAAGGAGGATAATAATAAGGTTGATTAAAAACTTGAGGTATACCAATAATAGGATTCCACCCCACCAAAGGAGGAGGGGATCATGGAGGAAAATGCGATCTAGATGGAAGGTGTTATCACTCCACCAGATCTTTGAAGGCAGAGAAGGAGTCCATCAAAGGTAACCACAGACTACTTTGGCCTAGTAGCTAGCCCTAGTAGGTAGGAGAGGGCTCTCTCCGTGAGATCATACCCAAATTTACTGGATAATGGGGATTTTAGGCTAGGTATAGTAAGCTCTAGGTTTTGATTGCTTGATTTTGGGTGCTAGATGGTGAATTAGCTCTAGGAAGAACTAGGTTAGGGCACTGCGGATCATAATTGTAGAGATATAATGGGGCAAGGTAGGCATACACTTTAAAATTTTCAGGTATCTTGATGAGTGTGATTAGACTGGTTGGGTTTCAAAAAGAGCATGGAAATCATGAATTATTTTCTATCAAAAGAAAGTGAAACACAACTATGATAATTTGTCCAAAACAGAGCATCAAATAATGAATTCTCCTTATCTAACTTATGAATCAATCAAATTAAGAGATGGAAATGGATATGGGAATCATAATACATTCAAACATATGAAAACATAAGAGGAAACACTGCTAAAACACATACCACAAGAATCCCACCAAAATAGCCGCAACTCTGTTTATTAGTTCCTGGCAAAAATAACAGATTACACTATTGTTCAAAGATCAATTACACAACATCCAACCCTTACACTGACAAAGGAAATGAAAGATATAGACCAAAATTAGATTCTCTCCACTCTTAGGGGTTGAATCCATGACTTGTGGAGTTGTTCCCCAAAGCACTCAACTGGAATCCTAATGACTAGGGAGGTCAACAAACTCATCCCTATATTTGATGAAACTGATTCACTTGACCCAAAATTACATATTTACTTGATGTATCTACCTCTAGTAACTATAAAAAGCATAATTACATTTAATTTTTACATTTAAATTAGTAAAACTCCTTGGAATCCATCAATAAACTAAGAAAAAGTGAAATTTCTGAAGAAAATAAGAGACTAGAAAAAGCGTAGCGTGTTTGCAAAAAGCGAAGTGTGCCCTAGGAAAAGCATAGAGTGGAGCTTCCATTTGACTTTTGACTTCCTTTCTGAGGTCCAAATTGAGCCCATGATAGATCATTGGAAATATCTTCCTGTCTAGTTGTCAAAAATGTCCTCAAACACTGAAAATGATGAGTTAAGCTCCTCAAAAATGAAATCTCCCAAGAATGGTCAAAAAGCGCAGTGTGAGGCTAAAAATAGTGGCAAAAAGATGTTTTTACGGTGGTTTTTGGGCATTTCCACTTGTCAAAAGATTATATTTTGGAGTGATAATAGTCAAAATGTGATGTAGAGACCATTCTATATCCAACCATGTAGATTTTTCATTATTTAGAGGCCTCCAAAAAAAGCAAAGTGTGTCCCACGCTGCACTTTTTGTAGGCTTACTGTGCAAAAATCTTGAAAAATTAGACCAAAATGACCAAAAAACCAAAAAATTTCTCAAAAAATCTCACAATTGTTGGATGAAGTCCTGATGAAGTATGTCAAGCTACCAAGGAGGAATAGACAAGAAAGGCAATTTTACCCTTCTCCTTTTGGTTTATTAGGGTTTCCTTAAACTTATCCCTCAATTGCTTAACCTTGATATTGCAAATCTTGTTTATGGTATGGTAGCGGTAAACCATGTGCCTCAACATCTTATTGTCTTCATTGGCCTTGTGAAGGATCTTTTCTAGGTGTATGTTTACTCTGTCAAGCCAAAATTCCCTATTCTCATTAATTTCCATGGTAATCCTCTCCTCAAAGGTGAGTTCTTCTGCCTCATGTTGTGTTTCCTGCTCCAATGCTCTTTTAAGGCCCCTTGTTTTTTGTCTCTTCTTGGTGATCTGGGCCTCATCTTCATCAAACTCATCATGTCCCATCACTGCTTTGCGTTTGACATCTTTCCTCTTAGCCTTCAAAAAGTCCATTTCCAAGAGTACTTGTTTTTCACTCAACTGTTTGTTTTCTTCCTCAAGGAAAGAGATGCCAAATTATCTTGCAACTCTTTGATTTTGGCATCTTTCTCTTTGATGACCAGGTTTAAGGTTTCGTGTTCATCTTGGACCTCCAAGTTCCTTAGGTCAAAATCCAAGGAAAAGGGAGTGGGATGATGGGTTTAGGGAGTTAGGACGATTAAGGAAGTGATGGGGAGTTGAAATGACAAGGGGGATAGGGTAGGGAATTCAATTACAGGGATGTAGTCTAGCTGCCTAGAAAAGCACAACGTAGGGGTAGGGTTTTAGGAAATATGACTTAGGAGTGGGGAATGAAGGGATGTGATGGTAGTGGGGGATGCATTAGAGTGTGAGAGGGGTAAAAGGGTCTAAGGGAAAACAAATTAACTTTGCAAATATAAAAACTAGGGTTTAATCACCTAACAATAAAATGGAAGTCATGGAGAGGTTTTCACCATAAAATTATGATAATGAGCTGAAAGGAGGGGCTTGGAGGATGAAACTTACTTTAAAATGGATGGAGAAACCTTTAGTTGTTGTTTAGAACCCTTGTAAACAAGTTTTTGGGTCATGGCTGCTTCACAGAGAAAAACATAGTGAGCTTGAGAAAAGGCCAAGGAGCCTTGCAAAAAGCGCAACATGCTTGAGAAAAGCGTAGCATGCTTAATGCAAAAAGCACAGCGCTTATGGAAAAAGTGCATCGATGGGCCAGGAACTTGATTTTTTGAGGAAAAAGTTGGTTTTTTTCTTGGGAAATGTTGAGAGCTCGATGGTGAAGAGTGAAAATGAGTGAATTTCAATTTTTGAGGGCCCTTTATACTTGGAGAAATATCATTAAATGGACATGGACCCACATTTCCTTTTTTCAAAATCAACCTTACATTTATTTTTATTCTGAAATTGATCTCAAAATAAATAATAATTTCTTCAGAACCTTGAGTATTTGCAGCTACTTGGAACTCTAAAGTACTTATTACAAATTAGGAACATAAAATTACATTTTTCTTTGAAATCAAATTCACTTGTTGGACTTTATACATGGAATAATGATTTGATGACCTTGCAACCCTAATACCTAATGGAAACTCTAGACCGAATGAAACCATGATGAAAATGAATGTAATGATGATGAAAACTCATGAATGACGGTACACTCAGGTGAGAGGTGAAATGAGCCAACAACTAGTAAAATTTTGGAAGGAGTAAAAATCAAACCTAGATCTACATCTAGTGACCAAATTTGTGCATGATGACCAAATGGAATGACAAAAATTTGAGAATGGGATCTAAAAAGACATGATAAGAGTCTATTTGATCACTGGTGGAAGGATGGAAAAACTGACACTAACATTGGCTCCAGCGGGGGATGGCAGCTCCTTGGAGGTGTCAAGAACACCGTAGACCAAGTAACCTAACCATTGGGCATGGAGTCAAAAGCTAAAAACCAAAATGAATGCTAAAAACTTGATATAATAAACTGACTCAAAACTGGACTGTCTTTAATTTGACTAATCTTTAAAAAAAATAGAAAACCATTGAAACTTTATGGCCTTCACATCGGGCTCCAAGCTCCGATGATTCTCCACTTCACCCTTTGCAGAAAAATTAAACTGATATATACAATGGAATTGGGAAATTTTTAGAAATTTGTATTAGAAATGATAATGCTTAAGGAGCCTTCCATTGATTGGTCCTTCTAAGCATTCTTCTCCATTCATCTCCTTCAATATGAAATCATGTTATCTGGGAAAAGGCTTAAATCTTGTATGGTCCTTTCCACAGGTTCTAAAATTTTCTATGCTTCCCTTTTTCCTCATTCCTAGCATCCCATCAGAGGACCACATCTTCAATCTTAAAATCATCTACCTTTGTCTTGCGATCATATACCTTCTTTATCTTTTCATGAAGCTTTGAGGTGTTCTAAAAGACCTCATCTCTTGTTTGCTGAAGATGGATCATCTGATTGATCTGAAACTATACATCATCATCTTGACCTCCTGCTTCTTATAGCAACTTCATGACCGAGTCTGCAAGTGATGTAGGAAAAACAACGTCTACTTCATAAACCAACTGAAAAAGGGACATTCCTACTGATTTCTTACTACTTACCCTGTCCACCCACAAAGCATTAACAATATTTTTGTGTTAGTTCTTCTTGTTTGCATCCAACATCTTCTTTATGATATTAATCAAAGATTTATTAGAAGATTCTTCTAATCCATTACTTTGCGGATAATACGTGGTTGAGTGCCCCATTTGATGTTGTAATTTTCACAAAACTCAACCATTTTCTTCGACTTGAATGCAGTAGCATTGTTTGTAATGATTTATGAGGACAACCAAAATGAGACAAAATGTTAGTCTTCAAAAACTAAATAATTACTAAATTTGTTTGCTTGCTTGTTGGGATAAGCAAAATCCATTTGATGAGGGAAAAGTCGGCCAGTCGTTAGGTCATTGTATTTGTGTAGTTGATGTAAGGAGAATTAGATCTCTCTTTAAAATGCAAAAATCAAAATTGCTATTTGAAGTGCATACACTAAATAGTATGCAAAGGTAATGGAAAAGTTTTTTTTTACCTTAAACTTGACACTCATGGCAATTCATCAACATTTTTATACAAATACGAAAAATATTTGTGTGTGTCACCCTGTACTTTGTTGGTGGTGGTTTTCCAAAACAGAGTGACCTCTATAATCTCTCAATCATTGTTACTTCATTTGGGCTTCATTTTAAACTAAATAGTTCAGCAAAATACCTCCTGGGTCTTTCCAATAAAAATCATTGTCCAAAATGAATTATTTGGAAGCCTTCAACTTTAATGATCTAACCTTAATACTAGACATGCCTGGAGGAGGTTTTAAATGCTGAAGAACATATATAATGTCTAAATACCAAGGAGACAAAAGAAAAATATTAGATACCTGTATGAGAGTGCCATCCTCTTCTTCATCGGACAAAGCTGAAATGAGGTTGATGTATAAAGCATATAAATTTGACTCAAATATGAGCTTGGGTAAACCCTAACCTTTGATCAAATTTGTGGGCTTGATCTCAAGGTCATATTCTAGCATTTATTCTATCCACTTCCCTCTTCTACCTTCCAGATCAGTTTGCATAAAAATATCCTTTACTGATGCATTGGGGACATAAGCTAGAATATGTTAATGTAAGATGTATACACGGAAGTCCTTCAATGCCTTTACCAGGGCCAAGGCTTGCTTCTTAATGATATTGTATCAAAGGGCTGCATCCCTGATGGTACAGCTGAAAAACGCAATGGGCTGCTCGTTCTTATCCTTCTTTTGCATAAAGATTGTGACCAAGGTATGCTCGGAGGCAAATGAGATTATGATAAAATAAATAGATTAGTCAGGGCTAATTAAAACAGGGGCTGCAGTTAAGGAAAAATTCACCGCGTTAAAATAATTTTTGGCATCCTTAGACCACTTTACCTCATTGTATTTCTTTAGCATGTTGGCCATTTCTCGAAGATGCTCGACCAGATTTTGAATAAATCTCCTTAAGTCCATCTTACCATTGAAAGCTTGGATTTATTTGTTACTGCACAGAAAACCAATTTTCTTAATAGCCTCAACCCGAGAAGGATCAATCCTGATACAATCCTTGCAGATGATTTTGATCGAGAGGCTTGCCCTCCTCCATGGAAAAAATTCCCTTTTTTGGATTAAGAGAAATTCTAAATTTCTTGCATTTTTGAAATACAATTCTTAAGTGATACAAGTGTTCACATCAGAATGAGAGAAAATTGTCAAATTATCAAGATATAAAAATAAGAAAACCTATTTCTCATCTGCAAGGGATATATCCATCACTCGCTGAAAGGTGGCCCCTATATTCTTGAGTCCAAATGGCATCTTAGCATACTTAAATGTGACCCAAGGGGTTGTGAAGGAAATTTTTTCTTGGTCCTTCTCATGCACTAAAATATGATTGTATCCCGAACATCCATCAAGAAACAACATCCGAGAAGCTCCAACCACTCTCTGTAGGATATGATCCATTTTGGGAAGGGGATAATTATCCTTGAGAGACACCTTGTTTAAATTTCTAAAATCAATGCAAAGCCTGATTTCTCCAGTTTTGTTCCTTAACGGAACTAGATTTGATATCCAGCTAGAAAATTTGATGGGAACAATGATGTCGGACTTATAAATCCTGTTCACTTCCTTCTCTATTGAAGAAAACAACCTCAGGTTGATTCTTCTCAGCTTTTGTCTGAAGGGATTTTGGTTTGGCTTAATTGGAATGGTATGCTGAATGATATTCTTATCATCAAATTTCAAGTCTGCATAATCCCAAGAAAATACATCGGAAAATTTAGAAAATAAAGAAATGTATTTGTCTTTTACCTCAAGAGATAAATACTTGGACAGTTTGACCATCTTAGGCTTGTCTGTTTTTCTGATGCTCACATCCCCCACACCTTTGTATGTAGGAACCAATGTCGGCTTCCTAGCAACATCATCCTGATCAAAAAATTCTTCTAAAGGTATGAGATCTCTTGGAATATTGTTATCCTTCAACTATAATACATCAACCTAAGTGGCTTTGATGACTTGATCATCCTTGTCATAAGCTTCATCAATAAAAGAATTATCAAATTCACCTTCATTTTGCAGAAAATTGTTACCTATTTTTCATCCCAAAATAATTTCCAATACTGCAAGTTGTGAGGGAAAGTCGACTGATGTTTAACATGGATCTCAAACTTCTTATTGGAAAATATAGGGATCTTGAAATTACTTGCTACTGTAGCAAGCGAATCTGCCATAAGATGCTGACTTCTCGGCACTACTGACAATGTATATTTGGGAAACATCTTTAAGATATCTAGTGCAACATTTCGATACGCTCTCATGTAGGTTTTAACCCTGTATAGAAATTATTTTCTAACGAATATTAATAAGAGAAAATAAAAAATAGCGAGAGAATAAAACATAAAACAAATATACACAGAGATTTTCCCCTAGATCCAAAATTGGGACTACCAACTTAATTTTTCATTATATTCCTTTTAGTGTTACAACAAATATATATATGACGAAGCATTCATAAACCCCAATCCATTAACCTTGGATTATAACATAAACATAGCTCCCTTGATTAGATCTACAAAATACGAGGGGCCAAAAACCATCATGCCCCAAAACCATGTGCAAACCCATGCACAAAACCATGGGCGGTTCCACTGACCAAAATATAGGGTCCAAAAAATATTTTCAGGGACTCTGCCCTGGACCCCAAACAGGGGGGGCTGCCACCCCCCCTACTATGGCCGGCACAACGTACAGGGGTGGCTATCGCCCCCCCTGTGACACCCCCCCTGGAATTTGCAAATAATCGTGGAAAGAATATAACACATACCCATCATCTCATTTATGGATGCTTGGCTTGATATTCCCCTTTTACTTGTTTTATCACAAGTTCGGAGTCACCATAAACTGAAATTCTTCTTGTGCCCAACTTTTCTAGGATTTTGAGGCCGGTGATCAATGCCTCATTTTGAGCCTCATTGTTAGAACAATCTAAAGGCAACTTACATGAATATAACCTTACATTTTTGGAGCTTTACCTTGCTAATGAAGAGGACTGCGGATCAACATTTCGATACTTGTGTCGTCTTTCCCTAAGGCACCATCAAAGTCCATTTTCATCGTCCAGGTATTGGAATTATGATTTCTGTTCCGTCTCATCTTTTCAGGCAACTTCTTCATTTTGTTCTGAACTTTTCTCTACCTTATCTAATGACTGCTCTAAAGAACTAGGCATATTTCCTTTTCCATCATCTAAAAATGCTCTAACAATATTAGAAATTTCTGGAATATCTTCTACTTCTACGAGCTGACTATCTACACCATTCAAACCACTATCATTAAACAAAATAAATGATTCAAGATCTGTATGTACAAAATTAATTGGATGATTGTTAGGTTTCTCTTTACTGGTAATCATGTATTTCATCTTTGTTTCCCGGTACAACTTTCTTAATTTTCCAAAAAATGGGATGGTGGCATAAGAGAAATCTAGTTGCAAAGTGCCTCTCAACTTCGCTCCCCAAGATCTCGATAGAAACATACCAAACCATGGTGGTATATCAGGTATCACCAAATCCATCAAGACATTCTTTGTTGGAATTTGTTTAAGGGAAACTACCAAATCCTTTATGAGACCAAGACAACGAACTCTACCCAAATCAAAGGAATAGAATTGATGGTATGGACGAGTTATATCTAATCCTAATTTCTCCATAGTGGATTTCGACATCAAATTATGGGAAGCTCCAGAGTCATGCATTGCCTTATGAAGGATACATTTATGAATTCTTAGACTAAAATAGAGTGGGGGAACTTCACTCTCCTCTAACTGGCCATCTATGGCTCGACCAAAAATGAGTGCAGGTTGGTCATCTTCGATATTTACCATATCAGATAAAGGATCTAAATTCAACATTTTGGCTACGTGAGATTTATATTGATTGTTTTTTACAAGTTCAGTTGAAGGGATAAAGACCTTTAATTTAGATATTTCAGTTTCTAAGCTGAAAGGAATGGATTTTTCTACCCCTTTAATGACTATGTCTCATTTGTCGAGCTGATCCTTTGGTGTAGTTTCCTTCTTCTTACTATATTTTTATTTTCTCGGTGTGCTTGTAGATTGCTGATTAATCTTGCTTTGATTTATAGTTGTGGGCTCCTTTCCTTTGTTCTGATTACCTTGAGGATTTTGCTTCAGTTGAGCACCTTTTATTTTGGATGCCCGTTTCTGAATAGGATTTACTGGGAAATATCTACTCCTCAATGAGTATTTCCTCTGTTGTGAGCTTATTACATTCAAATAACCTCACTTATAATCATCAGACTCAACCTCCTACTCATGATCATTGGATAGTATGTAATCTTCATCCTTAAGCACATCTACCTTCTCAACATATTATTCATTTTTATAAAAAAAACATGGTCTGGCCATCTGCTGTAAAAGTGTGAATTTCTTCCACAATATGATCTTCTTCTTCTTCCTCAACTCCTTGAGCATAATTTTGTTTCAAGGGTGTCTAAATCTGCTGTTGTCCTGCTAGTTGCTCAAGAGCCCTTTGTTCTCTTTTTTTGATCCTAAACTGAGGCCGCTGCTGTCCTCTGAAGTTAGGATTTCTAACATGTGCCATAATACTGCTAGACTCCACCTCCAGGGATGTGAGGTGCAAACCTTACCAGCCTGCATCGGGTCTAGTTAAATAATCAAAATACAAGCAGGGCACAAGTTCCTAACTGTACAAACCAAACTACAAGAAGGCCTACTCAAGTCCACGTCACATGCAGGGAGGAGATGATGCTCAGTTTCCTCGTCGTAAGAGATCACAACTTCGCTATTTCGATCGAACACCCGCACACACAAGAAAGCACACAGTACTGATGCTGCAAACTGATATATATGCAATTATGTACCGCCGAGAAGACACAACTCATGATCATAATGAAAAATACGAGGGAACCATGACTCAATAGTTACATCATTAATTCAAAAAGGAAAACAGCAACCCTGCCATGGACGCTGAAATTTCCTTCTGCTGGTCGTCGTTGAATACATCCGTGCTTGCTCGGAATGGGGACAAGCCTCTCTCTTCGATCGTCAATCTCCTTGCTATTGATTTGACACTATGAGGACTATTGCAGCATTCTTTAGGCTATGAAGGCTCTTGGAGATTAGCTTGCAAAGGAAAATGGCAAGCTTATATAGATGGAGGAAGGGGAGTTGGGATCCCTACAATCATGGGATTGGCCCTATCCTCAAGGTAGCTGCCATGAGAGGTGGAAAACTACTTCCTCTACATGGAAATTCGAAGCCAACCTCCCAACTCAAATTAGAGACTAGTTTAGGAATTGGTTGGGGTCAATCTTCCGCCATTTATTTTTTAAAAACACCCTTTATTAAGCCTGGTGTGAGTGTGACTCTGAGACAGAGCGCCAGTTGGCGTGCCCTCTTTGAAGGATTTCCCCCATTGGCGCGGGTATAACATTGGCTAGTCACGCCAAGAATGAAAATGCTATTTTTAGGGTTTTTCACAAGGATTTTTCTTCAGGGAAATGAAAGTCAATGTTTAGGGGAATGCCACGAAAGTGTTTTCAGATCATGTCATCATAGGTCACGAAATGAGCCCCTCCAATGCGATGGGAATTACAGTGATCAGTTTGACAAATTGTCGTGTAATAGTTATCTATTTGTAATGGACATTCTGTCAACCATTATTTCTAATTTCCTTATCAAAGTGTCCAATTTTACCTCGGAGGATGAGGTTGCTTATTCTTTGATGGTTACCTTTCTCTCACCATTCATCTTTGACTTTTTAATTGACAAGTTTGCTTCCACACCGACTACATTAATTGACATGTCTTCTAGTGTTGCAAGATTTCTCTCTCACACTGGTATGCCATGTCCGGATCAAAGGTAATCCTGGGTCAATTAAGAGAGCCAAACCTATAGGAATGGACTTCATTTAAATTTAATTGTATACTTGGTTCAAACAAGCGTATAATCATGAAATAGTTCATTTGGGTTCCTTTTCAAAGACGTTTATTAGAAATACATAGTGAAACTTCACTCATTGTGCTACAAATGCATCTATCAGCTGATATCAAGTGGCTACAGAATTTATAGTCAAAGATCTAAACCATGTTTTAACATCTCTAGAAAATATTTGAACCATGATTCTCATCTTGGCATTGTCAACATCTATTTCTTCTAGGTCAATGATATCAATGACTTTGACTAAGTGTTGCTTTGCACTGATTTGATAATTCTCATCAAAGAGAGGGAGTCCCTAGCCATAACCTTGTGGTAAGGCATTGAGTTGAGCAGGTAGAATCAAGGGTGCAAATCTAGCCATGAATCTTGTTGAGTGAAGTACAAGAGTGACAACGGAAGGATTTGAATGAATGGGTAATCAAGTAGAAGGTGTAGATGAGGAAGAAAAAACTAAATGGGATTGTGTCAAATGGGTAATGACTCTTGATGGTATTGGATAATGAACTTTTCGGATGTGTATTGAAGTTGATTAGCTAAGCCTATACAATTAACTCAAGACTTTTGTATCAAAGTCTGATTCAGATTTAGATTCTTCAGAAAGTAATTTATTTTCAAGTTTCAAGGAATCGAGAACTACCTCAGGCAATGAATTTACTTCAGATAGTCTTAATGAGTCAAATATTATGTTAGATAGCGAGGTTTCATATTTTGATCGAAATAAAGACAACTCTAATTTCAAATCAAAAGGTATGTCTTCAAGATCTAAAAGTTTTTCAGGTAACGAGGAAGATCTTACCAATGGAGAAGGATTTGACTGAAATTATGTGTTTTGAGATCTTTTATTTCGAACAAGTCTCTCTGGATATTAAACTGTATCTGCTGGATGAGGATCTAGACTTGATCTGGTATATCTCCTCAGAGCCAGAATGTTCACTATTTCTATAACTTGGTTCTTTGCAACTTTCAGATCAGCCTTCACGAAGACTAAGAATTGTCACCCACAGGCCTATAATTCGATGAAATTATGGTACAACTAGGGAGGATCTGTCACTTTCTTCCCCAGTATAGTCGCCAAGATGTTATCACTCCACCAGATCTCCAAAGTTTAAGAAGGAGTCGAACAAAGGTAACCACAGACCACTTTGGCCTAGTAGCTAGCCCTACTAGGCAGGAGAGGGCTCTCTCCGCGAGAACCCATCCAAATTGACTGGATAATGAGGATTTTGGGCTAGGTATAGTACGCTCTAGGGTTTGATTGAATTATTTTGCGTGGATGGTGAATTAGGTCTAGGAAGAACTAGGTTAGGGTACTGAGGATCAGAATTGCAGAGATCTCATCAGGCAAGGTAGGCATACACTTTAGCACTTTCAGGTATCTTGATGAGTGTGATTATACTGGTAGGGTTTCAAAAAGAGCATGGAAACCATGAATTATTTTCTATCAGAATAAAGTGAAACAAAACTATGATAATTCCTCCAAAACAGAGCATCAAATAATGAATTATGCTTATGTAAATTAGGATGAAATCACATTAAGATATGGACATGAATATGGAAAGAATACTACATGAAAGCATAAGAGGCAACACTTCTAAAACACATACCACAATAATCCCACCAAAATAGTTGCAGCTTTGTCTATTAGTTCCTACCAAAAATAACTGATTACACTAGTGTTCAAAGATCAATTACATAGCATCCAACCCTTGAAATGACAAAGGAAATTAAAGATATAGGCCAAAAAAAATTCTCCCCACTCCTCCAGGTCAAATCCATGACTTGTGAATGTTTTCCCCAAAGTCCTCAACTAGAATCCGAATGACTAGGGAGGCCAACAAACTCATCCCTATCTCTGATGAAACTGATTCACTTGACCCAAAATTACATATTTACTCTGTGTATCTACCTCTAGTAGCTATAAAAAACATAATTACATCTCATTTTTATATTTACAGCAGTAAAACTCCTTGGAATCCATCAATCAACTGAGAAAAAAGTGAAATTTATGAAGAAAATAGGAGATTGAAAAAAGCGCAGCGTATGTGCAAAAAGCACAATGTACCCTAGGAAAAGCACAATGTGGACCTTCAATTTGACTTTTGGTTGGCTTCCTGAGGTCCAAATTGAGCCCAAGATAACTAATTGGAAAGCTCCTCCTGTCTAATTTTCAAAAATTTCCTCAAGCACTAAAAATTATGGAGTTAAGCTCCTCAAAAATGAAATCTCCCAAGACTGGTAAAAAAGTGCAACGTGAGGCTAAAAATAGTGGCAGAAAGGTGTTTTTTGGTGGTTTTTGGGCTTTTCCACCTGTCAAAAGCTCAGATTTTGGAGTGAAAATAATCAAAATGTGATGTAGATACCATTCTCTATCCAAAAATGTAGAGTTTTCACCATTTAGAGGCCTCCATAAAAAGCGCAGCGTGGCCCACGCTACGCCTTTTGTAGGTTGACTGTGCAAAAAGCTTGAAAATTTTGACCAAATTCCCAAAAAACCAAAAACTTGCTCAAAAAATCTCAAAATTGCTGGATGAAATCCTAATGAAGTATGCAAAGCTATGAAGGAGGCACCAACAAGAAAGTCAATTTTACCCTTCTCCTTTTGGCTGATTAGGGTTTCCTTGAGCTTATCCCTCAATTTCTTAACCTTTATATTGCAAATCTTGTTTCTTCTATGGTAGCGGCCAGCCATGTGCTTCAACATCCGATTGTCTTTGTTGGCCTTGTGAAGGAGCTTCTCCTGGTGTATGTTTACTCTTTCAATCCAAACTACCCTATTCTCATTAATTTCCATGGCAATCCTCTCCTCAAAGGTGATTTCTTCTACCTCATTGTGTTTTTCTTGCTCCAATGCTCTTTTAAGGCCCCATCCTCATCAAAATCATCATGTCCCATCATTTCTTTGTCGTTGACATCTTGCCTCTTAGCCTTCAATAAGTCCATTTCCAATAGTACTTTTTTTCACTCAATTGTTTGTTTTCTTGCTCAAGGAAAGAGATGGCAAACTGTGCTCTTGCCAAATTATATTGCAGCTCTCTGATTTTGGCATATTTCTCTTTGATGACCAAGTTTAAGGTTTTTTTTCATCTTGGACCTCCAAGTCCACCAGGTCAAAATCTTGTTCTTCGTCATGGTGAAGGGCTTCTTTCTTTTGGACAACTGTCTCCTATTACTTATGATATCCATGTTTTGCTGATGTAGAAGGCAAGGCCTCTTCCACAATTTGTGGAGAAAACACTTGCCTATGTCCTCCTTGATAGGTTTTTACCTCCTTTTCCTCTTTACCTTTCTTAACTGTAGCCCTTCTAGATGACCTAGTTTGCTTGTGAGAAACTGATGCTGATGGTGGAATAGGTCTAGCAGGCTGATTTGGTGGTGTTGTGAAGACCTCTACCTCAATGAATGTCTCCCAAGAAATGTTCATCTATT
Organism: Pinus albicaulis; assembly: GCA_034641835.2. Classification (NCBI taxonomy): domain Eukaryota; kingdom Viridiplantae; phylum Streptophyta; class Pinopsida; order Pinales; family Pinaceae; genus Pinus; species Pinus albicaulis. Next base: position 290,391,601 of record CM076576.1, read on the forward strand.
TGAGGTGATGAAGGACAATGATTTTGATAAGTGATTGATGGAAGAGGTTGTTTTTTTGAAGCTCATACTCTTTGTTCTGCACTATGTAGGCCATATTTTGAATTCTCCTGTACAAATAATAGGGAATGTTGAACAATTCCACCCTAGTGAAATGCATGAGTAACATGATGTGATATATGTAAAACTTGGAGAATCTACCCTCACAAGTGAAATATTTCATGATGATATTCATCATGGGAGAAAACCTATTAAGAAGCTGACCAAAAGGAAATATTTTCTTGATGATGTCTCTTAATGGTGCTTTGAGGTATGGTTCAAACAACGGGGCATCCAAATTTTGAGTTTTGAACCACTTTTCACCTACATTAGGTATCCATGTTGCTGCTGCAATAATGCCTGTAGAAATGGTGAATGTCACCCATGTAATAGTGACTTGGTCTTTTTGTAGGTTGGTGATGAAGATCCTGGTAAAGTTAGGATGAATCTGCAATCTTTGGACCATCTCACAAAACTCAAAAAAACCTACATGCTGAAAACATTTAACTACTAGGGTTGATGACATCAATTCTTTAGTGTCTTATGGCTCAAGCCTTAGGATTCTCCCTCCTTTATTTTAGTTTTTCTTCTCTTCTTATATGGTGTTTCTTTCGTCCTCCATAATGTTTCTATCTTCATCCATGATATTTAGTTTTTTCTTAGAAACCCTAGGGGAGAAGAGGAAGGAAAAGGGAGTGGGGTGATGGGGTTAGGGATTTAGGAAGCTAAGGGAAGTGATGGGGAGATAAAATTACAAGGGAGATAGGGTAGAGAATTCAATTGCAGGGATGTAGTCTAGCTGCCTAGAAAAGCACAACGTAGGGGTAGGGATTTAGGAAATATGACTTAGGAGTGGGGAATGAAGGGATGTGAGGGTAGTGAGGGATGAATTAGAGTGTGAGAGGGATAAAAGGGTATAAGGGAAAAGGAGGGACCTAAACATACCATGGAATTCATGGAGAGGTTTTCACCGTAAAATTATGACAATGAGCTAAAAGGAGGGACTTGGAGGATGAAAATTACTTGAAAATGGATGAGGAAACATTTAGTTTCTATTTAGAACCCCTACAAACAAGTTTTTGGGTTGTGGCTGGTTCATAGAGAGAAGTGCAGCGAGCCTTGCAAAAATCACATCGTGCTTAAGAAAAGCGCAACTTGCTCACTCCAAATAGCACAATGCCTATGGAAAAAGTGCAGCGATGGGACATGAACTCGATTTTTTGAGGAAAAAATTGGTTTTTTTCTTGGGCGAGTATGAGAGATCGATGTTGAAGAGTGAAAATGAGTGACTTTTGGTCTTTGAGGGCCTTTTATGCTTGTATAAATATCATTAAATGGACATGGATCCATATTTCCGTTTTTCAAAATCAACCTTACATTGCTTTTTACTTTTAAAATTTGAACTAGATATTTAAAATTTATCTTTTTATGGCTTAGGAACATTGAATTTCTTCTAGGAACCTTGATCATTTGCTTATGGAACCTTGATTATTTGCAGCTACTTGGAACTATGAAGTACTTATTACAAATTAGGAACATAAAATTACATTTTTCATTGAAATCAAATTTACTGATGAAAATACTTTATTGTCACTCCTTCACTTGTTGGAATTTATACATGGAATTATGATTTGATGACCTTGGAACCCTAAGACCTAATGGAAACTCTGAAATAAGTGAAACCATAATGAAAATGAATGTAGTGATGATGAAAATTCATTAATGATGGTACACTTAGCTGAGAGGTGAAATGAGCCAACAATTAGTAAAATTTTGGAAGGAGTAAAAATTAGACCTAGATCTACATCCAGTGACCAAATTTTTGCATGATGACCTAATGGAATGAAAAAAAATTGAGAATTGGACCCTAAAAAGGCATGATAAGAGTCTATTTTATCAGTGGTGGTAGGATGAAAAAATTGACACTAACAAAGGGTACCCAACATAAGGAGAGTTAGGTTGTTGAAGATAACATTTCCCACTAATATAAGGGCCAACCTACTATCCTATTGTAGGTGTAGGTGGAGGAACAAAATGGGTGGCGTTCATAAGAGAAGTACCCGATGGGACATCCAAATTAGATGACATGGGAGAAGTCCAAGGACTGCAAGCTGAACTAAAAATTATATGAGATAACGACTGATAAATAGGTGTGATAGATAGGCCACCATATAGATGTGTTTCTGGTGATGTTGCGAAAATAGATGGGAAGAAAAATTTGATGTCCATAGTTGTATATACATGTTGAGAGATTGAATCAGATCGATTCATGGTTAACAATCCCAATCAAGATTGCCACGAGAGATCCACGGGTGAGTCCAAAGAATTAGGTAAACGAGTTTTTGTCAGAGTTTGAAGAGGATGAAGAGGATTGATATGTTAAAAATGGAGTCCAATCCAACGAACAAGAGTATAAGGACGAGGCTCTTCTTTCAGGATCTCTTCAATACTCACAAGTTCATATGGAAGAGGTTCACCATCGAGTCCAAGATATATGTGTATAGGTTTTTTCTGATACAAAGTAAGAGAAGGGGAAGGACATGATGTAACATGTGAAGATGGTTGAGGCTACTCAAGTTCAACAACATTAGGAAGTAAAGTCTCTGACTTGGGAAATTTAAGTTCGATAACATCAGGCAATAAGGCTTTAGGTACTTTTGTTTCAATTGTGTCAATTCACAAGCAAGAGTAGATGTAATGTTGAGCTTGGAACTCAAAGGGACATATGATTCTGGTGGATAAATATGAAGAGGAGGACTAGACGTGGTTCCCAAAGTTCTAGATTTGGTAGTTTACGTCTTCTTATGCTTTTGACGAAGGCTAGGAGTAGCCTCTGGTGGAAGAGCATGCTTATTTTTCATCCTACGTGAATGACGAGGTTGGGGATTTTGTTCCACATTAGATTAATAAATTTTAGAAATTAACACAAAAATGAATAAAAAAAGAGGGTAATCTAGGCATAAAGGATTACCAAGCAATCGTGAAGTACAATATACACCTTGGAAAAATAAGGACTTAACATACGACAACCAATATCCTAGAATATTGTGTTCAGTGTATCACAGTATAGAAGGTGGTCGACTCTGTTACCTATGGAGAGGATAGAAACCTATAGGGGACTCCTAAATACTCAACAGTATGTGGGAGTGCATTCTATAGTAGTTTTATCTAATGTGTAACTGTCCAATGAGAGCGTTCCCATATACTTTACGCGCATGAAGCGCCATCCAATATACCCAAAGGTATGTGGAGAACTATCATATACAGTAATGTATGTGGAACACGATTTCACCCCCGGGATGCAACGCTAGAAATAAATGAAAAATCCTACATTTAACAAAGCTGGAACATGTCTCTAGCCTAGACCTTTAAATTTTTGTGTTAATTTTACAAATGATTCTTAGGTTGATTCAATAAATTTTACTTTTTATCTTTGATTAAGTTTTAGTTTTGGGGCTCAGTGCGAATGTCACTTTAATATCCTAAAATGCAAACTATCATGAGGAAACGAAATATTTCTCAGTCAATGAAAATCTATCTAGAGAAGGGAAGAGATAAAGACTATGCATCAAATAATATGCAGGAAAACAATGTTCAAAATGAAATCCCTTTCCAATGCAACTGTTCCAATTTCAATGCACACACAAAACTTAACTTCCAATGAAAATATTTTTCTTTTCAAGTGTCTTAATTTTTGAAAATGAAGAAAACTAAGATGCAAATTTTAATCACTGATTCAAATAAACTTTTCAGAATGAGGACTAGAACAAAAATTCATCTAAGAAACCAATGATGAAACGAAATCAGTTTGCAAGAAACCTAATGATAAGAACATAGGAAAATATTAATAAATCCTTATAAAAGGAAATAAAACACAAATGAAAATGAAATGGAGGCTTCAAAGGGACCATAAGACTCAAGGAAGCGAAGCTGGAAGCAAGTTGATCTAAGAGAAAATCAAGGCAAAGGAAAATTTATGCATGAATAGGGGCCAACATAGGTGCAAAAGAGGCACCAGTTCCTTGCAACCTAGGCACAAAGACGGCTCTGCAAAGGTACAACACGTTGTCCCTAGATGAGAGGGAGTGTTGGTCAAGAATATGAGAGTTCTGACACAAATTTTACAATTGATACTCAATGGAAGGTATTCCTAGATCTCTTGTTGATTGAATATGATAGTGAAGGTACGAATAAGAGGAGAAATAAAAACTAAATACAAAGAAACTATCAAAGGAATATAGTCATCCCCAATAGAGTCGCCAATTTTTTATATAGAATCTACGATTGCAGACAAAAGTGTCTTCCCTAGACTGGGTGGCTTAGTATAGAAAAAAATAAAGGAAAACTAGTTATTATTTTTGTTCAAGTAAATAGATAATGGGATGAAGCCTACTTGTAACCTCACATATGCCTCACTCCTTTCTTGGCTTGAATTCTCCAATCCTAGCTCCTATTGCCAAAATTATAACATGTATGCTCAGACAACACAAGTTAATGATCTACAAAATCTATGTAGCATCATCTAAATAATTCATTCAATGGATCAACATAGACTTGAAATACATGAAATCATAGAATCACACATAGGAAAACAATGAACTCTTTGCATTAATATAAATGGAATGAGTTACAACTAGAAATATAATTCAATCTTGTAGAAGAGCTCTTCCACGATGACTTGTTCCTTATTTGTCACAAAGTGCACCTCTAATCACCCTAATGCATGGACTATTAAATCTTTACAACAAAAAAATGAGGGTAAAATTCTATCTCCAAAAAACAACCCCTAGCTTGTGGATTGCTACAAATATACAGGTGAGGGGAGTAAGTTGGGTGTTCTTATCCAAATACCAATCTAAGGTTTGAGATCCACTCTTGATGGGAGGATGGGATCAAATGATAAGGGATGAAAAATCCAAGGTAGGATAAGATAGCATACAAATGTTTTATCTGAGTTAAATGGTTGTAACAAATTCTAGAATATTTTGAAAAAAGAGCCTTCCACAATTTCTCTCATTTTCCCATATTTCTAGAACCAATGAATGTGAATAGTGGAGGAACTTGTAGGTGATCAACATAGGCCACGGTGGAGAAACTTGTAGGTAAACGCTGCCCAGTAGGAGGCTAGAGAGCATTGGTATTTAAAATGACTGAAACAAAGTGTTTTCAGGCAGAACCTCTGGGATATGAGAGTGTCATGCATAAGGATTTGTGCTATGATGATGTCAAGGGGTAAAATGATGTTGATTGAATCATTTACGGTAGGTCGACTAACCAGATTAGACAAAATGGCCTATAATGATACCCAAGTAAACATTTTGAACAAATTTTTGGCCATAAGGAATATTTTTCAATTTTAGGAGCCATCTCTTTGGTACCTGTGCATCACAAAGTTGTAAGAAGATAAGCAACAATTTTTTGATATTGAAGAGATAACATTCTAGACGAAGTAAGTAGGGTCATTATGATATTCATATATTTGAAGGAAGGATCTGTTTGTTGTCAGCCTATCACTAAATATAAAGAAATATTTAATTTCATTCCATCATGGGAAAGAGTTTTCCTTGCATTAGCAACTCACAGTAATAAAAAGAATCAGTAGAAGTTAGTTTTGTTGACAGCCATTTCATTAAATTCTTGAGTAAAAGGGATATCATTGTAGATAGTTATATAGATATATCAATCACTAATGAGATACTAGTAGAGAAGTAGCATACTAATCCTAAAGTAAGAAGAGGTCAGTAGATAGATAAAGTAAAGAATATTTTGAGTTGATGCACACATTAAAGAAAAGCGATAAAAATACCATTGCATCCAGACAGGAGGTCACTACGATAAAGGTATGTAACATTGAGGTATGTATGGCATATTTGATTAAGGATCCAACATGAAATTTTTTAGGTTCTGTTAGACTCGTTTATTTCATAGTATCACCAGATGATTGATTGTTGTTTATATTTGTCTCACTAAAAATAATATTCCATGCTTATCATTTATTTTCAGAGGATTAAAGGGAGAGCCTGACTGCCAAGAAATTCAAAATAATTCATCTTGCATTTTTAGTTCAGGGAAGGAGGAAAGGGTTGTTGATTAAGTGTAATAGTGAGAAAAAATCCATACTTCTCTCATTCATTCCATCTGCTTTCTTCTTACCTTCATTGTCCTAAAAAAACTTTGAATTCCCATACTTTGAATCCCATGTGAACCATAAAACCCACACACACCTAACCTCTCGGGCTTATCCTTCTATAAAACCCACTTATTATCTAAGTCCGAATTTCTATTGCCATAGCTCCGCTTGCCCACTAAGTAGCCATGTTATACAACATAAGCCTTACTTGTTGCCCGTACTTCGTAGCCCGCATGTTTTTAACCTTACCTCTTAAAAATAATTCCAAACCTTGTTTTCCACTGATGTGATAAAGTGGGACCCATCATACCTTACTGCATTATCAAAACCACATGCAAAACGTTCATATTTATCATTTTCCTTACCTTTCGCTTGCTCGCACCCTTCAACACCTAACGCATCGCCTTTCACACTTCGCGCATTTTACAACTTACCCATTACAACACCCGCAAGTAAAATGTTTTAACTCGCGATATGTGGACTGGCGGGACCCACATTGCCCTTGTATACACCTCCGATGCTTGGAAATATTTCATATTTTGGGTTGGGCAGCTTTTTCCCATTTTTTAACTAAAATTCACTTGTTCGCTTGGATAAACTTATAGTGGGTCCATATTCCGATTGCAATCGCAAATCACAATGTTTAAAGGGTGAGCATAGGGGGTAAGCATTAAGATTTCCGAAGTGCGATGTGCGATGGGTGGGACCCAATCACAGATGACTGATTTTAGAGAACAAGCGCATAGACAAAGGTTAAATTCGCTGAAGTACGATGTGAGATGACATGGCAGGTGACGTGGTAGATGATGTGGCCTTGACCCCACAGATTACAATTGACTTATGATGATGGGGCAAGGTGAAGTAGCAGTGACGTGGCTAAGGATGTGGCAGTGACATGGCATATGATGTGGCCTGACCCACGTATCGCACATCACAGATCTCACAGGTTAATTTTATGGTTAAACGTTGAAAAATGTGAAGTGCGATGGAGGCCCGAACATGATGTAGTTTCAAAGGCAAATTCCAAAGGATTTTGAATTCGCATGCGGGACCTTTTCTATGTTAAATCGCATTGGAGGAGGAAAAGTGGATTACAACGTAAAAAGCTATGGAACATCGAAGTGTGATGGGTGATACAGTGGGACCCGATCGCAATATGCACATCGCAAAAGATAAATGATAAGTCACAAAGGTAAAATGTTAAACTATCGAAGTGCAATGTGTGACGTCGGTGGAACCTGATCGCAATGCGCACATCGCAAATGTCAAAATAAAAGTGCTAAGGAAGAGGTAAGAACGATGAAATGTGAGGTGCAATATTGGAGCGGATTCGATGTATTCTAGAACCAAGATCTAAACATTTTCAGGTCAGGGTGGAAGAGTTTTTTTTATGTTGTTTTGTGTGTAAAAAGTGTCAAGTCGGGCATACGAGGTTTGAAGCTCACTTCATGAAGAAACAAGGTTAAAAACAGAGCAAGACTGATGTAATATCGCCAAAATAGGGAAAATAAGCAGTATTGGGAATATCTTATAATATTCCCAAAATGGGCTGCTTAGCAATGCATGCACTAAAAAACACATTTCCAGAAATGTATGCCATAAAAATGTAAACCTTCACTTGAATCCATTAGATATATCCATCTAGCATCTAAATCCAAGAGGAGATCAGAAACAAAAGAAACTAGGTGAGGTAAACAGACATCCCACACCTAGTGTAGCTAAAAATCACCAAAACCCCAATACCCTGCTACACAGAAATATTCATGAAAGAGATTGCACAGTATTATGAGGGTTTTAACTTAGAAATTATGAGAACAAGTAGATCTACTCATATATTAATCAATAATTTTTAAGAGCTGAGATCTAGTCTCCTTATACAAAATACAAGAGAACCCGGCAAGGGTTTCTTGTCATACACTCAAAATTGAATGGTGATATTCAGAAATAAACTAAATAATAAATGAAATATGACATAAAAGAGTGTATAAGGCTGAATAATAATATATCTAATATATATCTCCTCAAAGGTCTCCTCCCATGAAAGGATGAACCCCTCAATCACAAGGAAACACTCCAAAGAAACCCCAAGACTACCTGCTGAAGATGCCTCCAAAAATAATGCATTCCCTAGTTGGAACACCACTAGGAATGATGGGAAATGTATGGCCTGATGCCACAGATCTAAAATGTGCTCACGTTATCTCCAAATAGATCTACCAAGAGAATGGAACCTTCCTCCTTTGAGAAACTAGCGTAGAAAGTGGGATTTCAGTCCCCTTCACTGTTGCACCTTGCAACATAGCATAATAACCTACAGAAACTGCGCTGATGAAGTAAGCTTAAGCTTGGCCTGAAAACCTGATGTGGAAATGAATATAATACTCTTCCAAGAGGCTCCTCAAGGAAAGAGGTGGGATTCCCGCTCGGGAACACCCGGTGCTAAACATCAAGAGGAAGCAATAGTCTAAGCAGACCAATCTCCAAAATAATCTAGACATAACCTCAAAATGTTGTCATCCTCTTCCTTAAATAGAATTTGAGCTTGCTTGCCCTTGGCCCCACTCAATTAGATCATTTCCCTCATGAGATCCATCTCCCTCCAAAATTGTGTTATTCCTTCATTAATCTCCACTCCTCCCCAACTGCGCTGTTGACTTGGTCAAAGTTTACTGAATCAACATGATATAATCCCTGTTCATACTTGGAAGTGTTTTATTAAGCTGCATAAAGGGTCTCTTTTCACACTTATAGTGTTTTTATTGATGCTTAGGAGACTCATGGGCCTTCCCACCCATTTACTCACCTACCTAGTGATAAACTCAACTATAATATTCCATTTAGTTTAAGGCCAAAATTTTGGAATATTACAGTCCTCCCCTCCAAAATGTTGCTTGTCCTCAAGAAATTGTATAAGGAGAGCAAATTCATCCCATCCTCTTCTTGTGGCCTCCTCATCAGAAGTCCCCACCACTGCTCAAAATAATTTGCTACAAATCTGTACTCCAATGTTTCCTCCCAAGCATGCAAAACAATATGGCTCACATCATAGAAAGGTGGAAGGTGTAAGTGGAAACCTCCTTGCCATCCAATGGCCTCCTCAAGGTAGGAGTGATGAAAAACATGGGGAATCTCATTCCCAATGAGTGATCCCATCACCCATGCTATCATCCAAATGAAATGAGCCATTCTAGGTAGCTCATCAAAGCAATCATCAACCCTCGGTTTATACAATGTAATGGGGTTGCATGGAGATATTAGTTTTCCCCTTCTCATTTGTTTCTCTCTCCATTTATGATAAGTATGGGGTCGTTTATGTCCTTGGGTTGAAACAACATGGCCTCCAAGAATGGCCCAAGTTACCCCAGAAAACAAATTAGCCATGAAGTGCTTCCTCCAAGAACTCAAGTTCTTCAAATGGTTCCTCCCACATGAAGAAAAGAGATGTAATATGGCAATCATGGGTTGCCCATTGTTCCTCCTAAAATATGCAACATGTAAAGTAGGGAGAATCATGCTCCCAATGGGAATCGCTAACTCCTCTAGCACTCTCCAAACAATGCTCCCCATGAATATAAAAATATCAGAAATATATGGAAGCAAAATCCAATGAAAACAAGTTGCCAAATGACAACCAGAGAGTGGACCATAGTTCCACACATGGAACCAGCACAATGCACCCTTTGCCTGCATCAAAAAAAGTGATAACAAGTGTCCTTCTAGCCACTTGTTTGCTTCCACAATATTTCTATAGGATAGAAATATGAAAGTACCATGAGGTGCCAGTGGTGCACACCAAAAGTCATGTGGCTTCCCCCACAGACTACCAATAAGGTAGCCAATATTAATGTTGAAAGTAGCTACACGTACATCATCATACAAAATGCAAGAAGGGATTATCCTCCTTGGTACAACATGCTACTCATACAAAGTAAATAAGTACAAAACATAATGTGAAATTATACCTCCTCCATCATGTACTTGAGACCTTGAGCTGAACTGGTTCAACTAGAATTCCTCCCTCACCTACAATGAGTAGGGAAGTGGTTGTGACATCCTCTACATCACCATCTAGGCTATGCATCTATCCATATGCTGAAATATATCATGCTAGATGCCCTCCCAAGTGAACTTCTCCATCAAAGAAAAATATGCATCAAAGTGCATAGAAAAAAAGTCCTCATGTGCTGCATGTAGCAACTCCTCCTTAAGACTAGAAGCTCTAGTCAAGAAGACTTTGCCATAAGAATAGATGACCACATCATCCACCATGTATCTATCATCTTCATCTGGGTCATCAAGAATCATGCAAGCACCAAGATCCTTGGATTACTCTACCAAGAGTTGAGACCTCCAATATGGATCAATCCTCCTAAGAGACAACGCTGGTGATCTAGCATATGAAGCTCTCCTCATGCTGCTGCCTGCTACTTTGAAATCCCTCATGCCAAATTCATCCTCCAAAATATTCACCCCTCCGAAATTCGAGAGTGGTGAACAAAGAGGAAAGATGTCTCTCATCAACTCTATATGTGGTGGCCTCCCAAGTGGAATGCCTCCATGTAGTGAAACATCAATATCAAGAGTAGATTATACATATAGGTGGGCAATCTTGCCCTTGCCCTCACAACACAGATCAATCTGCCTCCCTTTTGCATTATCTCTCTAAAATAGAGAAGGGCGTGTGCTCCTCATCAAGTTATGCTGCCCTTCCTCCCTACCTTCTCCTTCCATCTGTAATGCTTCACAATCATGCTGCTCATTGATTGTGCTTTGACATTCATGTATGAGATCCTGGGGAACTTCTTGCAAGGATACAAGAATTCCTCCTATTGGAGCATGTGCCCCTCTTCCCTATGCATGAGGTACTATATGTGCTCTATATGTAACAGCGTTGTTTCCCTCATCTTCATCAATGTGTATGGTAAACCCTCGTATAATTGGATCCTCTTGTGAAAAAGAGATCTCCATTCCCTCTTGTTTAGAAATATGAGATAGAGGTCTGGCCTCTAACAAGGTATGATGCAAGATGTCAGCTCCTCCCATGGTTTTCTAAAGTGTAGTTAATTTCATAGTTCCCTCTATCGCATGTAAGTTTTTTTTCTTAGGTTTTCCTTACTCCAATACATGTGTCTTAGGAATTTTCCCATCAAAATTCCCCACCAATGTTTTAATGAATCTTGCATAAGAGGTAGTATTTGCATTTTTCAAAGAACAAGATTCAAAAATCCGCCATGCATAGGCCTTACCTCCGAAATGCAGTGCTGCAATTCTGATGGCTTCATATTTAGAAATGTGGTGTTGCTACAAATAGGATTCTATCTCCTTCACCCAAGCTCTAACTGAACATGTAGGTGAACCATCAAAAGTAGATAGAAAAAATATATCCATATATTGCTTCTTTCTTCTCTCCACTCGGATCTTACAAAACTCTTGGAAAGTGGTATGATATCTAAACCTCTCAGTTTGAGATTCATACTCCTGCAACAAATCACTAATATTTTTCCTCTTAGGAATTCTCCCTCCTTTCATCCATCGACTCATGATAGATCCAGGCACTTGACTGCGTTGTGCATCATGGTGTGTAGCTGCATGCTCACACTTACCATGTGAAAATCTAGATCCATCTCTAGATCCAAACTCCTCTGGAGATTCCATCTCCATTCTTATTTTCTTCAAATCTTCTTGAAATCTATGTATAGATCTTGGGAAAAGCTTCGTAAGCCTGTCTTCCTTTCTTCCTCCACATAATAGAGCCTTCTCTTTTTTGTCAATATCTCCTTCTCCTTATAGTATAATGGCTTGAGATCCATAGGCTGAGCTAATATTGAAGCTCTGATACCACTTTAATGTCCCAAAAATAGGGAAAATAAGCAGTATTGGGAATATCTTATAATATTCCAAAAATGGACTGCTCAGTAATGCATGCACTAAAAAACAAATTTCCAGAAATTTATGCCATAAAAATGTAAACCATCACTTGGATCCATTATATATATCCATCTATCATTGAAATCCAAGAGGATATCAGAAACAAAAGAAACTAGGTGAGGTAAACAGACCTCCCACACCTAGTGCAACTAAAAATCACTAAAACCCCAATACCCTGCTACATAGAAATATTCATGAAAGAGACTGCGCAATTCTATGAGGGTTTTAACTCAGAAATTAATAAAACAATTAGATATACTCATATATTAATAAATAATTATTAAGAGCTGAGATCTAGTCTCCTTATACAAAATACAAGAGAACCTGACAAGGGTTTCTTGGCATACACTTAAAATAGAATGGTGATATTCAGAAATAAACTGAATAATCACTGCAATATGAGATACAAGAGTGTATAAGGGTGAAGAATAATATATCTGATATATATCTCCTCAAGGGTCTCCTCCCATGAAAGGATGAACCCCACAAGGAAACATTGCAAAGAAACCCCAAGACCTCCTGCTGAAGCTGCCTAAAAAAAATGAATTCCCTAGTTGTAATAATGCTGGGAATGATGGGAAATGTATTTCCTGATGCCAAAAATATGAGATGTGCTCAATTTCTCTCCAAAAAAATCTCCCAAGAGAAGGAAACCTTCCTCCTGTGAGAAACTAGCTCAAAAAGTGGGATTTCAATCCCCTCCACTGCTACACCCTGCAACACAGCACAATAACCTACAGAAACTGTGCGGATGAAGTAAGTTGAAGCTTGGCCTAAAAAACTTAGGTGGAAATGAATACAATACTCTTCCAAGAGGCTCCTCAAGGAAAGAGGTGGGATTCCTGCTCAGGAACACCCTGTGCTAAACAACACAGCTACCTTGCTAAACAACAAGAGGAAGCAATAGTCTAAGCAGACCAATCTCCAAAATAATCTAAACATAGCCTCAAAATGCTATCATCCTCTTCCTTAAATAGAATTTTGGCTTGCTTTCCTCTGGACCCACTCAATTAGGTCATTTCCCTCATGAGATCCATCTCCCTCCAAAATTGCGTTATTCCTTCATTAATATCCACTCCTCCCCAATTGCGTTATTGACTTGGTCAAAGTTGACTGAATCAACATGATATAATCCCTTTTCATACTTGGAGGTGTTTTATTAAGCTGCATAAAGGGTCTCCTTTCACACTTAGAGTGTTTTTATTGATGCTTAGGAGACTCATGGGCCTTCCCACCCATTTACTCACCTACCTAGTGATAAAATCAACTATAATATTACATTTAGTTTAAGGCTAAATTTTTGGAATATTACAGCTAAACGTCATGGAAGCAAAGAAATAAATCGAAGAAGGTTGACTCAGGAAAAGGGCACACACACATAATTATTAGAGAAAGGTAGTAAAATCATCGGCACAATCACTAATCAATGTAAAGTGGCTAGCACTGCACCAGACTCAATTACCCAACGCCGATGTTCTAAACAGTAGGGCCAGATGTCAGGAGAATCATTCGTTGCCTCTTTGGGATCATCACATACCACTTCCAAGTCTACCTTTGATCCCACAAAGAGCCAATGAAGCTTTTAGATACATGAAGAGCTGCTCAAAATTAATTTTACAAGTGATGCTTGTCGGAGATTTTCTCTGTTCGGGCCTTGCAGGTCCACACCTGTTTAATTTCAGTTGTTTGTAATAAATGAAGTTTGCCAAAGTAGATTAGGGAAACCGACTTAAGTTTTTAGTTAAATACTGCTTGAACTTCTAGTTTGAGGGGTTGGATATTGTTAGCCCCTGCATTGTAAGAACTACTATATTGCAGCACTGCAATTTTGGAGCTGGACATCAATAATCAAAGACCATTTATAGGATTCTTGAGCTGTGTTAAAATGGTGATGTAATACTTCTCTGTTTTAAATGTTTCCATTGCATCTATTCATCTAATTGTAAATCATAATTTTTAGATTAAGATTTTCTGTCGGAGCACCTTAATTCTATTTGCATTTATATTCTTAATGTTTTCTATTGAATTATGATTAAAGAATTCTTAACTACTATTTAGTCACTATTGAACCTTACTATTTCTTTCACCTCATAATTCATACAACTCGAAAGATCCATTTATCACAGTTAGACTTCCCTGTGATGCTCTTGATGTTGATGTGCCATTCCAGCCTTTTGAATCCATATCCCAATGGATTAGTCCCTGCAGCCCTATCTGTCCATCCACACCATCAATCAAACAAAAAACTCCAATCACTATGTTTTCAGATCAGTGTTTTTCAAACTTTAGTTTCAACATAGTTTTGGTCTCATCATTCAAGTTTTCAAGGTGCAGCAGTATGTTCATCTTGATGGATTGCAGTGGATAAGTTCAATTGTAGTTTCAATTCAGATTTTAGTATGCTAATAAGCTAGCTAGCCAAGCATGTGGTCTTTTTTTATGAGTCAAATTTAGGAGGAACAATCAGCTGGTTTCCAGTCACTAAGTTGCCTGACAGATCAAGATACAAGTTGTGGGATCAACCCAATGGATCAGGCTACTAGTCTACGGTGTTCTTGACACCTCCTAAAGGAGCTTACATCCCTAGCTGGAGCCACTGTTAGACTCCTTTATTTCACAGTATCACCAGGTGAATAATTATTGTTTAGATTTGTCTCACTAAAAATAATATTCCATGGCTATCATTTATTTTCAGAGGATGAAAGGGAGAGCCTGACTGCCAAAAAATTCAGAAGAATTCATTTACAATTTTCAGTCCAAGGAAGGAGGAAAGGGTTGTTGATTAAGTATAATAGTGAGAAAAATTCCATATTTCCCTCATTCATTCCATTTGCTTTCTTCTTACCTTCATTTTCCTAAAAAAACTGTGAACTCCCATACTCTAAATCCCATGTGAACCCTAAAACCCACACACACCTAACCTCTCAAGCTTATCCTTGTATAAAACCCACTTATTACCTAATTCTGAAGTTCTATTGCCGTAGCTTTGCCCACCCACCAAGCAGCCGTGTTATACAACATAAGCCTTACTTGTTGCCCGCACTTCACATCCTGCAGGTTTTTAATATTACCTCTTAAGACTAATGCCAAACATTGTTTTGCGCCGATGTGATGAATTGAAACCCTTCATAACTAACCACATCATCAAAACCGCATGCAAAACCTTCATATTTATCATTTTCCTTACCTTTGAATTGTTCGCACCCTTCAGCGCCTAGCACATCGCATTTCACACTTCGTGCATTTCACAACTTACCCATACTCGCAAGTTAAATGTTTTAACTCACAGTATGCAGACTAGCGGGACCCACATTTCCCTTGTAGACACCTCCGATGCCTGGAAATATATCATATTTTGGGTTGGGCGGCTTTTTCCCATTTTTTAACTAAAATTCACTTGTGCGCTTGGAGAAACTTATAGTGGGGTCCATCTCCTGATCGCAATCGAAAATCGAAATGTTTAAAGGATGGGCGCTGGAGTAAGCATTGAGATCGTTGAAGTGCGATGTGCAATAGGTGAGACCCAATCGCAGATCAGATATTTTAGAGAACAAGTGAAAAGACAAAGGTGAAATTTGCTGAAGTACGATGTGAGATGATGTGGCAGGTGACGTGGCAGTGAGGTGGTAGATGATGTGGCCTTGACCCCACAGATCGTAGTTGACTTATGATGACGGGGCAAGGTGAAGTGGCAGTGACATGGAAAAGGACATGGTAGATGACGTGGCCTGACCCGCGTACTGCACATCGCAGATTTCACAGGTTAAGTTTATGGTTAAATGTTAAAAAATGCGAAGTGCGGTGGAGGCCCATATGCGATGTAGCTTCAAAGGAAAATTCCAAAGGATTTCGAATCCGTATGGAGGGCATTTTCTATGTTAAATCACATCGGAGGAAGAAAAGGGGATTACGACATAAGAAGCTGTGGATTGACGAAGTGTGATGGGAGATATAGTGGGACTTGATCGCAATGCGCACATCGCAAAAGATAAATGATAAGTCACAAAGGTAAAATGTTAAATTGTTGAAGTGCGATGTGCGGAGATGATGGGACCCGATCAAAATGTGCACATCGCAAATGTCAAAATACAAGTACTAATGAAAAGGTAAGAATGGTGAAATGTGAGGTGCGATACCAGAGTGGATGCGATGTCTTCTAGAAACAAATTCTAAACATTTTCAGGTCAGGGTTGAAGAGTTTTTTTATGTTGTTTTGTGGGTAAAAAGGGTCAAGTCAGGTATATGAGGTTTGAATCTCACTTCATGAAGAAATAAGGTTAAACGCAGAGAAAGGCTAAACATCACGACAATAAAGAAATAGACTGAAAAGGGTTGAATCAGGCAAAGGGCATGCACACAAAAATGTTACCACATACAAGCAGAGATGAGAAAGGTAGTAAAATCATCGATACAGTCACTAATTAATGTAAAGTGGCTAGAATTGCACTAGACTCAATTACCCAATGCTGATATTCTGAAAATTAGGGATAGATGTTAGGGCCATCATTCGTTGCCTCTTGGGGATAATTACATACCACTTCCAAGACTACCTTTGATCCCACGAAGAGCCATTGAAGCTTTTAGATACATGAAGAGATGCTCAAAATAATTTTACAGGTGATGTTTGTTGGATATTTTCTTCGTTCAGGCCTTGCAGGGCCACACCTGTTTGATTTCAGTTTTTTGTAATAAATGAAGTTTGCCAAAGTAGATTAGGACAACCGACTTAAGTTGTTAGTTAAATACTGCTTGAAGTTCTAGTTTGAGGGGTTGGATATTGTTAGCCCCTACATTGTAAGAACTATTATATTGGAGCATTGTAATTTTAGAGCCGGATATCAATAATAAATGATCGTTTACAAGATTCTTGAGCCGTGTTAAAATGGTTATGTGATATTTCTCAGTTTTAAATGTTTCTATTGTTTTCCCTGCCATGCATCTATTCATCTAATTGTAAATCAGAAATTTTAGATTAAGATTTTCTATTGGAGCACCTTAATTCTGTCTGCATTTATAATCTTAATGTTTTATGCTGAATTCTAATTAAATAATTCTTAACTGCTCTTTAGTCACTACTAAAACTTACTGTTTCTTTCACCTCATAATTCATACGTCTCGAAAGATCCATTTAGCATAGTTAGCTTTCCTTGTGATGCTCTTGATGTTGATGTGCCATTCCAACCTTTTGAATCCATAGCCCAATGGATTAGTCCCTGTAGCCCTATTTTTCCAACCACATTATCAATCAAAGAAACAACCCCCATCACTGTAACTATCCTAATATCAACACTTTTAATCATCAAGTTAAATCATAAAAATAGAGAGAGCCCTCTATGATTCTAGGAAGGCTAGGTCCCGGACTCTAAAGTGGTTTGATGTTGTCCTCTGTCATTTGTTCTTGCCAATCTTAAAAATTACAGAGTGAAAACATGTTCAATGTATGGTTCTAGGGTTTGTTGTTAAAATTTTTGATATTGGTATTGATATCTAAAACATTCTTCCACATAAGTAAAACCCTAGTCATATGGAACCCTAACATTCTCCCTCATAAAACCCCTAACCTTTGGTATTTTAGGGTTTGTGTACAATATAAGGCTCATGAGAAGTATGTATATATGGATGAGGTTGATGAATTGTATATGGATCCTTTGGTCTAGGATTAGCACTTAAAAGCCCTAGGAGTCCATCCTATAAGTTTCCATGGTAACCATATATTGACAGATTAACATCATGAATTTGTTATTGTATACTTTGCTTGGGTGTACTTGTCAATGAATATTATAGGTACATGAAGTAAATGAAGAAGGATGAATAGATGATCTTTTTTGGCAAGCATGATGGAAGGAGGGAACTATAAGGAACCTTGGATCATTGGGCACTTTGATTGATTCATGATATAATCATGTGACTCTCGATTCCTAGAAGAGAAGAATTAATAACAACATATGGCACGATTCATGAACTTGATATAGAAGTTATCTAGATGATATAAATATGTTGTTGGAAGTTGATAATAAGGATAATTTATGGATCCTTTGTGATGTGATGGAGTGATTTCTTGTTAAAATATGAAAATTTAGTCAAATTCCACATTGGATAGCTCATTTGCAGAAGATGATTATTGGAATGAATTCCTATTTTTGAGAGGAAACATTTTGACCTATGGGGCATTGGATTCTAACAAGGGAAGGATTTTTTTTTAGGCCAAGACCACACATGTGGTTTTGGTCAACGTTAGCCCCACCAGTCATGTAGGCTCATGAAGCCCAAGAGACATGACCATTGACCCAAATTGAATTCTATAAATAAAGTTCAAGGAAACTTCATTTTGGTATCTTTACATCACACAATTTCTCTCTCCTGTTCTTATTGGTTCAACCTCCAAGGGTAGTTATTCTCTTCACACATGCAAGTGTTTAACTTGGGATTTTATCACTATGATGGTTTCTTTTTTCAGCTAGCATTGACCAACTTTTACCAAGGTTCATTTGACCTATGTTGACAGTATTTTTTGGAGGGTTGAATCCATTTTACTAGGCCGCATTTAATGACACAGGAATTGAGGAAATATAGGTATGTTTGACCTTCGTTAACCATAAATCTGAAGTGGTAGTTTGATTGCTCCAACGTTGATTTTTTGCTATTGTTTGACTATAAAGAGAGGATGATTTCCTCTCTCATTTGAAAATTTTTTTTTGGAAGAGTTTTACTAGCCATTGACTTCCTGGTTAGGGAAAAGTTTGAATGTTGATGGATGAGGGTAGAATTACAATCTTTGACTAGGCCATCTCTTTAACTATGAGCAGTGGTATTGGATCATCATATTGGCAAGTCAATTTGGCTATTGAATTTGACTTTGTATCATTTTACTCTTCTGGATTTCTCTCCCTTTGAAAATTTGATATTATCAAGAAGAAAATATATATGGGTTTTCCACCTTGTGGGGTTTTTACCTCGCATCAAGCGTAAATCTCGGCCTCCTCTTGCCTTGGTTTGTATTCTACATTTGTGTTTATTGTTCTTTCTTCAGTTACTGTTAATGTGATAATAGTTTATATGATTTATATTGGAAATGAAATGAAATTGTAATCAAGATAATATGGGAAATTGAAGTAATTGTTATAAGCAAAGAACATGTTAACTAAAATTAACATGGTATCAAAGCTTAGGTGAGGACAAGCCCAAGAAAGAGAATAAAATCAATTACCAAGGGATTTGTTGTCAAATAATTTCCACTTCAAGTATTTGACAGGGTGGGCATATTTTTCAAACATTTTTCTCAATGATTATGAAGAGAAGGTCTCTAAATTTTCAATATAGGGAGAGAGGAAGTAGGTTATCTAGGACCAAGTATTGAAGAATGTAAATAGTGTTGACCTTAATAACTGTATTTGAGTCATGATTTGTCAAAATAAAATACAATTGTTTTTAATTTAAAGGGATTGAATTATTAAAGCACGGGTTTTGTGCTTTTGTCAATGGTCATTAGGTCATATCACCTATTGTGTGCTCTATTTTATTTTATTGAGTAAAAATAAAAAAAGTCATAATATTGTTTTTGTATCAAAGGTAACTCCTCCACCAAGTCAGCCATTTTCCTCTGAAAAAGACTGCAACATATCCTTCAAAATCATCTTCCAAACAAGTATACAAGTTGACCTCAAGACAATTGTTCATGTCAGCCAAATTATAGTGACGAAACACTATAAATAACAAAGGAAGCTTGACAGTTTTGAAGAGATAGAAAACTCAGACCTGCAATAAAATAGATGATTTAGAACTATGATACAACATAGGGTTTAGGTCTGTAATACAATAAATAATTTGTATATGTAATGTGATAGAGAGTTTGGATCTACAATATGACAAGACAACATTTGATCTGCAATTTTTCTGAAGCATGAAGGAGCCATGAGAAGTTCTATAGAGAGGATTCCAATCCAAGAAATGAAGATCACAGAGAGCCTAATTTATGAAGTTAATTGCAAAGGGCAGAGGATCCTAGAGAATGAATGTTGCAGAAAAAAAAGAAAAAAAAGTTGCAGGAAGGATCAAGAACTTAGTAACTATTGAATTGGTGGATGGAATGGGTCTCTAGTCAAAGGGTCATGTTTGTCTTAAATTTATATATTCTACTAGGGAAAGATTTGATTGGTTTTTTCCTGTCGCCTTGTGCCTACATCTTCTGTCTTTTCTTGTTTGGAATTTGTATTGATGAACATAACAAATTGAAACAAATAACTAATAAAGAGATAAGAACAATCATAAGGAAATGTCAAAGGTTACAAAAATCCACTTGAAGAATATAATTCACATAATTCCCTAAATTTAATAGCATGGTATCAGAAGTTGTTTATTTTTCATAAGGGTAGTGAGAAGGTCACTAAGGCCTAAAGACAAGAAGAGGAAGATAAGTCTCCTACGACCGAGCTTCTAGAAAATACAAAACTAAATTCTAGTCACTCTAATAAGCCCTAGTTGCAGTAATTAAGCCATATAACTTTGACTCCACAATGAAAAAGAATTAAAGAAGATAGGATCCTTGTTTTGGAAGACTGAAAGGTTATGTCAAGCATTATAATGAAAGAAGGAAATTTCTTAAATCTTGTAAAGGTAATCAAAGAAAAAATTGAACTATGTTCTATCACAGTGATTTGAATTCTCAGAGATGTAGGCAAGTGATTTAATGTTTGAGGTTCCTCAAGGAACAATCCTTACAAGAGAGAACACGATATTGTTAGATTTATCTTTATAAAACACAAACCTATAGACTAGTATAGAAACCCCAAATTCATGACAGTTTTGTAACATGAAATCAAAATTTAAGAAGTCACTAAAGGAACCAAAATTTCTAAGCATAAATATAATTGAATACCAAGACATATTGCTCATAATATTCTATGTTATATATACCATGTTCTCAAAGAAGACAAAGTAATGAGCATGTTTAAGAGCTATTCTATAGTCCTATTTAGAAGACTAGAACAAGTGACATTAGTAACCATGGAAAAAGACCATCTTCTGAGCATAAGTGTATTAAAAGGCCTCAATAATAGGAACTAAGATTTCCCACCTTATTTTTGTGCATAAAGGATACCAAGATATATGACTCATTAGGCCTATCATCAAGCTACAATCACTTTATAAGGCAAGAACTTGTAGTGTTTAATTTATATGCATAGTTACAATGTCAAGATTGGCATATCTATATATATATATATATATATATATATATATATATATATATATATATATTTATATATATATATATAGATATATATGAACACACAAAAATCAAGCCTGTACAAGTCAGAGAGCCGACCTACACTGAAAGAATAAAAAAGTTACAAGTATCCCTCTTAACGAAAATATTTTAGTAAGTAATAGTCTCTACTAAAACGTTGAAGAGTAGTATAATCAAAATGTAATATCCCAAAAGGGAGAATGAAGTAATACTTCACATAATATAAGAAATTACAGCAAGATAAACAATAAATCTTAAGAAAACATCAGAATTTACAGAGAAGCTGAGCCATTTTATTATATTGGAGAAGAATAATTTACACCATGTACAAAATATGAGTAGATCTAGCCAAAGAGATGGTCTAGAAGTACCCAAAAAACAAGCTACAACAGGTACAACGTAACTGGAGAGGCACTGAAGCAAATACTGCGCTGTCCCTTCAGCAGAATATGAACATGCAGTTGTATGCCGAAAAGGAAAATGTAGATCTACTCAAATCTGGAGCTCAAATGATGCCAAGATTCAAGATCTGGCCAATGTGATGGATTCCCAATATAACCTAGAAAGGATTTTCCAGATCTGCAACTTTGGAAAGTCACCACCCTAGGTTTTGATCCTTGATCTGCTGGGAAATATAGCTCTAAAGCTAGATCTAAAAAATAGATGGCTGAAATATGATATCAGATCAGATCTATTCTTGAAGGGTTGATCCCTTCTTCAAATCTATGAGCTAGAAGCTCTACATCTAGCTTCTCAATCCTCCAATGATGCATTAGGGGAATTTTGAGGTCTAAAATGGACCTCCGAAGGAAATTATAAAATATTAATGGAAACAATAAAATAATATTTGATTACATCATCAAATTTTAGAGGGAAAAAAGAAAAAACTAATTTTTCAACTCGTATTTTGAACTTATCTCCCTAAGGTTTTACTCAAATTTCGAGCAGGAATATTCATTGGATGCAAAATTTAATTCCCCATCCAAGGAGTACCCATGTTGCATAATTTTTATGGACTCTGCTACATGAAAAATGAGAAATACATGAAAAACATGATTGCAATAACATTTTTTCATGTATTTCTCATTTTTCTTGGAGGGTCCATCAAAAGTACGCAACATGGGTACCCCTTGGATGAGGAATTAAATTTTCCATAGACATAGGAGATGTCATGTGGTGGCCAATCTCTCTCAAGTGAAACAAAAATGAACATGCCTTCTTTTTCTACATTCTATCATTGATACACAAGGCATGAATCAGAAAAATATCAGCTATTGGGTGGTAACCATACTCACCCAAGAGCAGCCATCGCAACCATGCCTCCTTCTCCATCTCATAAGTGTTCCTCAAGGCATGGATCAAAGAAATAGGAGCCTTTGGACAATGACAAGAACCTCCCAAGGGAAACCAATGTAATCAAGCTTGCTGGCCCATATAAATCTACAAATGGTTATGAAACCCCTTGCTTATCTTCCTCATCCACTCACCCCAATATGGAAGATGAGTGATGTGCTACGTAATCATGGCATCCTCCCTTTTTAGAATACCATCTTCCCCAAATTGATGAAGAATTTTTCACTCCATGAAATTTTGAAGTGAAACTCCAATGGGATCTCTTAATGAGACCTTCTTCTCATCCATCGCCTTCCAAAACCAATGAGGTCCTGGATCTGTTGTAGGTAGAAGTCTCTCTTTGAGCTGTGAGGTGCTCATTGAGAAAGTGTCATCAAGAAAGGAGAAAAGGTTTCTCATATCTAGATTTCTACTATTTATCATCTTAAACTCCATTTCTTCATGAGTGAAGCTACCTTCAAAATGCTCCAAGAATAATGGGGCCTCATTAGTATCATTTCTTCTAAGTGACATCGTTGTAGATATGCAAGGTAATACATAAACTGTCTCAAAGAAAGGTACAATACTGATCTCATAACCAGTCATTGTACAAAGGATTATGCTCATCCCTTCTTTTAAAACTCTACACTTCAACTCAAGAGGTTGAATGTCGTTCATCCATGACAAATTGGGATAGCTTTTCATTTCCTCCTTGACTAGATCAAGGGTCCTCTGTGTTGTGATATGTTGCTGCCTCAAATCAGCACTATGTTCTAATCCTTGGTTATGCATTGGCCCTGATGGCATATCCCCATAAGTTTCAATAATATTTACTGAAACAATAGGTGATTAATGTGTATGCATACCTTGGATCAATTTATATGTGGGAACCTCTTGATAGAACACAAGAGTTCCTCCAACCGGAACAATAGTGCCTCCATCCGCTGGTAAGAGTGATGGCTGCTCTTCTCCAAGTGTACCAGCGCTGGAATTCTCCTCCTCCTCCTCGTGCATCTCTTGAATCGTGCATGGGAATCTATGTGTCAAGAGATCAAGACTATCTTGAAAAGATGCAAAAGTATCTTCTCTAGATGCAAGTACTTCTGCAGCCAGTGGTGAATGTAGTGACTTCTTATCCACAGTGACAAGATTGACAACCCTCTCCTTAGGAAATGTCTCCTTTTGGCACATCTCTGTCTTCTTCACATCAAACTTCTTTCTCAACTTGTGAAAGAAATCTGAACATTTAGTCACTTTTTCATGCTCCATGTGACAAAACCACCAAAAATTAGATTCATCTAAAAGATGAAGTGCTGCAGTTTGAACAACCTCTTCTTAAGCTACATAATGTAGTCTGAAAAATGTATCTAACTCTCTCGTCCAAGCCTTAACAGTGCTTGAGGAAGATCCATCAAATGTAGGAAAATAGAATCTATTATGCCTCTTTGTTCTGTTGATGCTATAGGATCCTATTTCTTCTTTGATTTTGAATAATTGTTGGAGAGTTAGCTTCTCCTTGAATTCTCTAGACTGTGTTTGTACTCTTCAAGATACAGACTTAGAGTCTCATGAGTCTCAGGTTCATTCCTTCCTTCACTTCTATACCCTTCACCTTCTTCAAAGAAAATGGGCATAGTGGATATATGAGGAGATCTAGGATTCTCTGGTTTTCTTCTTTGCTGATAGGAAGTGCTGAGGCCTTCCTCATCACATCTTCTTCTTGGACCTTCTTTCTGCCTTTCCCTTTTCATTTGATAGACCTCATTGGAGAGATCTTGCATAGATCTACAGAAATGAGTGGCATAATTTTCTTCCTCCATGATAGATCTCATCTATCTGATTCTTCTTTAGATGCAAAATATGAAGTGTCCACAAGCTGAGCCAAAGATCATGCTCTGATACCATTGTAATATCCCAAAAGGGAGAATGCAGTAATACTTCACACAATATAAGAACTTACAGCAAGATAAACTATAAATCTTAACACAACATCAGAATTTACAGAGAAGCTGAGCCATTTTATTAGATTGGAGAAGAATCAGTTACATCATGTAAAAAATATGAGCAGATCTAGCCAAAGAGATGGTCTAGAAGTGCCCAGAAAACAAGCTACAATAGGTACAGTGTAACTGGAGAGGCATTGAAGAAAATACTGCACTGTCCCTTTAGCAGAATATGAACATGTAGTTGTAGGTTGAAAAGGAAAATGTAGATCTACTCAAATCTGGAGCTTAGATGATGCCAAGATTCAAGATCTTCCCAATGTGATGGATTCCCGAGATAACCCAGAAAGGATTTTCCAGATCTGCAACTTTGGAAAATCACCTCCCTAGGATTTGACCCTTGATCTGCTGGGAAATATAGATTTGAAGCTAGATATAACAAATAGATTGCTGAAATATGATATTAGATGAAATATATGCTTGAAGGGCTGATCCCTTCTTCATATCTATGAGCTATAAGCTCTAGATCTAGGTTCTCAATCCTCCAATGATGATTGGAGCTGCTGCAACACAACTGCCTCTAAAAAATGTGTTGTGAGGGAAAGAGAGGTATTCTTCCTACTGAAAAATGGTTCAATAAGCTCCAGGATGATGGAAATACTGATGGAAATGTGAGGGAATGATCCCTCATAGGATTTCTAGCTGAAATACTAGCAACTTCCTTCCTCCTTTTAGATCTGCAAAATGAACAATGTTATTCCTGAAGGGAATACTATTGCTAGGAGGTAAATAACTTTTGGCCTGATGCTAGATTTGAAATGAAGCTCTGGGAAGCTGATATTTAAGCCCAAGGTGATAGGAATAAAACCTCACCAGTTCTCTAGATGAATTATTGAAGACAACTTCCTCCTTCCAAACTGATCTTCAGAAATTTGTAATTTCTGAATATGAGTGTTCTACCAAAAGTAGGAAAAGAGATGTGGCACTTAGAGCTTGATGTAGAATGAAGTACAAAAAATCTTTATAGAGATACTCTAAGAAAGAGGTGGGATCCCGACCAGGAGCACCCTGTGCTAAACAACACCTGCAATCTCTGCTAAACGTCCCAAAAAAGTAGTGGAAATGTCACATGAAAATTCCAGATCTGAAAAGATCTTTACAACAAGAATAATCAGCATGCCCTCATCCTTGCCTTCATCTTCTTTATATAAAATTTGAGCCTTCCCAAGCCTTGGCCCTCATCTAGACTACGTTGTCACATGTGGACTATATCCTCCAAGTTGGACTGCGCTATTTGACCAAATCAACCATCATGTCTAGGTGCAATGTACACCTTCCATCAAGTGTGCCTTGTTTGCACAACATCCTCCATCATTTTATCATGGAAGTCCCATGATACTTGAAATCTTCAAGATCTTATTTGACTAAATCATCCCTCTATTTGATCCCTTCAAGATCTTAGTTGATTGTTTCAACCTCCATGATCTATCTCATTAATGAGATAGATTCTCCAATTTCATTCACATTTGTAGTTGCTCAACTACCTTCTTATGTAGATCTAGGCTAATTAATCCACATTCACACACACAAAAGTGGATATTTATTCATATTGAGGATTATGGGCCCCCTCCACCCTTTTATTTACTTAATTCGTTAAGAAAATCAAGGACTCTAATATTCCAAATATGATGTGAAAATTTGGGAATATTACACAAAAGAATCCTTAGTGAAAGTATTCAATATCTTGAGACATGTACAACAAAAATTCAAACAACAAGGATGTCTATAGTTAGAAATTTTGGCATGACATTAATGAAAGTCACAGTACTCCCTAAAGGAATTTTTTCTGATCATGAGCAGGCCTTATAGAAATCTTCATGAACATAGAGGATAAAGGTACAAATTTATGAGGTATGTATACATTTTTTGTAAAAGTATAACATTAGATGTTGATTTTGTTATTCAATTCTAGGGTTTATAGTTGCCTATCTAGGATTGTAAATACTACATGTGAAACCCTAACGATATAACCTTGAAACCCTAACCCTAGGCCTCTAGGGTGTGTGTGATAACTAGGCTATACACTAAGTATGATTAGATGAGAATAAAAAGTTATATTTGACATTAAGTATGTAGTCCTAGATTTGGAAATTTTTAACCCTAGGATTCCATCCTCCATTGTTGCTTAGAAACCCTAGATTGACAAAATTAACATCATGATTTTAGTATCACATATTTTGTACTCGTCAGTAAGAATTTCAAACATAAAGATCAAAATTCAGAGGGAACATGTGAATAAATGAAACTCTACAAGGTTTGTAAAAGGATAAACTCCACGTATGTTTAAAACTATATGATTCGCAGTAAAATTTTTTCATTAAAATTATTTTAAATTTTCCTTGTATTACTATATTATGTTTAGGGTTTTAAATTGTAAATATTATTGTTAGGAAGGTCAATCACTATATTGATTCAAACTTTGTCATTTGCTCATTTTTTTTGAAACCCTAACCTTTAGGTTTGACTATAAAAGCCTAACTTTTGATGCTTAAGGTATGTTGTCATGCACTAGACCAGGACTAACAACTGTAAGTCTTAGTGAAAGCTATTATGAAATAATGGCATCCAGAGGATTTGGAAATCATATGAGGCCAACAATCCTTGAGGATTATAAATCAAAGATAGGTAGTAGTCTCGTGACCAACACCCTTTGAGGATATTACAGGGTATCCAAGACAAGAGTGGTCAAAGAGGACCAATGTTCTTTGCTAGATTGGTAAATAAAGATAAGAATAGTCCGAAAGGGACATACATGATGAACATTGGGTGTGGTATGTGATCTAGATTTCTTCAATTACCAGAATTAACCAAGACCTTTTAATTTTGTGATGTTAGCAAGGTTACATATGAAAAATAACCACAAATGCATACTCTAAGGAAAATGAAACATAACAAAAACCATCAACTAGATAACATAAACACATTGATAGCAAATTTCACCCAATGTGAGTTACGTCTCCGGGGCCCGGTGTCAAGAGAGTGGAGGCCACTTTATTTAATGAAGCAAATGATGATGATGTACATGGTATGTTCTTTGTCATTACAAGGAAAATAACCCTCAACCAGAGTGGCATGTCTCTCCATGAGACGTTGTCCCTATAGGAACTCTCACTCAAATGGGCCTTCCTTCAGTATGGAAAGCTAATAAAATATCACATGATGTGGCTACAAGTATACCTCAATATGATGGTAATCATGGATCTCAACAACAAAAGAATCATCTCAGCAAATAAGAATAAAATCATGAAATAAATGCATCATATGCCTACACTTTCGGGAATGGATAGTAAATTCAAAGCTCATATGATGAAATAGGATGCACTGTTGAATTCGTAATGCAAAATCTTGCAAAAAGTACTACAAACATGTCGAATTCTGACATCATCAGAATTTGGACCCTGCGGAATGTTGAAGAATCCCCCAAAAATTCCTTCCTAAATATGGCTGAAAAATCCACTACTTCGGTTGAACACACCATTGTGCTCCCTATGAAATTATGAGAAAAAGGGATATAATTTAAATAACATGCTGTCACTGTGAAAAATTACCTCCCAGGGAATCTTGTAGATTCCTTTAAGATGCTGTATGAGAATATTCTATGGAATATTCCCCCTTGAGAAATGCACCCAGCTCCTGATTCCACCCACGAGCACATGGTTTTGTTGTGGCTCCCCAACCTTTTCCTCCACTCCTCTTACCCTAACGTGAATTAGAAAACTAGTTTTTTACAAAAATATTGGTGTTAATTTTTAAGTGGGACATTGACCTATTGGCAACTTGCCCCACTATTTCATGGCCTGCTCGCGGTCAAACCCCATAGGATCCCCTTCTTGGTGCATCCTTATTCTGGCGAGTGGCATTTGTTTTACTGTTGGCAGGATTTCTTTGGTGGTACGTTATGTAAGGCTTGCACCTAAGGCAGTATGCCATGTAAGGCTGACTTGATGACTGTGGGTTCAAACCCCATCATCCTTGTGCCATATGTTTTACATGGTTGGGTCGTGGGCAAGGCCATGACCCATAGTATTATGTATATATTAAGAGTTGGTTCCTATGGTGGTGAGGTTTGACCATCCACCACCATACATTTAAATATATTTATGTTGTTTGTGGGTGGTGGTCGTCCAACCCATTATATATATATTTGATTTTATAACAAACATTGTGCTTTTTAATCCATCGAAAAATAAGGGTCATTGGGAAAATTAGGTAGGCAACAATTTTTCCCATTACAATGGCCGAATTTCGTGCATCAGGTTGCTGCTGAATTGTTGTCTTATTAAGCCTGCCAATTGGCTAGGTTTGACCAAAACTTTAACTAGCCATAACTTAACCATATGCACTTGGATTCGAGTATCGTTCACACCATTGGAATCAATGTGATGAGAACTACGATCTATTCCCATTTTCACTGAAATATGAAGACTTCTATTATTTTTTAAATCTATTTTGATTCCTCTTTAACTTTTGAGTGTCTCTGGAGCCACCTGGTTCATTCCTCCCCACTGAGGAGCTTTTGGTCCTCCAAAAACATGAACATAATATAAAACCCTTTATGTTACATTGTATGCACCACAAGTGTCCTAACAAGTCACCCTTCATTCTCCTTCACCTTGTTCTTCGAAGGCATAAGTGATGAGCCAACACCTGCATCCTATGCAAATTTGTAGTACAACATTTGCAAACTAGATGCTCAATTACATGAAAAATCATGACCGATTCATCCCCCATACTTGCCAAGAGTTTATAACACACACTTTATGGTCAAGTGTACATCATAATAGAAATCAATACCCCAAGTATTAATCAAAGGCTAAAAAATCATTGTTTCTTTAATAAGCAATGGAAAACACATCATCACTTTTACAATTTAAATCACAATAAATGATATAAAAAATGAGGCCATGAAAAGTTATTGTATCTAGAAAACCCATCTCTCACTCATGAAAGTGAATGGTTCATCATCTCCCTGTGGCGGATTCACTTTTCGAATAACTTTTTCAACTGGTTCCTGCACATATGCTTTGTCCTTTAGACGCTGCTTTGGATGGAGCCTCCCAAACGCGACTCTTTGATGACCACCTCTGTTGCAATGTATGCAAAAATTCTTCTTCATCTAGACCCACTTAATTTTTTTTCTTCCCTGATGTGGAGAAGGCATTTAATGGCTCATCCTTTTTCTTGCATTCATTCTCTTCCAGCACTCAACAACCACATGGTTATGTAAACCACAAAAACTACATAGTTTTCTATGCCATAATTTTTGTTCATCATTAAAATGCTTGTAATTGAAATGAACTTTAGGATACTGAGACTGTTTATACCTATCTTGACTGTCTCTGGTGCATCTATGGAAATGAAATATATCCTTAGCTCTTCCTCTACAATGTGCACTGTAGTGGGAGTATTGTGATGTGTTCCAATCATCCTTTTTCTCTGATGGCTTCGAAAATGTATTGGAATCTTCTGATACCTTTGAGCACTCTCCTTCACTATACCCCAAACCTACAAATTGAGGTCTTTGTACAACCTCCAATGGTTGAGTCATCCATTGGCAATTAACACCAAATCCTCCTTCTTTATACCCCATCTTGGTAAGGAGTCTCATGCTAGTTCCTGTAAATTTGGGTACCTCCATGTTTCAAACAAAAATAGTGTCATGTGAAAATGAAACTAGGAAAAGGTCAAAATTGTTTACCTTAGTTGTCGATTCTGAAATAGGTGATGATGGCTTTGTTAAGCCTTCGTTGCGTTTCAAATATTTTAAGGTCTCTTCTGTGGCTCTTAGCTGAAGTTGAAGTCTCTACTTCTCCTCTTTTTGTTCTTGTAGAAGTCTCCTTAATTAAAAATTCTCTACTTGAAGGCTTTGATTGATCTCCTCATCTAAATGATAAGAAGACGATGAAGAGGATGAATAGTTACTGGAAGATGAAGATGGAGTATCATCCTCTACTCTTTCTTTCTCTTATTTCTCTCTTGCCATCTTCTCCTCATGATATGCATACATCATGTCCACCATGAGTGCCATCCTGAGGAGGTCCTCATAGAGATATTTGTTGTTCTCTATTTCCCTTCTTATTTCATGCCTAATCAATGAAACTCGTAATTCACAAACTTTCATACCAAACTTGATCCAGATTTATTCAACTACTGAAATTAACCAAGACCTTTTACTTCTGTGATGTTAGCACAATTTAATATGAAAGAGTATAAAAATAACCACATGTGCATACTCTAAAGAAGATGAAACATAACAACAACCATCAAATCGAGACTATAAACACATTGATAATGGAGTTGACCCAGTCTGGGTTACGTCTCTGGGCCTAGTATCAAGAGAGTGGAGGATGCTTCATTTAATACTGCAAATGATGATGATGTACATGGTATGTTCTTTATCATTACAAAGACAAATACCCTCAACCAGAGTGGCATGTCTCTCCACGAGATGTTCTCCTTATAGGAACTCTCACTCAAATGGGCCTTCCTTTAGTATGACAAGCTAATAAAATATTACATGATGTGGTAACAAGTACCCCTCAACATGATGGCAATCAGGGATCTCAACAACAAAAGAGCCATCTCAGAAAATCAGAAGAAAAGGATGACATAACTGCATCATATACCTCCACTTTCAGGAATGGCCAAAAAATTCAAAGCTTAACTGATAAAATGGGCTACACCACTGAATTTATATTGAAAATTTGTGTGAAAATGACTATAAACTTATCCCATTCTAAGACCATCAAAATTTGGACCCGTAGGAATCTTGAAGATTCCCCCACGGATTCCTTCCTAAATATGGCTGAAAAATACACTACTCTGATGAAGATTCAAAGCACACCATTCCGCTGCCTATGAAATTCTGAGAAAAATGACTGTAAATTTGATAACATTCTGTCACTATGAAAAGTTACATCCCAGGGACTATTTTAGATTCGTTCAAGATGTTGCATGAGAATATTTTATAGAATATTCCCCCTCAAGAAATGCACCTAGCTCCTGATTCCACCCTCGGGCACACAGTTCCTATAACGTGGCCTTCTCTCCTCTTCCCCCAATGTGAATGAGAAAACTGGGTTTTTTTTTAAATATGGGCGTTAATTTTAAAGTGGGTCGTTGGCCTGTTGGAACAGGGAAACGACCCCACAGGCTCCCCTCCTTGACGTGTCTATTTTTTTGGTAGGTGGCATTTGTTTTACCATTGGTGGGATTTTTTTGGTGTATGCCATGTAAGACCACCACTTTGGGCGGGGTCGATAGACCCGCCGACTGTGGGTTCGAACCCCACTGGCCTTGTGCTAGATGTGTTACATGGTTGGGTCATGGACAGGGCCTAGACCCACAATATTATGTATATAATAAGAGTTGGTTCCAATGGTGGTGGGGTTTTCCACCCACCACCATATATTTAAATATATGCATGTAGTTTGGGGGTTGGCGGCTCACCAACCCATTATATATATATATATATATAACAAACATGGTGTGTTTTAATCCATCAAATAATAAGGGTCATTAGGAAAATTAAATAGGCAACAAATTCACCAGTTCTAGTTGCCAGATTCTGTGTGTGGGGTTGCTGCCAAATTTTTTCCTCGTTAAGTCTACCGCTTGGTGAGGTTTGACCAAAAATTTGACCACCCATAATTTGACCATACAAACTCGAATTTAAGTTTTGTTCACACAGTTCGAATTAGGGCGACGAACACTACAATATGGTCCTAGTTTCACTTTAATATGAGGATTTTTTTTTTTTTAATTCTTAGCCCTCTTTGACTTGTGAGTGTCTCTAGAGTCACGTCGATCAATATGTTCCCTAAGAGGTAGTCTAAAAATATATTTAATTTGTGTAAAAAGTGTCTTAGATTCCACAAATTTATTAGCTTGGCTAACTGTTCAAGTGATGATGGTGTGTTGTTATTTGGGTCTATGGTTTTGGAAGTCTCATTTGAAGTTGATAAGAAGATACGTTAGTTCTATGGTCTTGTTATATTTTCAATTTAGAAATACAAAAATTTCTTGAAATCAAATGCAACACAAAACTAAACCACACACTTGGTAGCCAAGCTCTTGGTGGGATAAAGCTGAGTAGTCCTTAGATGATTTTTTTTTCACGTATATGAATCCAACCCTAGTTAATATTTCAAATATAGATATGAAAATGAAAGTACATGCAAAAAAAATGGAATGAGAAGTTAGATGAGATAAATAATTAAAAAAATAGAAGAAAAATCACACTAGTTCCTTATGGCCAATTTATAGAGTAAGAGTTTCTCCTATTTCCCTGCATGAAAAGTGAAAATTTGTGGTCTTTCACTCAAATGAAAACATAATGGGCAAATAAATACAGATACTACAATGAACATTTTTCATGGAAAGGTTTCTTATTTCCTATAAACCTTTATGTAGCTCCCACTCGGCCAAGACACGCAACAAAAATATAAAACAATTGTTTTTTTCTCACCTAAACCCTTACCATTTTGATCTATTTGCTTCATATATTTGTTGCACTTCAACATATGAATTGATACTAGGTTTCCTACACATATTCATGAGGTGAATGAGGCAAACTTAAATTAAATTTTACCAAATAGTAAATTTAATTGCATGAGTAAATAATAATTAAAAGGACTTGAGTGCATGAATACTTGAATGTGATCCTCTTGGTTTCAAGAATATATTTTAGGAGTAGTTTAATATTTGAGAATACCTTCCTCCACTTGATGAATCAACAATGAAGTCCACATTGAATTTGTTGTTCCTCTATTGGATCGAGGGTGTTTTGCTCCAAGATTACACAAATCCTAAATTATTCTATACTAAATAGGTCCAACCATGTGAACGTGGAAGCTCTCATGGCCTCTCCCCCGCCTCAGATCACTCATATTGCCCTAGTACCAAATATCTACTACATAGGAAATATCTAAAAGAAAGACATTAACATACATAAAAAAACAAATAGAAAACATTCATTTTGTAAATCCATAAAATATTTCATCTCAATAAATTTTATCATAAAAAATATGTTTACATAATATAAAACAAGGTCATGTACATAAAAAAGTATATATCAATTATTCATTAACACATAACACTTATTTATTCATTGATTCATTAATCATCAACAAAAAATACTTCATCTAAAAAAAACTATCATAAAAAATATGTCATAATATGGTATGTGATGTTTCTAATGATATAACTAGTACAATAATTTATTTTTATTTTTCTTTATTTTTGACAGCTTGGTCATGTACTCATGACATTGTTGAGGCTAGCACAAGAGGGTTGGATCATCAACTATAACGAGAAATAAATTTTAAATTGATATTTTTTGTTATTATTCAGTAATAAAAATAACATTAGAGTTTTCTTTATCTCGTGCACTAGTCGACACTATTGGAATGGTTGCCCTGTGCTCCTCTTATGGTACAGGATCCTCATGTATGACATTATCTTCCATTGAAAGCTAGCTCATGGTATTTGTATCTTGTGGTGTGATCTCTACTAAAAATCCTATATAAGAAAGATAATGGCTTTTCAATTAGACAATGTAAAAGTTAAAAAACGAACTTTCATAATTTAAATTATGACATTAAAAATCTCTTTGAAATATGGTTATTACATGATATCTTTCAATATGTTGGTTGAACATATTGATATTATCTTTAATATTAGGACTTTTATTTCTAATGCGAATCAAATGAGCAAGTTCTCTGTTCGTTCTAACCAGAAGCTTATTGATTTTTACGATTGGGTTAGGAGACATGTACAATTCATCATCATCAAACCAATCAAGATGACTAAGAAATTCACTAAGCACTTCCTAAGCAACATCTATGGGCTGATCTAAGGATGTTTCCTTCCTCTTATCACCCTGTTTATCAAATAAACATCCTCAGCTATAAACATTCAAATATTTTAATTTGATCAAACATTTTAGATGAATAAAAAAATCCAATTTAATGAGTTAGCTCAATTGGAATGTGCATAATTTTGTTGAGAACCATGATGAGGTGACTAGAGAATGGGCTATAATATCCTTTTTAATTAAATTTACTTGGATCAGTTGTAGATGAGGAGGCCTAGTTAGCAATACTAAGCGAGTCAATGATATATTTCAATGTGAAACCTATCTTTCGTGGATCGTGATCATTTCAAATGGATAGTTGAGTTAATTATCAAATGAGTTGAAAATATTCTTTAATTGAAAGGGACACATGAATATGAACAATTTAATCACCCAAAATTAGAGGATTAAACCCTTAAATATTCATTTGGAAGGTTGATTGAAGGATCACAACTAAGGGAGTAGTTAAGGGAGAAGAGAATAGAGGCATTATTCAAGGAAATGAATGCATCAACTCTTTTATTAACAAGAACATTAGAAGTATTGTAACACAATGGAAAATACTAAAGGTCATGTATATTGCACTATAATAACCCATTAGTCCACAAAATCAAAATTGGAGTTACTCAAATCCTTTATTAGGGAAATTTTTATAAATATCTCATCCCCAACACTAAAATGGGTGGATGATTTAACAAAAATTGGTATGTTAGAAACAAGTTCAATGCATGGTAGTTCTAATTATAAAGTTTATGGAAACTAGTGATATAACTTATGAAAGCTTCCTTTGTTTTCCTATTTGTCATAAGGGTTGTACATATTTGCAAATGACTTGCATACCAAGATGTTTAATATCCACAAAGTTTATATGAGACAAAATATAAGAATGCACCTTCTATATTTTTCCCCTTATTCAGTTTACATGGGTTTTGTGTAACCACCCAGGTTGAGATGATGTTGCCCATGTTTGGTTGTTCTAGCCATCATGGCTTTATATGTATCTAGAAACCTACATTTTAAATATTGAAAAACTTAATTAGATGTCACAATGATGGTAAATAATTATAATTACATTATTCAAAGTGCCTCATACCTGTTGGTCCTGGTGAGCTCTTCCTTATTTTTCGTAGTTCCTTCTCGTTTGCATTTGCCACAAGTTATTTCCACTCCATCTCTAGAATCATTGGAGGGAGGTCATGCGGCCTTGTCCTTTCTAAATGAGACCTATACTAGTCCCACACAAATTTTATATGTAAGCCTTCCTTAGAGGTAACTCCAATTTTGTTGAAGGTACCCTCACCGAATAGGCGAGCCATCCTCTTTATAAGTTCATATTTCAACTTGGAACTTTGGGATTTCTAGTTTATTCAAATGGTGGGCCCATAAATTTCCAAGGTTAGGTCATACAAACACATATAAAATACATCATCTCCTACAAAATGATATTATAAAAAGTTTAAAATTATCATAGACTATATGTTAATTTTAAATAGATTGTACTTAATATTTAAAAAACTTCCTAAATACCTGGTGTTAGCCACCTATAAATTTTTGACATTGCAAATAAGATGCTAAAAATGTTGCTGAGCCTTCAAGAGAAAAATTTCCCTTGAAAATCTTTCATTCTTGAAACCTCTATTTGTCTTCGGTTCCTTGAAGAATTTTCATTGTTGTTCCCATTAAATAATCTTACTGTTTGTGAAAGAAAATGCTTCATAGAGGCCACCATTTTCCCTTTTTCATCCCCCCAAAGTCTCCCACTTCTACCTCCTTTTTCCCTTTCAAAATCTCACAATATTCCTTCATTAACCTTCCATCTCATCCTAAAACCCTTTTTAAACCTCATGTTATCCTCTGTCTGGTTTAAGAATGTCCTCTTCTGCCTACTGGAACCCCCATTTGGCCTTAAAAAGCACTAATTTTGGCCTAAAAACCTTCTATTTGCACTATATCAGGCTTAAGCCCCTGAGGGATTACATAGCTTAGTCCCCTTCTTCATAATCCTTTAGCCCCGCAACCAGGCACTAAAATCCTCAAAAATCCCTTTAAAAAGGCTTAAAAACATGTTCTCCACTCTATTGGAAAGTTAAGCCCCCAAGGGCTTATTCATTTTAGCCTCGTTCCCATACGACCCAAAACTCTACACCGGGCGCTTAAAAGACCAAAAAACCTTACCCAAAACACTTTTTCCTTTGTAATATTATTTCTCCGACAATCAAGGGTAGATTCAATGAGAACCGTTGATCTATGGAAATCAACAGTAGATCGTACCCATCCATCAATTTTGCCCTCTTCCTGTGTGATTCTTGACTTGATTTAGACCGTTGATCATCCGCAGATCCAATGGCCTATGCCCGATCACAAATTGGCAATCGCAAATTTTCTTTTCCATGTTCTTTGCCTCCTCCAACGCCAATCCGCCAATTCGATCTTGACCATTGAATCCATAAGAACCAACGGTCCAGATCTCATTGCGCTTCGCCCATAATACTCTGTGGTCGCCCCGCCGGTTTACTTTCCATCTTCGATCTTGCACCTTGATTGGACGGCTGGTGCTTAATCACGCATCGCAAGTCTCAAAGTGCCACCCCCCTTGTCTCCTCCGATTTGAGATCCCCGATCTAATCTCAACCATCCATCCATACAGATCCGATGACTGAGACACCATCGCACCCCACTCCTGAGCCCAACATCATCGCTTTTTCGATTTAATCTGAACCGCTGAATCCACAAGAACCAACGACCCAGATTCAATCGCGCTCCGCTCTTTAGCCTTCCGACATTAACCAGCCGATTCAATCCTAGATGTTAATTCCCCTTCTGATCTGACGGCCAGAATCTAATCGCATCGCTCGTTTTCTGTTTGTCCACCAGACCCCGAATCACTTCTCCGACGCAATCTCAGCCGTTCGTTCCATAGATCCAACGACCATGATCTATTCTGCCCTCCCATTTCATACCCCACACAGGCATTTCCACTTTGATCGTAACCATCTGTTTCCAAGATCTAACGGTTGGAATTTAATCTGCCATTGAACCCATCAACATGTTCCACCCGTGCACCTTTCCCTATCACGCTGTCATTTCCACTGTCAGATCTCCTTGCCCGTAATCCAACGACTGATATGCATTTCACTTAATTTTTGCGTTTGAGAATTAATGTTTCAAATTTACGATATGGGCGGTTTCGCTTTGCCACGTGGCATGTGATGTATGGTATCGCGTTTTTTCGGCAAAAATCTGAAACCACTTTAAAATTGTGCGATAAACACTCCGGTTTTCCGCTTACTGTCCTCCGCATCGAAATTCTCCTTTTAATCCCCACTGTCAAATTGACTTAATCGGACGGTTAATATTGAATCTTGCTCTCCCTTTGGCCCCCACCCAACCTTTCAAAGGACTTCCTCCACAGATCTCAGTCGTCCATTTTTCTGATCTGATAGTCTGGATTCAACATCACCTCCACCCATTTTCCATTCACTTTTTCTCCCAAAGAATCTTTCCACCAATCTCCACCGTTAAACTCTTTGATCAGATGGCCATGACATAATTTCACCTCCATTCATCATTCACCCATCCAACCGTCCGAACGACTTCATCAGAGAATCCTGACCGTAGATCAATGATAAATGATCTAATCGGACGGTCCAAAATCCTCCTCACACTAAACCCTTAGCAGACTTGTTTTTCACCATTCTGCCCCAATTTTCACCATTTTTTCGCCTGCATCCACCATTTTCATCACTATGCCACCATTTCCACAAAGCCTTCGAAGCATCCATCCTCCCTCCCGCATGGTTTTCTTAATACGTTTTTCGTGTTTTACAGATACCAAAGGGCGTGAATCCACCCTGTTTCATAGTCACAAATAGTGTTTTTTATTAGAGCGCAGAATTCCTGTTCCAGAGCCATAGTAGCGGAGGAAAATGGCCTGAGAGGTTTTTTGAAGCATGTTTTATCAAAATCAGTGTCACTAACCCTGATTAAAACCCCCCAGCGCCATCAAAATCTATGTAGTCACCAAAGCAGGCCAGAATGCAGCAATAGAGAGTATTAGAAGACTGATTAAGGGATTAAAGCCCATTATTGAAGATTTAATGCCTACAATCCAGTATTTAAATGATAAAGATACAGTCCAAAGACCCGATAATGATCAAGGAGGCCTACTGAGGCATAAAGCTCATGAAACAAGCCATATTAGTGTTTTCACATCAGCAGAATTTTCTTTCCCAAGAAAGGACAAGCTCCCATAGTGTTTTTTATTCTCCATCAAGTTCTTGAGAAGATCATCACCCTGACAGAGGTCCTAAGATTGCTAGAGCATTAGTTACAAATTATGGAAGGCCTGAAAGTCATTTATCTGCCTTACTTGTCCCAGAGTACAAACAAATAGAAAGTACCTCAGAAACATACCTCTAAAGTAATTATCAGGATGTCGAAGATCCCTAGCGCATCCAAAGAGTACTAAAATTCAATACAGGGATATTAAGACAGAATGGGTAGCTAGATCACTTGTCCCTCTGTTTTAATGATGCATTTAAGTTCTATCTACCTCTACTGCCACTCTTTCATCTATAAGAACTCTTCAGAAATACATTGTAAATGTTGGTAAACCATGGATTGTAAGTTGTTCCATTGAGATAGAGTTTTATGTGTACTCGTTGTAAAATAGGCCGGGAGATGATTTCTAGTTGATATCAAGCTACTGGACAATGATGTATGCGACTGGTGTTGTTCTGTAATATGACAAGCATGTTCATTGGATCCTGATCTAAATCAATGGTGATGTGTTCTATCTATTACTGTTTTCCCTCCGTTCTGCAATCACATTTCATTTCTCTGATAAGAATCAGTAATCTAGCTTAGGATATACTGCTGTAAAGTACCCTAATTCTTCTTGCTATTCTTATCTTTAATGTTTTCTACTAATTGTGTAATCTAAGGACAAATTCAAGATAATTTAACCAATATAGTAGTTGGTTTGACCCATGCTTACTGATGTATGAATTTAGAGTCTGTTTTTAGATGTTCTTGTCTGGTTTTAACTGAAAGAATTGGGAAAATGGGAGATTTAGAGTTAGTTTTGTCTCACTAGGGTCCTTTTCCAATAGTTAGCCTTTCTAAGATCCCTTAAGGTGAATGTCAAAGCAGAGAAGGTTAAAAGTCTTTCTCTGATCTTAGGCTTCACTTCATATCCATCTTGAATGTTTTCTATTATCTGAAGAGTTAATCTCATTAGGAGTTTGATCATAGATGGTTAAGGCATGTCCTGTCTCTAGATTTGCTCCTAAGTGGTCACCTTGGAAGGTTTCCTTGTCATTCACTTTCATTTCCTTATCATTTCATCCCATTACTATCATCTTAAGAGATCCTCAGATTTAGATGACTAGCCCATTTGAAAGCCTTGGATATTGAATTGCAAGTAAACCCTTTTATGACCCCGTTTCCCAATGGACTTGTATTTCCTTTGAATTATCTCCCCATTGCTAAAATCATGCTTTACTCACTTCTTTACCTTACATTGAACCCTCCTTTCATGTTTCCCAACCAACCAAACAAAACAAAACAACAACCCTTGTGCCCTATAACTAGCCTAATACCTTAAATTGAACTTCAAAAACATATTATTCTTTACATTTATAGAGAGATCCCTCTCTGGATCTAGGAGGGCTAGATCCTGAGATCCCAAAGTGGTTTGATGTTGTCTTGTCATTTGGTATTGCCAAATTTGCCAAATCACAGGAACCATAACATAATGGCGACTCCACTAGGGAATAAGACCATATTAGCCTAAATTTGGTAGTTAATCACTGTGGTGGACATTAAAACTCTTTCAAAACATTTTAAAACCTCCACCTGGCGACTCCATAGTACATAACAACCAAAAGACTCCACCGGTGATCAATAGGCTTACTGATTATCTTTGTTTTCACAAGACTCCACTAGGAGAC
The DNA here is from genome assembly GCA_034641835.2 of Pinus albicaulis. NCBI lineage: Eukaryota > Viridiplantae > Streptophyta > Pinopsida > Pinales > Pinaceae > Pinus > Pinus albicaulis. The sequence continues at coordinate 290,432,078 of CM076576.1, forward strand.
CAGTTTCATTACAACATCATATATACCAAAGAAACACATAGGATTAAGCTTCTTTGTTTGAAGATAGGTTTTCCATGCAAAGACCGTCATATCTGGCTAACTTTATTTGTCGATATTTTTATACATACTGGCTTCAAGAACAATCCACACTAGAGCTTATCCTAATCCAAACCCACCTGAAATAATTGATAATCCAGAGAGTATTCTTAGGAAACCTCTCACATCTAAAGAATCAACTATTTCCAGACACATTAATAGAGCTAATTCAGTACCTGAAAACTTTGCAGCTCTATTAGACACTCAAATTGACTTAGATTTACCAAGTGATCTACCAAGAACACAGTCATTCAGTGCTATAGATCAGACTGACTTAGAGCCTCTAATTTCACCACCAGATAGTGGTCAACACATTAGGGATAGAGAAACCCCTCCCTCTACACCTCCTGATATACATTTCATTCATAACATGGGTCTCTCCCACCCTATATCTTCTCAATAGTTTGCTACTAGTCCTAGCATTTTTGTCGTTCATATACCTGCTGCTTAAGCTAATCCTTTGCCTCCAAAAAACACCATCATGGTAGCATGGTATGCTCCCTTGGTGTTACCACATCCTTTAGCTCCTTTACCTAATGACTATCAGTCTAAAATTCCTCATTTCACTAGGAAAGAATCTACTACAGCTCAACACCATGCAGATAGGATGGAAGATGCCTTTGACTATATGGAAATAGAGGACAAGACAATTAAAATGAGAATCTTTGCTCAAAGTTTAGGAGGAGAGGTAAAGAAGTGGTTTAAAGGCTTACCTCTCAATAGCATCCATGACCTTCCCTCTTTACATCAAAATTTTATAAACAAATGGGAAGTCAAAAGCAACCCTTTCCAAATACTAGCAGAATATAAAAACCTCAAAAGAAATCAAAGAGAGAGTGTCCATGACTACTCTACTAGATTCAACGGTGTCTACAATGCTCTTCCACCACACATGAAACCTCCCCAAGGAATGGCCTTAGTGAAATACCCTGAAGGCTTTGATGCGGATATGGCCTACCAGCTTAGGGAGAGAGATTACAATACATTAGAAGACATGCAGAAAGGAGCAGTGAGTGTAGAAGTAAATTTGATTGAAAAAAGAGCTAGGATGAGGGCTGAGAAGAAGGTAACCTATAGGGATGAAAACATAGCTTTTGCATCTGATGCCAAATACGATAGTCTAGCCAAAAACATGGAAAGGATGGAAAGAATGATGGAGAAAATGGTGATCCAAGTCAACAATTAGAGCATAAACCAAAATCAAAACCAAAACTAGAATTTTAGGAGAAACAACCCCCCAAATAGACAAAGGGAATCTGATCAACAAGTCATACCTCCATTCCAAGAGAATTTCCTTGATGAGGATGAGGGAATAATAGAATAATCAGAGGGAACTACCATAAACATGGTGGAAGTAGATAACCAGGATCACACCTTTTCAATAGAGGATAATTTGACCTCATACTCACATTGGGATGAGAAAGGGTTAGAATTTGAAGATTATAGGTTGGGATTTGAAAATGCCATCATGTAGGTCCGAGAACAATATGATCTCAGAAGCAAGAAAAACATAGACACTCCCAAAACAAAGTCCTCTGAAATCACCATTAAGAAAAGACCTGAAAAGACTCCTAAAGTGACTGCTGAAAGTTTTGGAAAAAACAAAGAAAAAGACCTCCAAACTACTAATAAACCAAGTCATGAAACTAGCAGCACTAGCATTGCAGCTAATGCTCCTGACAAAATAGCTTCAAACACTGTACATAGTGAGAATTAGCACGCTGATTCTGCTAATAAAATAGTGGCTAGTAAAATAAAATTGAACCTTTCAAAAAGTCAGTCTCCTTTCAATTTGGAAAGTGAGATAGCCAAAATCAAAATTTCTATTCCTCTCACTGAGTTGGCTACTCAGGATGTATATAAAGGTCAAATTTTGAAAGCTTTAAACTTAGGAGAAAACATTGATACTGTCAATTTAAATGATGATCAACCTGCCCTCTTGTTTGGTCCAAAAATTGAAGGGAAATTTCAGGAAGGGGTGGTGCCTCCCTTTTATGTCAGTCTCAATATCCATGACAAAATCCTGCATAATGCTATGCATGACTTTGGAGCTTCACACAACCTTATGCCAAAAGTGATTATGGAGAAGTTAGGCCTAGAGATAACCAGACCTTATAAGGACTTATATTCCTTTGAATTTAGTAGAGTGAAGTGCCTTGGCTTAATCAAAGATCTTTGTGTAAATCTGACCCAAATTCTAGCCAAGTGCATGGTAATGGATGTTGTAGTGGCAGATGTGCCTCCTAAGTATGGCATGTTGTTATCAAGATCATGGGGTGCTGAGCTGCAAGGTACAATGCAGATGGACATGACATATGCCACAATCCCTGTCTTTAGCCAGCTTAGAAGATTATATAGGGAGGCACACATGAAATTTATGGTTAGCAGCCCAGAGAAACCTGAAAATTCCCCTCTTTACTTTGTCCATGCAGATCTGGATTCCTTTATCCTTTACAGTGATGAGTTTACTGATGAGCAAGAGCTAGGAAACACATATTTAAATAACAGAGTAGAAGCCACAAATTCGAACATAATGGCAGCCCTAGAAAGAGAGGAAAACAAGAGAGAAACCCTTGAATAGTGTGCTGAATCAAAAAATCAGAGTGAACAAAACCAAGATTGCAAACAACAAATTACGCATCACTCTGAACTCCATGAAAGTCCTAAAGAACAAGACATAACACTACACAATGGTGAACATAGCATTAGGGATGAAACTGATAAAAATTCTGGAAACAATCCCTTATGGAAAATGAACTTTGATGGATCTTGCACTAGAAAGAATGCAGGAGCTGGGGTACGGTTGCACAAATTTGAAAATAACTATGCTGAGAGCCATGCTTTTAAACTAGACTTTAAGTGCATAAACAACATTGCAGAGTATGAAGCTCTTCTCTTAGGATTGCATTTATTGAAAAAACTAGGAGCTATGAGAATAGTTGTTCAAGGAGATTCATAATTAGTCATAAAAAAAATCAACGAAGAGTACACTGCAAAGCATCCTAGATTAAGGGCATATAGGAATGATGCTATGGATCTATTGAAAACATTTGTAGAGTATGAGCTTGTATTTGTCCCTAGGAGTCAAAACATTATTGCAAATGGATTGGCCTGCGCTGCTAGTTCATATCAGAAATCACCTAGTGACAAACAAATCATTATTCAAACAAAATATAGACCTGTGGTGCCAGATAATGAGAAATATTGGTAGGTCTTTGAGAGTGACAGATAGATAGAGGATTTTTTTCTCTACAGGAATGAGTTTGAGTTACCTAATTTAGACTCTAAATTTGATGAAAACTGTGTAGATAAAGAGCCCCCTGACGAAGGAAAATCATCCCCCAATGCAGAAATAAACATGTTAAACAAAGAATTTGGAAACCAAACTGAAGAATACATGAAAACAGATAAGGAAGACATAGAGGTGCTACCTTCTAAAGACATAAAAATACCCAGAGGACTAGCACCCCTGGAGGACCTTTTTGACTTTAATGATGTGGCAAAGAAACCCACTATAGAACACAGTGAATTAGATGTTGAAGAATGCAATATAGGTAGCAAGGATAAGCCTAAGATGATTAAACTGGCCAAAACCTTGCCAGCACACATCAAGAAGAAATACATTGATTTATTTAAAGAGTTTGTTGATGTGTTTTCTTGGAGCTATGAGGACTTAAAAGCCTATGCACAGAAATCATCCAGCACAAAATTCCATTGAAGGAAAATAAAAAACCCTTTAGGAAAAAACTACGTAGAATTAACCCACTACAACTGCCTCTGGTGGAAAAGGAAATCAAGAAAATGTACGAGGCAGGAATCATAGTGCCTGTAAGGTTTTCTGATTTAGTTTCTAACCTTGTAGCTGTAAGGAAAAAGATAGGAGAAATCATATTGTGCATTGATTTTAGAAACCTTAACAGAGCCTCCCTGAAGGACAATTACCCTTTACCCAAAATGGAACACATCCTACAAAGGGTAGTTGGCTCTAAAAGGATCTCTCTATTAGATGGATTTTCAGGGTATAACTAGGTCTTAGTACTCCCAGAAGATCAACTAAAAACAACTTTCACCACTCCATGGGGCACTTTCATGTATGTGAAAATGCATTTTGGACTAATGAACACTGGTGAAACCTTCCAAAGAGCTATGGACATCGCATTTTCAGAGGAAATAGGGCACTTCATTGTAATTTATCTTGATGACATAATATTTTATTAAAAAATTGATGAAGAGCACCTTCAACATCTAAGAAAGGTCTTTGAAAAGTGCAGAAGGTTTGGGCTATCTTTAAATCCCAAAAAGACAATATTTGACCTCCAAGAAGGTAAGCTTCTTGGCCATATTATATCAGAAAAGATAATTAAAATAGACCCAAAAAGAGTTGAGGGAATACTACAGATTAGCCACCCAAGGAACATCAAGGAGTTGCAGTCCTTTATTGGGAAAATTAACTTCTTGAGGAGGTTTATTCCCAACTTAGCAGAAATCCTGAGAAATATGACAAACATGCTTAGGAAATAAGTAGGAGTCAAATGGACTCTAGAGGCCAAAAAATCCATTGAATTGGTAAAACTTGCCCTTACCCGAGCACAAGTTCTAATCAGCCCATATTTCACAAAATATTTCCTTATATTCTCCTTTGCATCAGAGCATACTGTGGCTGCTGTCTTGTTGCAGAAAAACCCAGAAGGACAGGAGCAGCCGATTTCTTTCTTTAGCAAGGCACTAAGAGACGCTCCCTTGAAATATAATATAATCGAAAAACAGACCTATGCTTTGGTAAAGGCCTTAAAAGATTTCAGGGTGTATATTTTGCATTCTCACATCATCGCTTATGTGCCTAATATAGTGGTAAAAGACATTTTGTCCCAAGATCTAGATGGAAAGAGGGGCAAATGGATTGCAGTGATATTAGAGTATGATTTGGAGATCAAACCCACAAAACTCATCAAGGGTCAAGGCTTGGCACAATTAATGGCTGAATCTAATTTACAAGCCCTTGACATAAACATGGTAGATGCCTTGGATGAACATGAAGGATTAACTGCTCCTACTGTTGAAGAACAATTCCAAAACTCACCTTGGTATGCTGAAATCTTGTATGTGCTTACAAATCTTAATTCCCCTCCTGATTTATCAAAGACAAAAGAAAGGTTTTTAAAGTTAAAAGCTAGAAATTATTGCATTTTAAATGAATGATTATACTGGAAAAATGAAAATTGTTTGTTGCTTAAATGTTTGCTTGAAGTTTATGCAGAGAGGATAAAACATGAGTTCCATGAAGGAGAGTGTGGAGGCCATTTATACTGGAAAACCACAACCAAAAAAATCCTTAGAGCTAGCTTTTACTGGCCCACACTCTTCCAATATGTACATAAAATGATAATTGCCCACCATAAGTGCCAAATATTTGAGGGCAAAAGAAAAATCCTCCCTTTACCATTATAACCAATCACTGTTGAGGCTCCTTTTCAACAGTGGGGCCTAGATTTCATAGGAGAAATCCATCCTGCTTCATCTACCCATCACAAATGGATTCTTACAGCCACAGACTATTTCAAAAAATGGATAGAGGCCATACCTTCCAGGAATGCCACAAATTCTGTCATCATAAAATTCCTTGAAGACCATATCCTATCTAGATTCGGCTGCCCTAGGAAGATTATTACTAATAATGCTGCTGCTTTTGGTTCCAAAAGGATGATTGATTTTTGTCACAGGTATTAGATTGCACTTGGTCATTCTACTGCTTATTACCCTCAGGGTAATGGGCTAGCAGAATCATCAAATAAAATTTTGGTGACCATCATTAAAAAGCTGATCGAAGAGAATAAAAAATCATGGCATAACAAGTTGGCGCATGCTCTATGGGCAAACAGATTGACTACAAAGAAATCCATTGGAATGTACCCATATTAGTTAGTCTATGGAGCAGATGTAGTGTTCCCTACTAGCCTAGGAGTACCAGTGATAAAATTAGTCCAAGAAATACAGTCAGAGGAGGACATCATGGTGAGGAGGATCAATCAAACAATACATCTCCAGTAGATAAGGGAAGAGGTCTACAACAGAGCTCAAAAAGTGCAAGAAAGCATCAAAAAGCTGTTTGATAAGAGAACAAAAGCTTGTGACTTCAAAATTGGAGACAAGGTGCTCAAGTGGGACTCTAGAAGGGAAGATAAGGGTAAGCATGGAAAATTTGACAGTTTGTGGCAAGGCCCTTATGTCATTCAATCCACCATTGGTCCAAATGCATTTTTTCTACAAGAATTAGATGGTACAGATCTGTTTGGGGGTCCTGTCAATGGCAGGATGCTCAAACATTATTACTGCTAAAGTTCAGAGTTTTAAGTTTTCAGTTCAATTGTAAATACTATTGCTTTGTTCAGTTTCAAAGAAAAAGGAAAACTACAAAAAAAAAAATAGAAAATAAAAGGTTCAAACAAGCTCAAAACTTGAACCTATGAAGCTCCAAAAGAATGGCTCAAATCGGCTCAAAAACTGAGCCCAAAAGTGAAAAGTTGGTTCTAATATGCCCAAAACCAGAGCTGAAATGAAGAAGGAAAGTCTCTCTAACAAGCTCAAAATATGAGTTACAAGAGAAAGAATGACACTCTAAAAGTTTCACAATTTCAAGCCTTCACAATTTTGGTTTCAATTTCCTACAAAGTTCAGCTCAAATGTAGCTGTCTTTATGCCATGAACCCACAGCAAACCAGATAGTCTAATCCCGATTTGACTGTTTTTAAATTTCTATTTTAGAATGTACAGAAAGAAATCTACTAGACAGTTTAATCCTAGCAGATATTAGTGTAGATAGAGAAACTATGAGGCCAACCGTTTAATCTGGTCTCATGGAGAAATAAGGGTAGAAATAGATTAGTTTTTGCTTTCAATAAAATAATGATGAAGAAGGTTTGCAAGTCTAAATGCACCTTGAAGAAAAAATGTTATGACAATAGGATGGGTAGGTAGATTTTTTGGGAGAATATTACTGCTGATATGATGTTTTCATGATTTGTAGTAGCTGATCAAAGAAAAAAAAGATGGTTAAGCACCAGGCATATGGCCTACTCCAAAGATTATTTGCTGAGGTTCTTGACACCTTCAAGAATATGCCATCCCCATGTGGAGCCACTGTTAGCCACCTATAAATTTTTGACGTAGCAAACAAGTGGCTAAAAATGTTGTTGAGCCTTCAAGAGAAACATTTCCCTTGAAAATCTTTCATTCTTGAAACCTCTATGTGTCTTCGGTTCCTTGAAGAATTTTCACTGCTGTTCCCATTAAAGAATCTTGTTGTTTGTGAAAGAAAATGCTTCAAAGAGGCCTCCATTTGCCCTTTTTCATCCCCTCAAAGTCTCCCACTTCCACCTCCTTTTTCCCTTTCAAAATCTCACAAAATTCCTTCATTAACCCTCCATCTCATCCTAAAACCCTTTTTAAACCTCATGTTATCCTCCATTTGGTTTAAGAATGTCCTCTTCTACCTACCGGAACCCCCATTTGGCCTTAAAAAGCACTAATTTTGGCCTAAAAACCTTCTATTTGCATTATATTAGGCTTAAGCCCCTGAAGGCTTACATAGCTTAGTCCCCTTCTTCATAAGCCTTTAGCTCCGCAACCGGGCGCTAAAATCCACAAAAATCCCTTTAAAAAGGATTAAAAATATGTTCTCCACTCTATTGGAAAGTTAAGCCCCTGAGGGCTTATTCATTTTAGCCCTGTTCCCATATGACCCAAAACTCTGCACCAGGCACTTAAAAGACCAAAAAACCTTACCCGAAACACTTTTTCCTTTGTAATATCATTTCTCCAATGATCAAGGGTAGAGTTAATGAGAACCGTTGATCTCCGAAAATAAACAGTAGATCGCACCCATCCATCAATTTTCCCCTCTACCTGTGTGATTCTCGACTTGATCTGGACCATTGATCATCCGCAGATCCAATGGCCTACGCCTGATCGAAAATCGGCAATCACAAATTTTCTTTTCCATGTTCTTTGCCTCCTCCGATGCCGATCCACTGATTTGATCTGGACCGTTGAATCCACAAGAACCAATGGTCCAGATCTCGTCATGCTCCGCCCATAATACTCTGTGGTCACCTCACCGATTTAATTTCCACCGTCGATCTTGTGCCTTGATCGGACGGCTAACGCTTAATCGTGCATCGCAAGTCTCAAAGTGCCACCCCCCTTGTCTCCTCTGATTTGTGATTCCCGATCTAATCTCGATTGTCCATCCATACAGATCCGATGGCTGAGACACCATCGCACCCCACTCCTAAGCCCAACATCATCGCTCCATCGATTTAATCTAGACCGTTGAATCCACAAGAACCAATGGCCCAGATTCAATCGCACTCTGCTCTTTAGCCTTCCGACATTAACCAGCCGATTCAATCCTGGCCGTTAATTCCGCTTCCGATCCGACGATCAGAATCTAATTGCATCGCTTGTTTTCTATCTGTCCACCAAACCCCGAATCACTTTTCTGATGCAATCTCAGCCATCCATTCCATAGATCCAATAGCCATGATCTATTCTTCCCTCCCATTTCATACCCCACATAGGTGTTTCCACTTTGATCGTAACTATTCGTTTCCAAGATCTAACAGTCAGAATTTAATCTACCATTGACCCCATCTACCTATTCTACCCGTGCACCTTTCCCCATCGCGCTGTCATTTCCACCGTCAGATCTCCTCGCCCGTAATCCAACGGCTGATATGAATTTTGCGTAATTTTTGCGTCTGAGAATTAATGTTTCAAATTTACGCGATATGGGTGGTTTTGCTTTGCCACGTGGTGTGTGATGTATGGTATCGTGTTTTTTCAGCAAAAATCTGAAATCACTTTAAAACTACAAAATAACCACTCCAGTTTTCCGCTTACCGTCCTCCGCATCGAAATTCTCCTTTTAATCCCCGCTGTCAGATTAACTTAATCAAACGGTTCATATTGAATCTCACTCTCCCTTTGGCCCCCATCCGACCTTTCAAAGGACTTCCTCCATAGATCTCAGCCGTCCATTTTTCTGATCTGACGGTTCGGATTCAGCATCACCTCCACCCATTTTCCATTCACTTTTTCTCCTGAAGAATATTTCTACCGATCTCCACCGTTAAACTCTTTGATTGGATGGCCACGACATAATTTCACCTCCATTCATCATTAACTCATCCAACCGTCCGAACGAACTCATCAGAGAATCCTGACCGTAGGTCACTGATAAATGATCTAATCGGACGGTCCAAAATCCTCCTCGCACCAAACCCTCAGCAAACCTTTTTTTCACCATTCTGCCCCAATTTTCACCATTTTTTCGCCTGCATCCACCATTTTCATCACTACGCCACCATTTCCATAAATCCTTCGAAGCATCCATCCTCCCCCCCGCATGGTTTTCTTAATACATTTGTCGTGTTTTGCAGGTACCAAAGGGCGTGAATCCACCCTGTTTCACAATCACAGACAATGTTTTTTCTCAGAGCGCAGAATGCCTATTCCAGAGCCATAGTAGCGGAGGAAAATGTCCTGAGAGGTTTTTTGAAGCATGTTTTATCAAAATCAGTGTCACTAACCCTAATTAAAACCCCCCAGCGCCATGAAAATCTGTGTAGTCACCAAAGCAGGCCAGAATGCAGCAGCAGAGAGTATCAGAAGACTAATTAAGGGATTAAAGCCCATTATTGAAGATTTAATGCCTATAATCCAGTATTTAAATGCTAAAGATACAGTCCAAAGACCCAAGAATGATCAAGGAGGCCTAATGAGGCCTAAAGTGCATGAAACAAGCCATATCAGTGTTTTCGCATCAGCAGAATGTTTTTTGCTAAGAAAGGACAAGCTCCCATGGTGTTTTTTATTCTCCATCAAGTTCTTGAGAAGATCATCACCCTGACAGAAGTCCTAAGATTTCCGGAGCATTAGTTACAAAGTATGGAAGGCCTAAAAGTCATTTATCTACCTTACTTGTCCGAGAGTACAAACAGAGTACAAACAGCCAAAAATTACCTCAGAAACATACCTTTGAAGTAATTATCATCATGTCGAAGACCCCTCGTGCATCCAAAGAGTACTAAAAGTCAATACAGGGATATTAAGACAGAATGGGCAGCAGGAACACTTGTCCCTCTATTTTAATGATGCATTTAAGTTCTATATACCTCTACTACCACTCTTTCAGCTATAAGAACTCTTAAGAAATACATTGTAAATGTTGGCAAACCGTGGATTGTAAGTTGTTCCATTGAGATAGAGTTCTGTGTGTATTACTTGTAAAATAGGTTGGGAGATGATTTCTAGTTGATATCAAGCTGCTGGACAATGATGTATGTGACTGGTGTTGCTCTTTAATATGACAAGCATGTTCATTGGATCCTAATCTAAATCAGTGGTGATGTGTTCTATCTATTACTATTTTCCCTCCGTTATTCAATCACATTTCATTTCTCTGATAAGAATCAGTAATCTAGCTTAGGCTATACTGTTGTAAAGTACCCTAACGCTTCCTACTCTTCTTATCTTTTATTTTTTCTGATAATTGTGTAATCTAAGGACAAATTCAATATAATTTAACCAGTATAGTAGTTGGTTTGACCCATGCTTACTGATGTATGAATTTAGAGTTTGTTTTTAGATGTTCTTGTTTGGTTTTAACTGAAAGAATTGGGAAATTGGGAGATTTAGAGTTAGTTCTGTCTCACTATGGTCCTTTTCCAATAGTTAGCCTTTCTAAGATCCCTTAAGGTGAATGTCAAAGAAGAGAATCTTAAAAGTATTTCTCTGATCTTAGGCTTCACTTCGTATCCATCTTGAATGTTTTCTATTATCTGAAGAGTTAATCTCATTAGGAGTTTGATCATAGATGGTTAAGGCATGTCCTGTCTCTAGATTTGCTCCTAAGTGGTCACCTTGGAGGGTTTCCTTGTCATTCACTTTCATTTCCTTATCATTTCATCCCATTACTATCATCTTAAGAGATCCTCAGATTTAGATGACTAGCCCATTTGAAAGCCTTGGATATTGAATTGCAAGTAAACCCTTTTATGACCCCATTACCCAATGGACTTGTATTTCCTTTGAATTATCTCCCCATTGCTAAAATCCTGCTTTACTCACTTCTTTACCTTACATTGAACCCTTCTTTCATGTTTCCAAACCAAACAAACAAAACAAAACAACAACCCTTATGCCCTATAACTAGCCTAATACCTTAAATTGAACTTCAAAGACATATTATTCTTTACATTTATAGAGATATCCCTCTCTGGATCTAGGAGGGCTAGATCCTGAGATCCCAAAGTGGTTTGATGTTGTCTTGTCATTTGGTATTGCCAAATTTGCCAAATCACAAGAACCACAACACCTGGAAGTTTCTTTATTTTCCTGGGGATATTGTGCTCATTTACCAAAAATGTAATTGGTAGTGTTCCTATGCCAGAAACATGGGAAGGTATAAGAAATATCACTTCAAATTGTCCAATGTTATCATTCTATACATCCAAAACATCATCTACAGATCATGACGTATCTTGTTTAGGAGGTGCAAATCCTACAATCTATTGTTGAACATGTGTACCAACCTTAATTATCAGTGCATTCCTCACAGGTGGAGCATCGATGATACTACCAACGTCAACTCCCATAGTTTCAATGTGTAGATTGTACTTTGCCAAAAATTCATGTAAAATAAATATTTTTTTTTGTAAAGGATGAGATTATAAACAAATAAACTTGATAATGAAATGTGTTTCTCACCCCATACTAATGAATTTGGTGCATCAAGGTTTTTATTTTTCCTCTTTTCTCTTTTGTATGAGGCTCAATAAAGAATGAAGAAATAAATTTCTTGTTTGATTTCATTCAAAGCTTCTTTATTGTTTGGATTTAATCAAAGGACATACAAAATTATTCTTCAGTAAGCTCTTCCTCAAGAGCATTTGTGGACTACTCTAAGGCTCGTGTCTTTCCCTTATCACCTTGTTTATGAAATAAGTGTAATTTGCATTTCATCCACAATTAATCATTATTATATTAATAAAAAAAACCACTACCAAGATATCTCTAAATTTATAAGAATTTTCACGTTATATCATGGCAAATATAAAAGGTTCTAAATTTATAGAAACTTCATCATATTGGAAGGTTCTTAGAAGAGGCATTATGACATGATCAATATATATTCCATACTATATACATACAATACTTTGAAAAGGATGAAGGAATTAATTTTCTCAAGTTTTTCATATCCATAGTGAATCTTTCATTTAGTTATATAACGCCTAAAAATATGAATTTGGCCTACTCTATAATGGATAAAATGCTACTCTAGACTAAATCTCGCGGTTATATTATTTTACGTACAACTACATTGATGTTTAAGTATTGTGAGGTTGGTGACATTTGACCTTGATCAACCTTCCAAAATAGTTTAATTATGAAGTATTAAAATGTTTCCTCAACTTATATGATTCCTAACAATATATTGTAGTAAATGAACATAATAACATATAATAGACATTGCTTACAAGTTGGGTAAAATTGAATACATACCTCCCCCATAATAGAAATATTTGTATCTATTTGATTCAAATTGTAATCAATGAGAAACTCTTCCCATGTAGCTATTGATTTAATGGAACATATGAATACACAGTTTCCTTCATGCCCCTCGAATATGCAATTGGGTTGCTTATTTGTGGTCATGGGCTTTGTACTATTTATAAACCTTGCAATATTACCTGCTTCCTTTTGCCTTCAATCAATATACATATTTGCGCCTTTATTTTGATCATTTTCTTTTAGTTGTATATAATTTACGACCACTCCATATATTCACATAATTTTCCTATATTGGACTAGTTATACCCAATCATTGTAGTTGTAACAGGGTCTGACATACTCCATCAATTCAGTTAATCCTTCGTAACATACCTTTATGCCATCCATGGAAAATATCCCAAACCATGTAATGATGATGGGGCAATGCAGTATATCCTTTCATTGATAAAAAAATCAATGTTTATATCAGAAAGATCCTTGGGTTCCCATTGTTTCACTAGAGGTGTGTACCTCAAGGGCACCTCAATGTCATCTATGATCTAATTATCATAAGAACACGACCCCCCTTTATCAAGAAAAAAATACATGTGTCTATGGAATTTTCTGCTAATATTTTCACCTCTAGTTGATCTTCACCCGCTAGATGATGTAACAAATGTTTGGTCAATTTATTCTATCGTACATGAACTTCCATCAATAGATGGAGATAGATCTGAAAAATACCTGTTTCGTTGAAAATCCTATAACATTCCATCAAATGAGAGAAATTGTTAGCAAATTTCATAATGGATGTTGAGAAACGTCTCGACGAAACCAAAGGAAAATTATAATAGTACAAGTGAGTTACAATAAATTTCTAGGAATTTAAATTTTTCAAGTAATATTTTAAAAATTGAGAACCTATTCATCCTAACAAATGTTGAAGGAACTCACTCAATAACATGAGAACTCAAGATATAATTTGATATCATTTAATATTCCATTACAAAAAAAATACATGCATACTTTGATTTGTTGAAAAATGTAACCAGTTTTGCTGGAATAAAAGGAAAAGATTTTAGATGTTAAGATTGTTGAGATTTGTAGCTTGGGAGGTACTCAAAACCCTAGGCTAGAGGGTTTTGGACGAATTGGCACACAAAAGTGACTTGTGGGATAAGAACCCAAGCTTGTGAGCTTTTCACCCAAGCTGGTGCATGTGGAACCAGAAGGAATTTCAATGATTTGATGCATGGAGGTGTTAGACGACTTCAAGAAAAAATAGAGGCAACAAAAAATATCAAAATACGAGTTGTCTATGATGAGATTTTGATTTTTCTATATGGATGTTGGGTTTTCACATGATCTTTTTAAGTTAGCTTGTGTAATTTTATGATTTGTGAATCCCACAAGGGAAGATTAGATGAAGCCCTTGAGAAGTCTATAAATTAGAGTGAGGAGAAGCCTCATTCTCACGAACCTAAGTGAAATTCATCATAAGTGAAGAGAATTTGAAGTAGTCGTAGCATAAAGGAGTCTTGTCAGGTGAAGTAGGAGTTATTTTTGGGTTTGTGTTGTGTCCATTCCAAATTTATTCTCCCAATCCCGATATCTCTCTTTGTAATGAGCTTCTATAGGATAAATATAGACAGATCAAAAAACACTATCTTGGCCTTTTTGATGCAATTTTAGTAAAAAAAACTTAGAAAAAATAGTCTTACCACTGTCAATGGGTGTTGCAACTAAAATATTATCATATAAGTTATAAATCACTACAAATACCTGAGTTTTAATATGATTTAAGTGTCTAAATTGTTGATATGGTGCTTCATATGAAGGATTTGTTAATGTAGACACAAGAAGTTTGTATGAATCCAAAAGTTCCCTATCTTTCGTTCATATGAAGCCAAAATTTCCCTAAGTTCATATGACAACTGAGTTGGAAACAAACAATGGGAAAATTGGTCTTTTGGAGGTTAGGGAAATAAACAAAGAGAAGCTAGAGGATGAGGAAGGCATGACCAAAAAACTTCAGGATAAGTACAACTTCAGTTGGTCTTTTGGACATGACCAAGTAGCAGAAATGGAAGAGGAAATCATTGAGAAACATATGCAATAGATAGGATTGGGCAATCTGATCACAACCCCTTATTTTTACCAATTAACACAACAACTATCCATATCTATTTAAAAAGAAAAAAAATGATGTTTTGTAATGGAATAAAACCCATTGAACCTCACATCGAGAAGATATAGGTTTCTATGTTTATAAACTTTCAACACACTTCATAACCTTCAACATTTAAACATGTAGGAAAGACAAGAACATGTTCCCATTCCTTCTACATTCCTTGCACTATACTTTGTGGGAAGGACTGAAACCTAAAAATGAAACATTTCTTTACAAGAAAAAAATAATTCCTAAGGAATCATGCACATGACTTTAGCCCCCTCATTACCATACAAAATTTAGTATAAAAAATGCAATCCCTCAATTGGATAATCACCAAACCTTCATGGAACTATTGTTTAAGGGTAATAACTAAGGGAGATACATGCAATGAAAAGATTCTTAAGGCATATTTCTAGGAATATTACATATTTCCCACCCAAGTGTGCCAACCAACTTAAACATGAAATGGAAACACATTCAACAAGAGAGAAAAATCAGATTTGGATCCCCTGAAGATGGATTCCCATTGGGATTCAAAAATTTGACCATTGTTTCTTAACACTATGGATAATCCGGAAATTTCTGCAATAAATGATAACCATAGAAGCTTAAAAACCATAAAAATCTATGGATAGTTTTTGTGTTAATAGTAAAATGAGGGGTTTGTGATCATACTGTCTATTCCTCGCTACTCCTCTCCTCCTCTTGTAGCCTCCTCATCTAATAGTATCCACCACTGAACCAAGTGCTCTCGAATCAATATGTCCTCTAATGGCTCCTCCCAAGTGTGCAAGTTACCCTTTGGTAGATAAACCAAATAGATCTCATCATGAAGAAGTGGGAGATATATGGAGAAAATTATATGTTGTCCATTGGCCTCCTCAAGGCATGAGAGATGATAAATGTTGGGTGCCTCCACCCCAATGAGAAACTCCAACCCCCATGCTATCATCCAAACAAAGTGAGCCACCCTTGGAAGCTCATAGAAAAATGCACCAATCCCCTCCTTCTGCAATGTATAGGGGTTGCATGGCTGAAAATGAGAGATAAAATTGTTCAACTCATGTTGTATCTCTCTCCATTTATGATAAATATGGAGCTGTTGATCTTGGGCTGCAATAATGTGGTCCTTAGTAATCCAAAAGGCACCTGGACTATCATGATCCCACTCTTTGGTTCCAGGAACCTCTCTTGCCAAATCCATCCTACATATGGTGAATAGAATTTCATCACCATAAAGGCTCCAAAAGAAAGATGGGCTAAGTGTCATATAACATGTTGGATGGTTACAATAGTCCCTCAAGTGAGACCATCGTTGTTCTGCTCCTAGCTGTCTCAAAACATGATATGATAAGTGGCCATCCAACCACTTGCTTGCTGCCATAAGCTTCTCGAAAGCTTGAAAATATTAAATGACATTAGGTGTTAACTGAATATGAGCCAAGAAAAACAATTGTTGCCCAAATTCCTCTAGAAAGTGGCCATTCCCATCACTGAATGTAGTCCCAAAAGGACCATGAAATCCAAAGAGAGGCTTGCTCTCTTATGGAGAAACGTGCTGCAAATGTATGGAAATGGAATGTAAATACGTGGTTAGTTTATAAATAAACATCAAGACACAATCCTTACCATATATGGTTGGCAAGTTGGTGAAGAGGTCCATAGATGAGCCTTCCCATCCCTCCATCAAAAGGGGAAATGGTTGTAACAAACTTACAAGGTGGTTTTTCTTCTCCTCCTTCATCAAACAAGATACATACCTCCTGATATATTGGTGCACATCTTCTCTGAGATCCTCCCAATAGAATCTCTCCATGATGGTGTGATAAGTCTCAATGAAATATACATGCTTGGAAAAGAGTGCCTCATATGCTACATGTAGAATCTCCTCCTTGAGCTTGGAGTCTCTAGTCAATTAGATCTGATCCTGGAAATAAATGACTCCATCAACCACTCTATATCTCCCATCTGTCACTTGCCCA
The DNA here is from genome assembly GCA_034641835.2 of Pinus albicaulis. Classification (NCBI taxonomy): domain Eukaryota; kingdom Viridiplantae; phylum Streptophyta; class Pinopsida; order Pinales; family Pinaceae; genus Pinus; species Pinus albicaulis. The sequence goes on from CM076576.1 coordinate 290,448,878, forward strand.
TAAACAACCTTACATGTGAAGAGGATCTTGGAATACTCCACCAACAATTGGGACTCCCAATATGGATCTATACACCTCAATAATGACAGCGCTACTGAATTATTAAATGGAGTACCTATCACCTCATAACTCCCCTCTTTGACATGCTCAATGCCAAAGCCACGTGTCGGAGTACTACTATCCCACTTTTTGTTGACTCCTTTGCAACTGATCTGGCCCAAGACAAGACTAAAGTACATGGAGGTCAACCTTCTCTTTGGAGGTATTTCCCATCCAAAACTTCCATAGTTTGGCCAATGCATGCAAGAGTGTCAATAAACTCTTGTCATACTCAGAAATCTTCCTCATGTGTGGAAGTATCGTTTGATTTTCCAAGGATATGGAGTAGCCCCTTGGCACCATGCTTGTGCCATCACACACTCCTGAATCACTCTCTTCCAGCGTAAGAAGCTGAGTAAGAGATGGAAATGAAAATATCAGATGATTGATCATCCCTTCCTTAAGCCAATCAAATGCTCTCTGAATTGTGCTAGCTTCTCCCAAGGCTCCTTCCTCATCCAGATCCATGGATGATGCATCATGTTGAGAGAACTCTTTGATCATCTTCCAATCAGGGGATCTCCCTGATGGAATGCCTCCATGTAATGAGACATCAAGGCCTAAAGTAGGTTGCAAATGTGAGTGGACTGATTTGTCCCTGCTTTCACTGCGCAAATCAGCCTCCTCCTTCGGTTCATAAACCTCTTGAAATGGGTGGGTTTGTATGTCCCCAATCACTTGATGCTGGCCATCCTTCTCATCTTCTCCTTCTATCTGCAAGATCTCACAGTTGAAGGTGTTTTTCTCCAATGTAATCAACCCATGCACACCCAATGTCATATTGGTGTCAAGAGTCTTAATCACAAAGAAGTGATCTATCATGGTGTATGTCCCCAAAACTGTGGTCAATGTCAGAACACACTTCCTCCATTGTTTAGTCTCACTGCCTATCAATATAGACACATGTTTCTCATGATATTCATATGTGAGATATTTTGGAACTTCTTGCAAAGATACAAGATCTCCTCTAGTTGAAGCAACTGCTTCATCTCCATCTCCAAATGGTGGTAGATCTCCTCCTGATTTTATAGCGCTGATATCTCCCTCTAATTCTTCCCTTTCTTCCTCCTCATCATTGGAGAATACATCATCATCATTAAGAGATCATTTGTCTTGATCTCCTCTTGAAGGAGGAATCTTCATGTCTTCCTCTTAAGAAGAAAGTTCTTGCTGAAGTGGGGCTTTTTCCCTTGGCAAAGAATTATGCAAATATTTAGCCCCCTCAATAGCATTCTAGAGTAGAGTAGGTCTAGTGGCTCCTACGAACTCATGCAAAGGTTTTGATTTCTTGGGTTTGGCTAGCTCACACAAAGAAGTTTCAGAATGTTTTTGATCAAATCTCTTCACTAACCTCCTAGTGAACTCTGCATAAGTAGATACATTTGCATGAATCAATGAAGAAGAACCATAAAACCACCAAGCATAAGCCTTACCTTCAAGGTGCAATGCTGCTACCTTAATGGCATCCTTTTCTGAAACTTGATGCAACTGTAAATATGTGTCCAACTTCCTTACACAAGCTTTGGTTGTGCATTTGGGTGACCCATCAAAAGTAGGCAAAAAGAATCTACCCAAAGTGTGTTGCATGCACCCTTTTCTTCTATTGTGGTTACTGGGTCTTTTGTTTTCTTTGATTTGGCAGAAACCTTGGAAGTTTAGATGCTCCTTGAATCTTCTAGACTAAGATTCCTATTCTTGGAGATAGTCACCAAGAGTTTCCTCCTTTTATGTTTCTTCTCCTTCCTCTTCGCTTGATAAGAATGTAGGCATGGTACACCGTTGTGGACTTTTTGAGGCTGAATGCTCACACCCATAAGGTGAAATACTGGAGCTTTCTTCATGTCAAAATCCTCTTGGAGACTTTCTATATCTCTCCATCCTCATATCTTTGATGTCTTTGTTAATACCCTGCATAGTGTTAGCCCCCTGATTTGTTCTCCTTTTTTCCATTTTCCCCTTCCTAAATCATAACCATTTACCTCTGTTTCACCTCCTTTATGCACCCTCATCTTGCACCAGTCCAAGCACGGTGACATATTTTGTATAAAACTTTATTCTTCATGTTTTAATTCAATTTAGCATTAATTAAATATTTATTGCATGATTTCTTACTTTTAAATCACTTTTGTAACTTATCGATTTCTCCAATGGTTATTTGGTAGTTAGAGTGCTTACGCGGCCCTAGAATCTGGTGGGGATCGAGATCCTGAACCATTTCGACGTAGCAAACTTGCAGCAGATCCGAACCTCCTTGATCACCGCCTCGTTTTGAGCAACTTCAGCCATGAGAACAAGATCAATTCAAAGGCTGCCGAGACCGAATCTATGAAGGACGAAAGCTGGAGATTGGCTATGACCAGTTTTGCTAACTGTCTAATTTTGAAGGCCAAAAAGCTAAATTCTGCGTTTGGTTATGTAATCGGTTGAATGATATATTTTGGCCTTTGGCCAAAGATCTATATAATGTAGAATGTAAATAGGATTAAAGAAAGGAAGTTTTTGGATAGCAGAAGAGAACAAAGACATAGCCAAAGAGGTGGTAACAGGTTGTTTTATTTTGTTATCGCTCGAATATGGGCTAGACGATGTATTAATGTATGTACTTGCCTCAGTGAATTAATAAAAGGGAGCTCCGCCTCATGTTTCACAAATTGCGTTTCTGTATTTGAGCTGATGAACTGATTAAGCTATTGAGCAACGTTTTTATTTAAAAGGGAAATGTGCTGCTTGGCTGGGGCCCAGCCAACCCAACACGTTTACCCCATTTCCCATTTTCCTGTAATTTGTGTTTACATTGTTAAGTGTGATTTAATTTTAAGCACATGCATTCTTGTCTGAGTGAAAGCGGATCCGTTGTTTGTAGTAGATAAATTTCCTTTTCCTGCAATTTCCTTTCCTACACTTGATTTCAGATTGGTTTTCCTCCGCTTGGTCCAAGTAGGAGAAATAACCCTGCACCAGTGCATGTTGGTGTGATATCTCCTTTTCTGCAATTCTGTTTGATTGGTTTTCCCTTCCTGGTCCAAGCAAGAGAAATGAACCTGCACCAGTGCATGTTGGTGTGATGCAGCAAGCCTTCTTAGTCTACTTCCCGCAATCTTCTTTCTTTCATTAAATGCTTATGACAGGATAAAATGTATATTGATTGTTTCTTTGTTCCTACACTCTGTTAAGATCAGAAACATTAACTTTTTATGTGTGCAATTTGATTTAATAGTATAATAGAACTTGCAATAATTAAGCACTCATTTTAAGAATTAAATGCTAAGTGCAGGAAGCTCTGATCCGGTGCAAGAACTAGTTTATTGCCACGGGATATGAGTGCTTCGAACCTGGAAAAGTTCAAGCCCTTGCATGAAGTAAAAAGCCTTTAGTAAAGACACCATTTATACATTCTTCATAAATCTTTGTTCCTGCACTAGTGCAAGAAGACTGCGATAGTGCAGGACAGATTAGCGCAAGAAGGAAATCTCTAAAGGAGCAGGTTTAAGGGCCCATATGATGAGACTTCTAAGTGTCTCTGGTAAAGAAAAACACACACTCAGTAGTTAAACAATAATTAGCTAGAGTGATTGCCTTTTATCTTTAATTCCCTCGTGCAAATGCATTCTTCCTTGTTCCAATCTTAGATTATTTTGATGGTTCAAGTTGCCTTTTTCTCTTTTTAATTTGATTCTACAATCTTTCCTTTAAAGAAAGTAGGGATTTATATTAGGAAGATTCATACCATCTCTGGCATTGCCTGTGCTTAGTTTCTAAGTTTACGGATCCCCTGGGTTGACATATTAAGTGTTGAGGAGTTTGCTTAAGTGTAATTCTTGCACCCAACATTTTGGCGCCGTTGTCGAGGAGGCGATTTGATTTGGTAAGAATTTTCTGACTATACAATAGAGGTCATTTTCCCTTTATTTTTGCAGTATTGATTGGAAAATATTCTTTAAAGGAATTTTACTGGTGTTAATTGATTTTTAACAACATTTTTTACTAGAATTTGTTTGTTATTTTTCTTTCTTTTTTGAAATGAATGCCTAGAAAAGGTAAGGGTTCGAAGCTCACTAAGGGCCAAAAGCATTCTGAAAACAATTCTCATATTGGGTCTCCTTCTGTAAGCAGGAAGCCCAATCCAATTCAAACCCATCACATAAGAACAATCCACCTAGATTCTGGTGACAACAACTCAGGTGTGGTTCAACCTATTGAGAGCTTTACAAGTAAAAGGGAAATAATGGTAGACCATGAAGATCATTTGGAAGGGACTGGTGAAAAATAGGTAAGTGGAGAACAATCCAATTTTGTGTTTCCAATTGTGGATCCTGATACTGTGGCGCAAATGAAGAATATTCCACCATCAGCTCTCCCTCATTTCCATGGTAAAGTTCATGAAGATCTTGAATCTTTTCTATTCGAGTTTGATATTCTGTGTAGAAGTTATGATTATTCAACTTACGCTCAGAAGTTAAGATTATTTCCTGTTACTCTCAAGGACTCATCTCTACGCTAGTTTATGGGGTTAGGAGGAAACACTATAACCTCTTGGGATCAGATGAAGAGGGTGTTTTTGTCTAAATATCAAGAATATTGCAAAACTCGGGACATGCAGGATTAGATTTTTACAATCATACATGATGATGATGAAACTCTTGAAGATTACCTAGAAATATTTCTGTATATTTTACAAAGGTCGAAACTTAAGTTTGATCCCAATACTATTAGAACCTTGTTCTTAAGAGGACTTACTGATAATGCTAGAAATAATTTGAATCTGTTACAACAAGGTGACATTTCTCAGCAAACTTTTGAACAAATCTGTGAATTATGCAGGAAATTTTCAAGAAATCAGTATAGATCCAGTAGAGGAATTCAAAATAGAAATAGAAAAATTGAATCTACTAATGCTATGATTATTGGACTAGAAAATAAAATGGAAAACATGAAAATTGATATAATGAATACTATTACCAAACAATTAGACTCTTTAAAATTTCAGCAAAAACTCATGAAGGAACAAGAGTCATTATGTATTTTCTGTCCTAAATGTAGAGACAAGCATCCTCCTAAAGGGTGTTCTCTTAATTTGAAAGAAACTAATAAGTGTGCTATTTGTGCAGAAGACCATGTCACAGAAAAATTTTCCTCTATACCAGGACTTAAAGTTGTATTTACAGGGGGACAGCCTGAAGCTGAATACTTTTATGCTATGGGAGCAAGAAGGAATTGGCCTCAGGTAGGTGCGGGTATGGCTCTTGAATTTTCTCCACACTATTTTGGTTATAATTCACATGCATATTCTTATCCTAACACTAATCATCAGTGGCAGTATGGGAATCAATATCAGCATGGGAAACCTTCTCAAACATGGCAACAAGGTTGGAGAGGTCCAACTCATTCTCCATACTCCCACCAGCCACCTATGTAGTCATATCTATCTACGCATACACCTTATTCAATGCCTCAACTTCCGAGTTAGTCTACTCCACCGTTGCCTTTACCTCCACCCTTTCAACCTCATCAGTTTCCTGCTCAACCTATGCCCAATCCTAACAGTAATAAAGCAGTGCTAATGATCTATGTAACAAAACCACCTTTACCATTCGAGTACCAGTCTATTCCAGTCGGGGTTCATGATATTCAATTAAGATCGGGAAGGACTGTAACATCAGAAAATCAGAAGCAACCTATAGTGATTGTTGAAGAGAAAGGAGTAGAGGAAACTCTTAACCATTCTCCGAAAGCTGTCGCTAAGTAGCCCTTACCCTCTGAATCCTTGCCATCTTCTTCCCAGAGAGGCTAGTGATGGAAAGTAGTGAGCCTATTTCTGAGACTAATTTGGCATCTGAGCTTCGGAATATTTTCATTAAGATACCTTTGCTTCAAGCCATTAAAGAGATCCCCATTTGTACAAATATTATTAAGTAAATCTGTCTCAAGAAACCCAGGAGGAAGAGAGTGGAACCCCAAACCATTCAATTTGTTGGTAGGGCAGCAGAGTTGATGACGGGATGTGTGTCTATGGAAAAATATACTGATCCCAGAAAACCCGTTGTCTCAGTTCAGATTGGTGATGTCTTGGTCTCTAATGTTCTTATAGACCCGGGGGAAGCCATTAATGTCATGACTAAGAAAAACATGGATCAAATTCAGTTATCTCATCTTCGCCCTACTCCCACTGTGCTTGAATTAGTAGATAGATCTAAAATTAAGCCAGAAGGAGTATTGGACGATGTGATCATCTCATTAGATTGTTGGTAGTATCTTGCTGATTTCATTGTGCTTCAGCCAAAGAACCTAGTAGGAGGACATCCCTTGATCTTGGTCGACCATGGCTTGCTACAGCCGATGCATATATTGGATGTTATTTTGGTGATATGTATATTTCGCATGGAGATTCTAGGAAGAAAGTTACCTTATACCCCCCTGCCAGATCCATTCAGGACCTTCGAGATAATTTATGGTTGGATCAAAGCAGTGATGAGAAGACTCAGCCCATTTCCCTTATTTATCATTATATTGGGTCTTCACAAGAAAATGAGATTCAATATTTCCTAAATAATCTAGACACTATGCCTAATTTTTAGCCATTGAGCTAGATTTTCAGCCTAGATTTTCAAAATAATCATGATTCTCATTCTTTTGTACCGCTTCATTTGACCACTCCCTTGAGTAATCCTGGGCCTGAAACTACTCTTGTTGAGATTAGCCCTGGTAAATCCTTGCATATTAGTTAATATTTGGACTCATCTGAGCAGGAGTAGCTTGTGAATTTGTTGCAAAACCATCTTAGTGCCTTTTCTTGGGGCTATGAAGATATGAAGGGTATTCTTCCTGAAACTTGTACACATCATATCTATATTCAAGAAGGAACCCGACCTGTCCGACAACCCCAAAGGTGAATGAATCCAGCTCTAAGAGATATTGTGAAGGAAGAAGTACAAAAACTCTTGGATGCTGGTTTTATCTATCCTATTTCCGACAGTCAATGGGTCTCTCCATTAGTACTAGTACCTAAGAAAGATGGAAGATGGTGTATTTTTATTGATTATCGAGAATAAACAAAGCCACTCTCAAATATTACTTCCCTCTCCCTTTCATTGACCAGGTGCTTGATACCCTTGTAGGAAAGAAATATTTTTCCCTTTTGGATGGCTTCAGTGGCTATAACCAGATACAGATTGCACCCGAAGATCATGATAAAAATAATTTTACATGTCCATGGGGTACATTTTCTTATAAAGTGCTTCCCTTTGGTTTATGTAATGCCTCGAATGCCTTTCAAAGGGAAGTCCTGACCATTTTTGTTGATCTAGAATTTGTAGAAATTTATATGGATGACTTTTCTGTGTTTGGTGATTCTTTTCAGGGAGCTCTCAAAAATTTGGCGAAAGTACTTCTTCGTTGTCAGGAATCCCATCTCACCTTGAGTGACAAGAAATGTATATTAATGTGCAAAGTAGGAGTGGTGCTTGGCCATTTGATTTCTGGTAAAGGTATCTAGGTTGATCCATCAAATATTGAAATAATTCTGTATCTTCCTACACCCAAAACTCAAAGGGAAGTAAGAGGTTTTTTAGGACATGTTGGTTACTATAGAAGATTCATTGAGAATTTTTCTAAGATAGCTGCCCCTCTTTTTCGACTTCTAGCTAAGGATAGTGAATTTTCTTGGTCCACAGCTTGCCAACAGTCTTTTGAAACATTGAAGGAAAAGTTGGTACAGGCACCGGTTTTGAGAGGTCCTAACTGGTCCCTGCTTTTTCACATTTCCTATGATGATTCAGATTTGGATATTGGCACAACTTTAGGACAAGAGGAAAATAAGAAATCCTATGCTATTTATTATATTAGTAAGAATTTTTCTTCTACTGAATTAAATTATACAGTTACAGAGAAGGAGTTTTTAGCTGTAATTTTTGCAATTAATAGTTCAGGCACTATATTACAGGATATGAAGTATTTGTACATACTGATCATTCCATGATTAAATATTTGATGAAAAAACCATTGACTAGTGGTAGAGTGACTAGATGGTTGCTATTGTTGTAGGAATTTAATGTTACTATTGTTGATAGACTAGGAAAATCTAATGTTGTAGCAGATTTTCTTTCTAGATTAGATAATACTGGTGAAACAACTCTTGTTAATGATGATTTTCCGGATGAACATCTCTTTACTATGTCAACAAATTCTTCGTGGTTTGCTGACATTGCTAATTACTTGGTTACTGGGAAAACACGACCCCACTTTTCCGCTTGTGAAAAACGTAATATTATTTAGAAAAGTGCTACATACTCCTGGATTCAAGGAGATCTCTTTTACATTGGTCCAGATCTGATTATCCGTAGATGTGTAAGAGAGGAGGAAATGTTTGACATATTGAAATATTCTCATGATGAACCTTGTGGAGCCACTTCGTCGATAAGCAGACTACATATAAAGTATTGCGTGTTAGTTACTTTGGGCCTTCCTTGTTTAAGGATGCCAAACAATATGTTAGGCAATGTGATAGTTGTCAACGAGTGGGCCAGCCTAATCAAACCAATGAAATGCCTTTATGCCCCCAAGTTATGATTGAGCTGTTTGAAAAATGGGATATTGATTTTATAGGGCCAATAAATCCAACGTCATTAAGTAAAAAGCATATTTTGGTTTGTACAGATTTTGTTACAAAATGGGTAGAAGCTAAAGCTGTTTCCTTTGCTATAGAAAAAGTTGTTGTTGATTTTCTTTTTACTGAAATATTTACTAGATTTGATGTGCCTAGAGAAATTTTTTTTGACAATGGTCTGCAGTTTATTTCTAATCTGATACAGGGTGTGATGGAGCAATACAAGATCCGGCACAGGAAATCCATCACCCGCAAGAAAATGGCCAGGTGGAATCCACAAACAAAGTGATCGAGTCCATTCTTACAAAGACTATAAATATGCATCGAAAAGACTGGGTTGAAAGATTACCAGAAGTTTTGTGGGCATACAGGACCACTTGGAGAAATAACACGGGACATACACCATATGAGCTGGTATATGGAAAGCAGGTTCTGTTACCAATTGAATTCCAGATCAAAACTTTCAGAACTGCAGTTCAATTAGGACTAGATCTCTTTGAGGCACAACAACAACGCCTTATCCAATTAAATGAGTTAGATGAATTTCTTAGGGATGCTTTTCAGCAGAACATACTAATTCAGTAGCAACACAAAAGGTGGCATGACAAGTCTGTTCAGAAAAAGCAAATCCAAGCAGGTGATTGGGTGCTCCTTTATGATTCTAGATTTAAAATTTTTAAAGGGAAATTTCATACACGTTGGATGGGACCTTATGAAGTGATCCGAGTATTCGAGAATGGAGCAGTAGAAGTTAAAACTATTGATGGAAAAAATTCAGTATTCTTGGTAAATGGACATAGATTAAAGAAGTATTTTCAGCCACTTTCTAGGAAATATTTTACATAGCAAGTCCAACAAAAATTCGGGACGGTAGTGGTGAATGGTAATACCAACCTTTTGAAAACATGAATTCTTCTTCTTCTTAAAAAAAAATTAAAATACAATTTTTTTTTTTTAAATAAAAAGTAAAGAAAAAATATTTTCCTGTAACTATGAAAATAAGTTTGCTGACATGATTGCAGAAGGATCAACCTGAAAACTAGCTTGCTGGCAGGAAGATCAAAAATTTATAATAAACAGAGAATGTTGCTTGATCTTTAGATATTCTAGCAACCACCAATTAAAAACAGGCTTAACAGAGCCAACCCTTATACAATTGGGGTAATTAGCATGGATATTTTTTCAAGTAATGCTTAATTCTCGCTGTAGTTATTTTTCTTGCACCAGTGCAGGTGGACCTTCTAGAAAATTTTCTACCTTTCTTCATATTCGACTTTCATAATATTCCCTCAGTTTTCTTCTTCAATCCCATAATGATTAACCTTCCCATATTCTTCTGAATTTACCCTGTCCTTTTCGTAAAACCCCACTTTACCCTTGAATTTTTTTCCCTATCCCACTTCTGTTTATCCCCTCTTGTGGTACTATTCCTGGAATCCCTGTAACAAAATTCCTTCCCATTCTGAAATTTCCCTTTTTCCCACTTCTTTGTTCCCTCATGAATTCATTGCAGGATCTCACGCACAAAGAGAAAAAGGATACGCTCTGAAGCATCAAGAAAGGGCGAAGCAAATTTCTAGTATAAGTTGAGGAAGCCATGTTGGAAGTCCAGCCTACATTTTACTTAAATTCCCTTTTCTTTTTTTCAGATATTATGCTTGCACTAGTGCAAGCATGTCGTCCTCTGTAATAAGTGCAAGCAGAATGGTACTAGCAGAATAGCATAGTTTAAGCGGTGCAAGTAGACCGGTGCAAGCATGCACCCTGTCAGAAACATAGTACAATTTTTTCTTTTCATAGCATACGTCATAGGAAAGCGGTCATCATGAAAGTTTATAAGAAGTCTTTTCACTTAGTCGATGAGTACTTGTGCTATAATATTAACTAGGAGAAAATTATTTAAAGTACAAGTTTTTTTTTAAGTTAAGAATCATGATCATTTTTTAATGGATACTAAAGTTCTTTTTGAATTATGAAGGAGTGCGGAAGTGTTTAACTGTTTTTTGGATATAATTTCCCCTTTCTGCCATAATCCTAGATGTCCTTCACTCGTAATGATTACCTCACCTAGCTGTTAAAATTCCGCCGCAAGTACCAATCTGGCACAATCTCAAAGATGCCGCAAATCCACGGCTATTTCAGTGGAATGAAGGGGTGATAAGATGAAAGGGATGGTGGACGGTTGGATTTCTATCTATAAGAACCAATTTTCCAATGTTGCATGTAAATTCTTGATTGTACATAACCGTTAAGCAGCGATGCCGCTTGTTCGAAGCGAACCTTTGTCTCTCAGTAGGGTAGAACAGACTGCTGAGTATTGCAATAGTCTTGCACTATTGCAAGACTCAGGCTTTCTTCAATTATTGCAAAATTTTGACGGGAAAAATAGTGAAGTGGCCCTACATTTTGCCAGAAGTTTCAAAAATGGCCGAGTAAAAATTAGGCCTCTAAAATTTTAGGTTATGGAAGATTTTATAGCAGCAGCGACAGGTTTGGAAAATACTGGTGAGCAGTGCTTTAAAAATAAAAAACTAGAAAGGAAGTGATGGAAACGTTTCGTCGTCGACAAGAAGATGAAGGTATATTGGAAGAAAGGAATTCTGCGCAGTGCCCTGCTGGGACAGTGGCGAGACCTCCTTTTCATCCTACAGAAATTCGTAACCTGTGAGGGAAGGTACTCCCTCATTTTTGTCTACCATTTTAGGATGTTGTAGAATTTCGAAGTCGGCCGGCACGCCAAGTGGAGGATTAATTTCCCCCATTTTTTGCTTAAGAGCTTGGAAAAAATGGGCAAGGGTGTGCAGGACGGACATGCAGAACATGCTGACAAGAAGTTGTATCACCACAGCTTGATAAAGATTTTGGTTGAGAAACAATTAGAAGTTAAAGGCATGACCTGGGAGGCGCTGTTAAACCAACTACATAAAAAGACAACTGCTGGAAAGGAGATAAAGGACCCTGCCACCAGAAGCAAGGGTCCAAGTAAGAATGTAAAGGGGAGTCCTTCTTGCACCATTGGAAAAAGGAAACAACCTGAAAAATCAATAGAAGAAAGGGCCCCATCTCCAAATAAGAAGACAGCTAGTGCATCTGTTAAAGAGACTCCCTCTATGACATTAGTACAGGCACATACCCCCGAAGAAGACAACCTGTCAGTCCTTGCAGACGCAGCAAATTTTGTAGAGGTTGAAGATGACACTCTGTTGGCCGATTTCATTAAAAGGGCCCCCGGAAAAATAATGAATAATATAGTGTAGGTAAAGAACCACAGTCCCCACAGACGTTGAATCCCTCTTCGCACCCGAGTACGAAGACAAGAAGAAGAAGAAGAAGTGTTTGTCTGAAAACCATGAGGGATATTGAAGTCCTGAGAGAACCTGACCCTGTCAAGACGAAGAGGAAGAATATTTCGTGGCTACGACACTCGGATGGTTGAACTCTAACTCTAGGTGCGGAACTTAAGAACCCTAACTCATGGCAAAAGTGCCGAAGGATAAGAAACGGAAGTAAGTGAATATGTTGCGGAATCCAGAAAAAGAAAGGAGAAGTTAGAGTTTGGAAGTACTGAGCTGCGTGATGTTTCAAGTGACTTAAAAAGGTGACAAAGAAACTGAACATTAGAAAGAAGAAGTTTGAAACATTGCAGGCTGATGTCAGTATGTCAGAGAAAGATTGAGCTGGAATTCTCAAATTTTTGAAGGTTTTTTGCAAAGATAAAGAGTTGTGTGAGGACACACAACAACTTAGGGATGGGAGGATGTTAGCCCCCTAATTTGGTCTCTTTTTCCATTTTCCCCATCCTAAATCATAACCATTTACCGCTGTTTTACCTCTTTTATGCACCCTCATCGTGCACCAATCCAAGCACGGTGACATATTTCGTATAAACTTTATTTTTCATATTTTTAATTCAACTTAGAATTAATTATTTATTTATTACATGATTTCTTACTTTTAATCACTCTTTGTAACTTATCAATATCTCCAATGCTTATTTGGTAGTTAGAGTACTTATCGTGATCGCTGATCCTAGTGCAGGATTAGATATTACACCATTGCCAACACAACAAATCCTTGTAGCAGATCCGAACTTCCTTGATCACCACCTCATTTTGAGCAGCTTCAGCCACGACAGCAAGATCGACCCCAAGGCATCCGAGACCGAATCTACGAAGGACGAAAGCTGGAGATTGGCTACGACCAGTTTTGCTAACGATCTAATTTTGAAGGCCAAAAAGCTAAATTATGCATTTGGTTATGTAATCGGTTGAATGATCTATTTTGGCCTTTGGCCAAAGATCTATATAATGTAGACTGTAAATAGGACCAAGGTATTTTTTTTGATAGCAGAAGAGAATAGACACACAGCCAGAGAGGCATTAACAGGTTGCTGTATTTTGTTATTTCCCGAATCTAGGCTGGACGATGTATTAATGTATGTCGTTGCCTCAGTGAATTAATAAAAGGGAGCTCCGCCTCATGTTTCACAAATTTGTTTCTGTATTTGAGATGATGAATTGATTAAGGTACTAAGCAGCATTCTTATTTAAAAGGGAAACACGCTGGTTGGCTAGGGCCCAGCCAACCCAGCACATTTACCCCATTTCTCGTTTCCCTGTAATTTGTGTTTACATTTTCAAGTGTGATTTAATTTTAAGCACATGCATTCCTGTCTAAGTGAAAGCGGATCCATTGTGTGAAGTAGCTAAATTTCCTTTTCTTGCAATTTCGTTTCCTGCACTTGATTTTAGATTGGCTTTCCTCCGCCTAGTCCAAGCAAGAGAAATGAACCCGCACTAGTGCACATTGGTGTGATATCTCATTTTATGCAATTCTATTTGATTGGTTTTCCTTGCCTGGTTTAAGCAGGAGAAATTAACTTGCACCAGTGCACGTTGGTATGATGCAGCAAGCCTTCTTAGTCTACTTCCCACAATCTTCTTTCTTTCATTAAATGCTTATGACAGGATAAATGTATATTGATTGTTTCTTTATTCCTGCACTCTGTTAAGATCATAAACATTTTCTTTTTATGTGTGTAATTTGATTTAATAGTATAATATCACTTGCAATAATTAAGCATTCATTTCAAGAATTAAATGCTAAGTGCAGGAAGCTCTGATCCGGTGCAAGAACTAGTTTCTTGCGATGGGATCTGAGTGCTTTGAACCTGGAAAAGTTCAAGCCCTTGCATGAAGTAAAAAGCCTTTAGTAAAGACACCATTTATACCTTCTTCATAAATCTCTGTTTCTGCACTAGTGCAAGCAGACTGCAAAAGTGCAGGACAGATTAAGTAATCTCGAAGGAGAAGCGGTTTAAAGGCACATCTCATGAGGCTACTTCAAGTGTCTTTCTTCAAAGAAAAACACACACTCAGTAGTTAGACAATAATTAGCTAGAGTGATTGCCTTTTATCTTCTATTCCCTCTTGCAAATTCATTCAACCTTGTTCCAGTATTAGATTATTTTGATAGTTCAAGTTGCCTTTTTCTCTTTTTAATTTGATTCTGCAATATTTCCTTTAAAGAAAATAGGGATTTATATTATAAAGATTCATACCATCTCTGGCATTTCCTATGCTTCATCTCTAAGTTTACGGATCCCCCGGGTTGACAAATTAAGTGTTGAGGAGTTTTCTTAAGTGTAATTCACATAACACATAGTTTGGAGAAAAAGTTTTGAGAACTCCTTTCCCTTCATTTCTCCTGATAATGGAGTCTTGCCTTTGCTTCTTCTATAAAAATTCTCCTTTCTGTGAGAAGCTTCTTCTTCTTTTGATGACATAGATAAAATTTCTCACAGGTTGAGCCAAGATTATGCTCTGATACCACTGTAATATCCCAAAATCAGGAGAACAACAATACAAGACATAAAACTGGAATTATGCAGAAATATCAATGAATCAAAATATGAGACAAACATAAAGCCATGCCATTATGATTATTAGAAGAAAATAAGTACAATATCTTGAGGTAAATATCACTCAATATTGGGAAAACAAGCCTCCCATGAAACAATACATCAAGATGTAGAATACTGCTAATACATGAAATGCTGGAATGATATAACTACACTATCTATGAGAGTAGTAATAGATGGAAAATATAAATATAAATATTTGCTGATAAAATTCTCCAAAGATGCCAAGAATAGAAATCTAGGGTCCAAAACAGTTTTCCAAGACAACCCAAGAAAGGTTTCTGGAAATACTTGATATACAAAAATAACGGATATGGCCTTGGGGCTGAATAACCATTGCAACTGAAAGAATAATAGGAGGTTCCTGATCTAATATATGAGATGGTTGATACTCCTCCAATAGATCTCCCAAATGAAGGGATGATCCCCTCACAGGAAATACAACTCCTCCAACTAGGGCAATAAACCCACAGCTGCAACTGCTCTCTAAAATAACGCAGTCATTGGAGGAAATTGCATTGTAGCTGATGGTAGCTACTTATCCTATTTCTAAATGATCCAATTAATCTCTAAGAACTTCCTCACAAGAAACCCAAATGAAATGTTGCTCCCTCTACTGGAAAACTAGCTCAGAAATTGGGTCTATCAACCCTCCACTGCTGCAACCCTGGAACACAACACAAATATAGAATAGATTGTGTTGTATATGAAGAATGAAGCTCAGCCAAATTTTGGATAGTGGAAATGATGCTCAAGATACCTCTCCTAAGTAGGCACTCGAAGTCTCCCGAGGATGAGGGTGGTATTTTTGCTCGGAAACACCCTTGTGTTAAACAACACTTTAGACCTTGCTAAACAACAAAAGCATGCATAGACATGTCACTTGAAAAATCCAGATCTAAAAAGATCAAAATCAACAGTAAATACGATGTCTTCCTTTTGTTTACATCCCTTCCTTTTTATGCTTGGTGACTTTGCTCACCCTGGTCCCCACTCATTAAAGGATATATTCTCATGCATATCGTTGAAGATTAAACAACGTTGAAGGAGGCATCACGAAACATCATCCTCCTAGTTGGAAAATAATCACCTAAACTAGGTGGGGCCCACACGGGCTATTTTTAGGTGTAGTCTATTTTTAGACATGGTGATCATATTTCAGAAGTTGCAGGATGCTATTTGTGGATGGTTGGTCAAGTTGGAAAAATAGATGAAATTCTATTTTTAGAATATTGGGCAAAGTCTATTTATAGATTGTCAATCTAAAAATAGATGCATGTCGATTATTATTAGCTCTTAATAATAATCAGACTCTAAACAACAACTTATTCTCTTGGAGCACGCCCGGTTCGATTACGGATAGCCCAGCACGGGGCGTGAAGGAATTACGCTATTCCTGAGGGTTAAGTGGAGCTATTGCATGGAGACTTCAGTTAGAACTCATGTGACAGAGTTTGGTGGAGTTGTAGAAGTAGTTGGTGGAGTTGTGTTCAATTTAACTCAATTAGACACAGTTGAGCTAGTTGTATCTAGTCTAACTGAATGATACACTAGTGAGAGTGGAGTGAATTAATTAGTTAATTAATTCACAAATAATAACTCATTAATCAACTAAACAATACATTATTTAACTACAGTGCATGGAAAGTTTCAGTGGAGATAATTAATTCACAAATAATAACTCATTAATCAACTGAACAATACATTATTTAACTACAGTGCATGGACAGTTTCAGTGGAGACCAGTGGAGAGGTAGGTGAAAGAGCAAGTGTGACTATCAGTTGTGACTATAGTGATGCATGAATTGCATCTACATATACATTGGAGTTTCCAATGATAATCACACAGTCAATGAGAGTGGGATTACATTGAATTGGTCTTTGTAATTATGTTGGATTGCGCAGTCGAGGCAGGTTAGCAGGTGGCAAAGATCGGTGCATGGATTTGCAAGATTGGGCCTGATTAGTGTATGACGATTGTACTGTACTGAGATCTTGTGATAAGATTTGTATGTTTGTATGAGATTTTCATATGATCTCCATGTTACATAATATGATAGTTGGGGTTTTTAGCTTCAGGCTTTCCCTTTAACCAACTATGTTATGTGTGCTTTTATTGCTTCATGTGTTGTGCAATTGTTGATTAAATTTCTGCAAGAATTATAGTGGAAGGATTATGAATTTATCAAGAAGATAAATATTGTTAGATTAGGAGAGTCCGGATATATACATGCATGTCGTATATAATTTCTACACATACACTCCTCCTAAATGACTGCGTTGTCCTCCAATAAACCTCCACTATCTCCATAACAATGTTGTTGATCTGGTCAACTTTGACCCTGTCCACATTCTCTAACCCCTTTTCACACCTAAGGGTGCTTTATTTAGCTTTTGTAATGAGCCACATTCACATGAGAAATGGTTTTATTCCTACTAAAGAGATTTATGGGTCTCCCTACCCACTTATTCACCTATCTAAGTGACAAAACAAAACTTTAATATTCTAATTAATTATGCAATATTACAATTATGTATAATTGTTTCAATAATGAGATCTTGATATTATTTTTTGTTAATTAATTTTCACTTTATCATAAATTATTCATAATATCATTAGGTTAATATTAAGTTTGGAGAATTTTCCTAGATGTGACAACAATATAAGCAATATGGGTTCTTGTAAGACTCTTTGTATTATATAGAGTCCGAGTCTTATTAAGATTGGGATATATTAAAGTTGGCAATAATAATTATAATACCAACAATTGAGAGGCCATTCAAAGGAACACATGGACATTTTTTTATTTTGCAAACTCAATTTTGTTTTTATGTTGTTTTGTTATAACCACAATTTGGACATAGCTATGAGTCATGGAGATGGTTTGAAAAGCACACTTAGTTATTTTAATAGGGGACCAAGGAAATCAATTATTTGATACATTCTATTTTCATTCAAGGGAATTCACTAACACAAACATCTCGAAATAGGAACATGAGTGAGAAGCTTTGTTTCTTTATTGAAAGTTGAAGACAAGAAAATTGTGATGGAGAAAACATGAGATACAATATGAGCTAATGCATATGATTTATTATTTTGTGTGATGTAGGTAGGAATGATCCCTCAAGGAATTATAATTTCACAACAAAAGCACATCAATCGCTGTAGTAGACAATTTAATTCAACATACAAATAAGAGATAATAAAAGGAACACATCCCTATTAGCCCTTAATCACTATATTAGGTTGTGGACCTACTATAGAAAGAGAGAGAGGACACTAGTATCTTATTTTTGAGGTTTGAAAGGATTGGATAGTAGTGCAAAGAAGTTGGAAATTATTGACAGTGGAGCAAAGGTCAAAAGGGAAAACCACAAGGTTTACAATTTCCATCTATTCCTCCGAATTTCTGAAGCAACACTCACATATTTGGTATGTAATTTATAGTGATTGTTAATAAACATTTTTATTAATGATTTTATGGAGGGATTATTCTAATTATAAAAGGCATTCAAGGCCTATTTATTAACATCTACCATAGCTCTATAAATGATCCAAATCCTTTGTATATGATCCCAAATTTTGTGCATAAGTGTTACTTTAAATCCCTACAAAATTTATCGAAATTATCTCCACACCTATGCACATATTAGATCCGAAATCGAAATCATTGAAATGAAACTTTTAGAAAAATATATTTGTCAAAGGTACTAAAGTTCTAAAGCATAGTCTTATTGTCAAGAAAAATTTATACCTCACATCTGTGGAATATATAAAGAAAATTTTGAGCATTGAGATTCTCTATATACCTTTACATGAAGAACAAGGCACATAAAAGAAGCTATTTATCGAAATTTTGTACATTCAAAAGTCAATAAGAGAACTATATCTAATCTAGGAATGTGAGAAAGCATATTAACCTAACATCAATCTCCATTTTTCATAATAGTATATGATGACATATGGAAGTGATATAGATATATGTGGTATGAGATTCTACGATTTGTGCATCCTACAATCATAACCCTATGTTGAATCCATGGAGGCATATAAAACAAATTTCAGGGTGATTTATGAAGCCCTAATTGCAGAGATCAGGCTGTAATATAAAGTGCAAGATCGAGACAATTTGGAGAGAATTCAAGATCTGTTTCAAGGGGATGAATAAGTGAGGAAACAATCCTCTCAAATCCGCACACATTGACAATTAGAACATAAATATTTGAGCATATAATTAGCCCTAATATTTGATAATAGGTCACAGAACGATCTACACATGAATGAGGTCATAAGAGGCTTATTCTTGTGGATTCAAAGGATATTCGAGTAGATCTGGTAGGGCCAAAATCATTGGCATAGGAGCGAAGGTCAATTAGAGACCTCACAAGATATGTATCTATCACCCAAGACAAAATTCCATTAAAAAAAAGTCGAGAGATCTAGCATGCTTACCAGAGAAGTTGAGGACCGACCAACCATGAGTGTGAATGCAGTGTTGAGCTTTTAAAGGCGAGTGAAACAATTTCGTGATGATCAGAACAACCAAACCCTTGTGTGGAAGATAGATAGGAAGCCAAAAAATGTAGATAGATAGGAAGCCAAAAAATGCAGCCTTAAGATAATAATACATATAAATAATATAACATATAACACATAATTAACATATAAATTATATAACATATCATTAAATTATATTATATTAAATTTTCAATTTATAAAATAATATAACATAAAATTAAATTAAATTATATGTTGTATTTAATTTTACTTTAATATAATCTTAATTTTTCTTATATATCATATTACTATATATAATATTTTGAATATATAATATTATATGATTTTTGTTGAAATTAATCATGTATTTCATGTGCTACACGTGAATAAAAATTTAATGATGTCATTTTTACCATGTTTTGATTTCCAAGTAACATCAACTACAACAACCAATGAAACTATTGTTTCCAAGGAATTGTAGTGCCCATCCTTCAAATGGGAGGATTTCTTAGGATACATGAATGAAACATGTGATGTCTAGTCCAACGTGTGCACCATGAAGGGCAATGCATGATGAGTGAGTAAGGAGAAATAATAAATTTACTAAGCAAGTAAGAATATGAACTCATAGACTAATCCAAATATGTATATACAATGCCTAGATATCAACAATTTACTAATAAATATTCCAATATTTCAACATATATTAGGCTTTTGGAGATAAAGTAACAATGCGACCATAGTAAGCCGACTTGTTACCATGGAAAAATATCCTAAACATGCACAAGTTAATTTAACATATCATAAGCATAATTACCAAGAACAATTGATAATTCATTGAACCAACACATATGATCATTTTAGCTTAAAATTCACATCTAGGAGGGATATATCCACCATGAATAGGTTAGTTATGAACCAATAATAGGTATCAAGGTCTAACATGGTGAGAACCCAATAACATGGATATTTTAGATGGATAATTTCATATCCTTGACATTTATGTTATAATTTTACAATTTTTTTGTCGAAATATTTGTGCAAGTCATATATGAGTATTCAAACCCTCCCATGCTTTCAATGCATGTATATAATATAACCATGTCAAATTTCAATGAATGCAAGCACAAAATGAAAAAATTCCAACATTGGCCCCTTTCACAGGTCACTCCAAGTGGAGTCAATTAATTAAATAATAATTTCAAATAATTGACAAATGTTAAGTGGTGGATTGGTACTTAGGGGTAGGCTTGTGATAAGTAACAATAAGCTTGACATAAATTACAATTGGTTCCTATCTAGCCATCATTTTTACATTCATGGGGACTCATATCCTTGAATATTGGAAGTAGGAGCACAAGAGACATATAATAAATTATGTGTGATCCATCGAGGCACAGTTCCTTTTCATATAAATGATGTTGACAATGATGATGATGATGACGATGATGACAAAAATGATGATAATGTTGTTATTGTTGTTTTTGTTGATGATGATGATGATGATGATGTTAAATATGATGTGGATGAAAAAGTTGATGATGGTGACAATGATGATGATGATATTGATGAAGATGAAAAACATGATGGTGATGATGAAGATGATGAAAAAGATGACCATGAAGGGTAAGAAGTTTTCTCAGATGGAAGGGTAAGTATTTTTCTCAACCTTTGGACTATGAAGTACATTGTAAACTTGCAATTGGTAAATAGTAATAAATAATTTCATCTCCTTGATATTTATATATGTTATAATTTTTTCGTTTGATTGTTGAATTCTTTTTGTGAGTCTTATTTAAGTATTAAAAACCTCCCATATCGTTAATGCATGAATCTACCATAACCATGTCAAATTTCAATGCATACAAGGACAAACTAAAAAAATTTCAATGTTCGGCCCATTCTCAACTCACATCATGAGTATCTCAAGAGACTTTTGCAACCTTATGGAAATTGATTCACTAAAACTTGCAAATAATGGATAGTGAAAAACAATAAATTATATAATCAACTGATAATACTTTAAGATGATGATGATGGGGATGTGAATAATGGTGACATCACATCTCAAGTCACATCACGAATAACTCAAGAGACTTCTGCATGCCTCACAAAAAATCATTATCTCATAAATGACAACAAAATATTATCATTTTTAGTACCACGCTACATAATAAATTAATTATAAGCCATATTTTAACACTTAGACAATATTTTAGTCAATTTTCTAAAATTCATTATGAGATCCCCTTGTGGTAACTTTATTCAATAGTCATCATGGATAAACCTTTATTCTTTTGTGTGGGTGCCCCTTGCCAAGTCAGGAAAAACCACCAACTCATCATGCGGGCACTCTGGTGTGCCTAGAATGCAATGCCCCATGGGCGCCTGGGCACCTCTCTTTCGTGTGGGTATGCCCAGGGTGTGTTCATTTTCTTTTTCATCCAAATCAATCAACAAAAATAATTATCTCATAAATGACAAAAAAATATTATCATTTGTTACTACCATTTTGCATATTCAATCAATTATAAACAGATTTTTAACACCTAAACATAAATTAAGTCAATTTTCTAAAAATCATTATGAGACCTCATTGTCGGAACCTTTTTCATGGGAATTCATGGGATGGCCTTCTTTTTTGTGGATTTGCATTGCCAATTTGGGGCGAAACATAAACTCCCCATAGGGGTGCCCCTACTGAGCGGACGCCGCGGCGTGCCTAGCAAGAGACGCCCCATGGGCGCCCCGCCTTTTTGTGGGCACACCTAGGGTGTGGGTGTTTTCCCTACCATGAAAATCAGTCAAAAAAAATAATTAGCCGATCAATGGCGATAAAATATGATCATTTTTTATTACCATGTTGCATAATTAATCAATTATAAATCCAATTTTAACACCTAAAAATTAATTTAGTCAACTTTCTAAAAATCATTATCAGATGCCCTTGTGGGAGCTTTATTCATGGGTAGTCATGGGATGACCTTACTTCTTTTGTGTAGGTGCCGCTTGTAAATTTGGGCACCCTTATGTAGAAATTATACAACAAGCATGTATATCATAGATTCTATCCGATATAACAATGTACTAAAGTTAAATACTGAATTTCTTCTACAAATATTTTGCGGAATTAAAAACACAATCACCAATCACATGAAGCGAAGAAGAATCAAATGAAACACAACACAAATAATTTCCTAGGGAAAGCTTGCTGCTCAAAACCCCACTATATTCTATTTTATATTCAACATGGATCATGAAACAATTAGATACAAAATCTTCTCACAAGAGTTCTCCAGTACTCAGCTAATTGTCTCACGCTGTCATACAAAAACTGACCAATACTTAGCCAATTTACTGCCTCCAGATATCTTGCCTTGCTTGCACAATCCTTGATGAATGCAATCAATAAAAGATAGGAATTTTGGCCTTCCTTGATTACGCAATTATCATGGGCACTCCAATGGGTGTTTGGTTGCATGGGTGCAACCCAATAATCCCACAACTGATAATGAACTTCCCTTTCACCTAGATCTCAACTAGGTCTCCATTGGATTTGACATGCATGTAGCTAATAATAGTAAATCCTCAGTTGCATGTGAGATCACTGATTTTGAATTAATTAATATTTAATTCACTTGATCTCTCACTAGTGTATCTAATAGTTCATTAACTAATGCACCATTGCACTTCAAATTATGTTACAACTAGAATTACTCTGCATGCCTCACCAACTACCTCTAACTAAAAATCCATGAGCTAACTGAGTTTATCACTCTCAGTTAGCTATTTCAAGCTATTTTTGAGACTATATTACATTTTATTGTCCATTTTAATTAAGGGATAATTAAGATAGACATGCACCAAAAATAGCCCTATGGGCCCCACCCTAGTGTAGGTGCTTAATGCACTAGGTGTGGGTGCTGAAATTTTCTTATTGAATCTCAGCACTCCCTCTCAACAAGAAAGGGTTTATCCTTCACCCTGATCCTATCTCTATGGTATTCAAATTTTCTCTTGGTGAGTGCCTTCATCGGAATATCTGCATCCTAATCTTCTATGGGAATGTATTGACGCAACATTATCCTTCTCTTCACACAATATCTGAGATGATGGTACCAGATATCTATGTACTTGGACCTATCATGAAACACAAGATTAATCGAGATTTTAATGCAACTCTGATAACACAATGAATCCCTGTCGGATCCATCCGAGAACCAAGCAAACCAACCAAGATCTTTCTCATATAGATAGCCTCACATGCAGCTTGAATTGCTGCCATGTACTCTGCTTCCGCTGAACTGAGTGCTACAAATCGTTGTTTCCTGTTGTACCAGAAAACTATTATTGATCCTATGTTGAAGATCCCTCCTGATGTGCTCTTTTTTTCTGATGGACTACCTACCCAACTTGCATTTGTGAAGCCTTGAAGCTTCACTCCCTCCATCCATCTGTACCATAGACCATACTTTGATGTGCCTCTCAGGTATCTCAAGACATGCTTCCCCGCCTTCCAAAATAGCTTGATAGGCTTAACTATAGCTTGACTCAGCTGGTTAACTGTGTAGCAAATGTCTAGTCTAGTGCTCACTAGATACATCAGTGAACCAACTAACTGCCTATATACAATAGCATCCACTACCTCTCCAGAGGTAGCATAAAATTTCCTCTAATTTCCTAGAAGAGGAGTATCCATGGGTTTGTAGCTCTCCATGTGAAACTTACCTGATATATTTTTTTTATACTTGCCTTGAGACACAAAAATTTCACCATCTCGCTGCCATATTTCCAATCCAAGGAAATAATTAAGGAGGCCCATGTCCTTCATTTCGAACTCCCTTGTAAGATCCTCCTTGCATGAGTGTATCAGTAGCTCATCACCAATCAAAAATAGATCATAAAAATAAAGAAAAATAATCAATAGCTTACCCTCAACCACAATCTAGTATAGGTTTGCATCTACTTCACTTTTGGTGAAGCCTAGTCTGGTGAAATAGCTGTCTATTCGAGTGTACCAAGCACGGGGAGCTTGCTTCAACCCATACAATGCTCTTTTGAGTTGGCACACATGCAACTCACTATTGAATATCTTGAAACCTTCAGGCTGCTTTATGTACACCTCTTACTCAATGATCCCATTGAGAAACACAGTTTTCACGTCCATCTGATGAATGCGCCAACCCATCTGCACTGAGAGTGTAAGGGTGGATCTTATGGAAGAGTACCCTATAAAATATGCAAACGTCTCATCATAATTAATCCCCCCAATCTGTGAGAATCCTCGAGCCACAAATTTGGCCTTGTATTTATCCACACTCCCATCAACAACTTTCTTTACCTTGTAGATCCATCTTGATCCAACCACTGATTTGTCGACCGGTCTTGGGACAATCTTCGATGCACTGTTCTTGAAAATGGAGTCATACTCCTCTAGAATTGCATCAACCTAAGTTGGTTGCTGCACTTCTTCCTGAAAGGAAGATGTCAGTCACAATACATTTTCTCATAAGAGCCATGTATCCAGTAAATCGGTGAGGAGACTGTCGTTGTATGTGCCATGAAGTAGCGACTCCTACATTCTATCATCTTTTGTGGTGTGCCTTCTGCCATTTCTGATGGATGGCTATACATGAGTGTTTTCCTCCACTCCATGATCCTCCACATGTGGCTGATACACATCTTGAGGCTCATCCTTGGGAACCAACAATTCCTCCTCTGCATGCAAGTCCAAGTCCCTCTCAAGGGACAACCACATGACTTCCTCCTCATCAAATTTTATATCTAGTCGGTAGTCATTCTACTGTTTGGAAAATACATTTGATAATTATGGTGCGTTTCAGTGTACCCCACAAAAATCCTGATCTCAGTTTTCGGTTCCATATTTTTCTTGGCATCCTTGGTCACATGCACATAATCATATGAGCCAAAAATCTTAAAGTGTGAAACATCAAGTTTCTTACCATTGAAAGCCTCTTCATGTGTACTCATGCCAAGTATCTTATGAGGACAATGGTTCTACACAAATACCGCAATGTTACATGCTTCTACCCACAAATGCATCAGTAGGCCTTGATCATGCAACTTTTCTCTCGCTACACCCATGATCATTCCTTTATTTCTTTCGGTGACACCATTATGTATTGGGTTATGGGTGTTATTAGTTCTCTTAGAATTCCATCTTTGTTGTAGAAGTTCTTGAATTCATTAGAGATGTATTCTCCACCATTATCGCTCCTAAGAGCCTTCACTTGCTTCCCCGAATATTTCTCCACCAGTGCCTTAAACTCAAGAAACTTAGAGAATGGTTGATCTTCTTCTGCATGAAGAAGATTGAGCACTTATGATAAAATTCATCAACAAATATTACATAGTAGTTATGTTTTTTTGTCAAAGCAATAGAGAGTGGTCCACACACACCTGTGTGAACTCTCTCAAGGATCCCCGAAGCTCAGTTCTCCTTCTCATGAAAGATGGCCTTTACATATTTTCCCATAGTACATCCCTTGCATGTGTCTGACTACACAAGTGTACCCCTGGGAAGACCAGTAGAAATATGATGCATGACCTTCAAGGCTCCATGGTGAAGATGGCCCAATATTCTGTGCTATAATTAGCCCTCATCCCAGCTCACCACTTGATCTGCCTTGTACATCATTGTTGCACATCCATCTACCTCTAGCTTGTAGATATTCTTAACTTGAATCCCTATCCTCTTGGCTTGTCCTGTTTTTTTTTGTCACAGGAAAGCTTTTCCTTAACTAAAAACAACATCATAGCCTCTATCCTCCAACATTGCGGCTGAGACTAAATTTTTCTTCAAACTTGGTACATGCATTACAACTTTTAATTGAAAGGTTTTACCTGATTGCCTCTGGAAGGTAAGGGTACTAATCTTGATAGCATTGTTACAATCTTCATTTCCCATTTCAATATGCATCTGGAGATCCTTCTCCTCCAAGTCACTGAAAATTTCCTTGTTTCCCTTCATATGAAAGGAAGCGCCACTATCAAAATACCACACAGATCCCAATGCACTTGACACCATGCATACAATCAATGATAATTCAAGCTCAAATTGCGAGGCCAAAGCCTCACCAACTGTAGATCCTCCAGCCTTCTTGTTCTTCTTCTTTTGTGGAAATTTAGTAGGAAAATGCCCATGCTCATGACAATGAAAACACTTCACCTTGGACATGTACTGCTTCTTTCCATTTTTGGACTCTGATTTGGAATGGAATTTCTTCCCCTTCCCCTTCTTTGCCTTAGTAGCGACAACAAAATATTCTTCATCTTCATTCTTAGATGAATATCCATCTCTAGTGTTCCGTCTGAGCTCCTTTTGTACCAAATCCGACCACAGTCATTCCCAATCTGGAAATTTTTCCCTTCCATTGACAGAGTATTGATAACTGTGCCAACTCTTGGGAAGTCCTAGGAGAGCCAAGCTCAGCAATCGTCATCAGTGACATTTATACCAACACTCCCCAATTCATCCTGACATTGGACACACTTTTTTAGATATTTTGGTATGGAGTCGCCCTTCTCCATCTTGATCTTCTCGAGTTTTTCATTGAGCGCCAATTTACTATGGTCGCTGCTACTCTGGAATAGATCTGTCAAAGCCTTCCACATTAAATATAGTGTGGCTTTCCCACGAAGGCATGAGAAAATGTGGTCTTGTACTCCCTCCAATAGGATCCTCCTCGCCCTTGCCACTTTATTTTGTCGTGCATCAAGATTTTTGGAATCTTTCACAGCGGGTTTAGGAACATCATTGTCAATGAATTCCTTCAAGCCATTGTCTTCGAGTACTGCCTCCATCCTGTCCTTCCAAGAAATATAGTTTGATCTGTCCTCGAGTGCATACTCCAACCTTAAGCCATTGAAATCCATTTCGATTTGAAATCAGCTTTAGCACCAAGAAAGTCTTTTTGCAAATTCGAATTCTATCCAGTCACAAACTCAAATCCTTCTTCACAATTATGATCTCCTGTGCTCTGATACCATGTAGAAATTATACAAAAATAATGTATATCATGGATTCAATCTGATCTAACAATCTACTAAAGTTAAATATTGAATCTCTTCAATAAATATTTTGTAGAATTAAAAACACAATCACCAATCACATGAAGCAAAGAAGAATCAAATAAAACACAACACAGATAATTTCCCAGTGAAAGCTTGCTACTCGAAATCCCACTATATTCTATTGTATATTCAACATGGATCATGAAAAAATTACAAACAAACTCTTCTCACAAGAGCCCTCTAGTACTTAGCTAATTGTCTCACATTGCCATACAAAAACTAACCAATACTTAGCCAATTTACTACCCCCATACAACCTGCCTTGATTACGCAATCCTTGATGAATGCAATCCCTAAAAGATAGGAATTTTGCCTTCCTTCACTATGCAAGTATCATGGGTACCACAATGGGTGTTTGGTTGCATGGGTGCAACCCAATAATCCTACAACTGATAGTCAACT
This sequence comes from Pinus albicaulis, assembly GCA_034641835.2. Taxonomy (NCBI): domain Eukaryota; kingdom Viridiplantae; phylum Streptophyta; class Pinopsida; order Pinales; family Pinaceae; genus Pinus; species Pinus albicaulis. Next base: position 290,476,493 of record CM076576.1, read on the forward strand.
TCCCTTTCACCTAGAGCTCAACTGGGTCTCCACTGGATTTGACATGCACACAACTAATAATAGTAAATCCTCGATTGCATGTGAGATCACTGATTGTGAATTAATTGATATTTAATTCACTTGATCTCTCACTAGTGTATCTAATAGTTACAACTAGCACAACTGAGTTTAACTCACTTAACTGACTTAAATTGATTACAACCTGCATTAACTAATGCACCACTACACTTCGAACTCTGTTACAACTAGAATTACTCTGCATGCCTCACCAAATACCTCTAACTCGAAATCCATGAGATAACTCAATTTATCACTCTAAGTTAACTATTAAAAGTTATTTTTTAGACTAGATTACATTTTATTGTCCAAATTAATGAAGGGATAATTAAAATAGACATGCACCTAAAATTTCCCTGTGGGCCCCAACCTAGTGTAGGTGCTTAATGCACTAGGCATGGGTGCTAAAATTTTCTTGTTGAATTATAACACTCTAGTATGTGGGCGCCTTGACATGCCCAACATGCGGTGCCCCATGGGCACTTGAGCACCCCACCTTCCTCCGGGTGTGTCCGAGGTGAAAGCATTTTCCCTATTGTGCAAATAAACCAAAACAGACCATTATCTCATCAATGAAAACAAAATATTATCAATTTTTAGTATCATGGTGCATAATAAATAAATTTTAAACTGAATTTTAACACCTAAACATTAATTTAGTCAATTTTATAAAAACCATTGAGACCCCATTGTGGGAACTCTGTTGATGGATAGTCATGGGTTGACCATATTTATTTTTTATGGGAACCCCTTGCTAAGTTGGGTTGATCCACCAACTCGTCACATGGGTGCTCTTTCCAGGTGAGCGCCCTGGCATGCCCAACACCCGACGCCCCATGGGCATCTAACCACCCAACCTTTGTGTGGGCATGCCCAGCGTGCGAGCGTTTACCATGCTATGAAAAAAATCAACATAAATCATTAGCTCATAGATGACAACAAAATATTATCATTTGTTAGTACCATGATGCATAATAAATCAATTATAAACCATATTTTAACCCCTAAAAATTAATTTAGTAAATTTTCTAAAAATTCATTATGTGTCACCTTTGCGAGAACTTTGTTCATGGGAATTCTAGGCCCACCTTAATTCTCTCCTGCGGGCATCCATTACCAAGTCAGGTCGACCCACCAACTCCTAGCATGGGCACTCCCGCTAGGTGGGCACCTTGGCATGCCCAACATGTAATGGCCCCATGGATTCTCAGGCACCTGAGATGCGAGCATTCTCCCTGATGTGCTCATCATGCCATGAATTTTCCATCATTTTATTTTCTCAAATTCCATCATTCACCTGACTGCTCGAATGTATTTTCCTTACTTATTTCGCACATCTAGCCGCCCGCCCTATTTCTTTGCTCATCCATTGTCCAACTCGCCTGGTTCACTCGACATGCCTAACTCATCCACCCTTCATGACATCATGCAAGTCACCATTGGGTGTCCGCGTGCGCCTAGGGAGCACACCCCTGTCATCCATAAGATACCTTCGGTTCATATCACTTGTTTGATTTGTCCATTGTGTCGCACATCGTGCATGCCCCATTTGCAAGTGGGCACAGGCGTGGCCTGCGTTCATGCAGGAACACCAAGGATTCTCTCCTTTGTATTTTTCATGCGACATGCCCATAGTAACACTCTGGTTCATACGTCATATTTTCACCACTTTGAGTGGGCATGGTAAGTCATGGGGTGACATTACTTCTTTTGTGTGAGCACACTTTTCCAAGTCTGGTTGACTCACCAACTCATTGTAGAGGTGCCCTGGCATGCTTAGCATGTGATGCCCCATGTGCGCCTAGGAACCCTACCTTCGTGCAGGTGCACCTAGGGTGCATATGCTCACCTTGCTATGCAAATTAGTCAACAAAAATCATTATATCATAAATGACAACAAAAAATTACCAGTTATTAGTACCATGTTGCATAATTAATTAATTATAAACCATATTTTAACACTGAAACATTAATTTATTCAATTTTCTAAAAATCATTATGAGGCACCCTAGTGGGACCTATGTTAATGGGGAGACTTTTGCCAAGTTGGGTCGAGCCACCAACTCGTTGCATGAACACTCCCATTAGATACTTATGATGTATACTTATGATGTATAAAATGGGCCTCCTAAGAAAAATGTACAACCAAAATAAACTTTATAAGAACCAATAGGATTGAAGATGATGATGTCACCCATGGGGGATGATTCACCATTTTTGGGGGTAAAAAGTAAAAATATTAAAAAATAATAAAATATGAAAACTACATCTTCAACTTGTATTTTCAACTCATCTCTTTAAGATTTTACTCATATTTTGAGCGGGAGTACTCGTTGGATGAAACATTTAATTCCTCATTGAAGGAGTACCCGTGCTGCATACTTTCGATGGACCCCACTACACCAAAAATGAGAAATACATGAAAAAACATGATGGAAATCAATTTTTACATGTATTTCTCATTTTTTATGTGGGAGGGTCCATCGAAAGTATGCAACATGGATAGTCGATGAGGAATCAAATTCTACATCCAACGAGTGTTCCCACTCAAAATTTGAGTAAACCCAAAGGGAGATAGGTTGAAAATATGAGTTGAAAAAGTAGGTTTTGTTTTCCCTCTAAAATTTTATGATGTAATATAATAGTGTTTTATTATTTCCAGTATTATTTTATAATTTCCTTAGGAGTCCCATTTTAGACCTCAAAATCACCCTAATGTGTCTAGCAGGTGCCCTTGCGTGCCCAACACGTGACGTCGTGTAGGTGCCCGAGTGCCCAGCCTTTGTGCATGAATTATCCCTGCCATGAAAATAAGTCAACACAAATCATTAGATCATCAATGAGAACAAAATAGTATCATTTTTTAGTAACATGTTGCATAATCAATCAATTGTAAATCAGGTTTTAAAACCTAAACATTAATTTAGTCAATTTTCTAAAAAACATTATGAGGCCCCTGGTGGGAACTCAGTTCATGGGAAGTCATGGGGAAACCTTAATTTTCATGTCTTCCCAACCTTTGTGTCTCCTAGTTCACCTATCGCCCAAATCACCATGTACGTCTATGAAATGACCCAAAATTAAAATTGGAAATTATGATATAAACGTAAATGATCTTCTCTTCGTTTCAAGGTGGAAGCTCGTATCCACCCCACCCCTCATCACTCTCAATTATCCAATACCAATTATATCTACTATAATATATTTGGAAGAAAGACAATAACGATCAAACATAAAAACTAGGAAAGTAAAAATTTAAGGTGAACAAAAGAAAACAAACTAAATGAAAACATATAAATACATAGCTCATACTTTTCAACATTTTGATATCATTAATCTTCTTCCTCATCCAAATCATAATTTTTATTATTCAGTTCATAATTCATGTTCAAAGGATTCACCATATCAACATCGTCATCATCTTCTATATCATCATCTGGAACATGCTCTTCTATATTTGGTTCAACGTCAATATCATCTAGTTCATCAAAATTAACATTGCCTCGATTATCATATCCTTGAACTTCTTCGACTTCTTCATTGGAAACATGAACCCCCTGTTCATCTACATCATCTTCCTCTTCAATTTCATCTATTTCTTCCACTACATTATACTTACTGCCTTCCTGTTGGATAACAACCTATGACCAACACACTTTACCTAGAACCTCTACGTAAAATACCTATTCACGTTGGCTTTGAATACCATGGGGATATGATCCTAGCTCAATATTCCTTTTATTGACCATGGTAAAATTCATTAGCATGCTCAATATAAGTTCTATCAGGGTCACATTCATGGATACGTAGCATACATCATTTGACATCGAACAAAACAATTTTGAAGGATTCAAGTTCACACGCAAGTATATCATGTAGATACCCATAGTATAGATTATGAGAGACTTCTAGATGTCCGTCACCTCTTGAGTAGTAATAACCTGAAATACTACAGCTATCCCACTATCTTAAATTTTCATCTTTTCATCAAAGCTTTTGATGTGAAATTTGCAACCATCGCACCACGTTTTGTTGTAGTGTTTCAACTACAATTTCAAACAGATAAAAAATGCATTGTCAATTGATAAACATATTTATACTTGGAAAATTTTCAAATTAAGAAAAAAACATGCCAAATTCATCAATATAATTGTAAAAAAACGTTAGTATATATGGGTGAATATGCTTGCCTAATAATATTTTAAACCATATGCTAAATAAATCTCCCTTTGTGTAATATTGGTATCTCCACTACGTTGAGTGTAGTAGATATTTTTTTGAACAATGTAGAGACACCATACCATGATAACCTACCATTATTATCTTATTTGCATCGTTCAATCAATACCTTTATCCAATCAAGATTTTTTTCAATGTATAAATTTATTAAATCCCACTCTCGATCGGATGTATCAAAATAAAAAAATTAACATATGTAAAATTATTTACCAGGACAACTAAAAATTAAATAAGTACGATATAAATAAAATCAAAAGAGTCAAATGTGCTATAAATCTCCACTATCTACTTACATCTCAATTTCCTCATTCTACCTTTCCCCAATAGGTTCTCCCATTAAAATTTTCTCATGGAGTTAACATCCCAAATGTGATCCAATACATTAATACTTTTTCCTATTGCAGGACTATATTGATTAATATAAACCATGGTTTGATATAACATATACCCTCCACCATATAATCCTCAAGACATGCTCTTTGCTTGACCAAATAATTCAATGATTTCAAGTGTCTCTCAACCATCCACATTGATCTTGTGTGTACAGGTCCACACATTTCAATCTCCTTGACTTTGTGTATGAGGTAGTGTTTTTATGCATTGAAAAATGCCAGAGGTAGATACTTTTTCATTTCACATATTAGATTAGAAAATTTGTTTCCTCCAATACTTTATATCTTCTATATCGATTTATTTAGATGACAACCATCTACAAATGAAGAAATAAAATCACATGTTTCAAGAAAAAAAGTATATAGTACATGATGACAGGTAAAACACATGCAGTCAAAAATATGCAACATAACAACTTATTGAACAAATTATCCTTTGCACATAAATATCCACTTACCTCATGTATTTTCCAAGATCATATATAACCTGTTTGACATTATTGTCAAAAACAATTTGGGAGAGAGAGAGGTATAACATACTACAACAAAAATAATGACCAATCACTATTTTTTCCCATATCAATAGAAAAAAAACAATAATTAACAAGATGTTTCACAAATGTATAAATTTATAAAAAAAAATTACCTTAATGAACGTATGTCAATCATGATTTTTTACCCCACATAATTCACCTTTATTTGTTAGGATATTATTTATGTTTAAAGAAAATATAGTTGGAAATTTAATATTTTCTGCAATAACATCTTTAACATCCTTGCTTTGCTTCACTATAAATAACCATGGAAGGGAGCTTATATTTTTTCCATCTCCATTACTATTTGAATGAGTTTCACTTTTCAATGCATGGTTGGACCCCTTAATGTCATTACATATCTTGACAATTTTGTCTTTATCTCTCCTTCAATATAATATTCGTCATAAGGTATCTGTTACATTCTTCTCGACGTGCATTGTATCAAACAAATGAATAATTTCTAGGTGATCATAGTATGGCTATCTATTGAATTGATTGAGATAAATTTTCATTCATGGTGGAAGTTCCATGTTATTAATGCCTTAAATACCTAGAACATGAATCATAGTTAAAGATATTATGACAACAATATAACTTGCCAATTAGTAAAATGAAAAAAAATCATAAAAATATTAAATAATCCAAACATATCATGTATATTAATACATAGAAAATTTGATCCATACCTTGAGAGAATTTATTATATTGCAACTTCCATGAATGGGGTGTCATATTTCTCTCTGGTCTTAATCCAGTCTCTTCTTTCCCATTGAAAATATGTCTTTTGGTACTTCAGTACCTATGGTTCTTAGAAACAGATTTCTTGTACTCATCAAACACCTCATTTCCTAAGCTTATTGAATGAAGAGATTTCATCTTAGGACCCCAAATTGGACAAGAAAATTTACCCTTTGTTTGAAGACCTGAAGAGATGGAACAATTTTTATATCAATTATTTTAAGTATGTACAATGAAGGTAAAACTATTAAAAAAACATACATGAAATGAAATTCACAAAAATTAGCAGGAGTAAAGTGTTGGGTAATGTTATAACATACCACAAAAATGTGTTAGCCCTAGGGATTCATGAATTGTTTGGAGAAATTTGGTGATAGAATTTCAACTGCTCAAGAAATTTTATCTAAAAGAAGAGATAAAATTCTACTCTACTTCTCTATGGAAATTGATTCATAACATAAAACAATATTCATAAAAATGCACTAAAAAAAACCACACATGCACAATATTTTTCTAGCAGAACACAGCTGGGAAAAACCCCTCAAGCATCTTTGCATAATTAGATGAATAAAGAATGTATTACAATTTATTTCCCACTCTAGCACAAACTGCAAGTGAATAACCTATCTCTCTACTCAATGAGAGGCTCCGACCCTATTTCCTTGAGAAAATACTAAGGATTTAGCCCCTTTTTTTTAGGAATTTTCTTGCAATTGATTGCGCAATTCCCAAGGATTGATCATATGACTACATGCAACACTTATACACTCAAAATATTTTACAAATTATTGTTACACTTCCTTGTAATATTCACCACAGCTAAGGAACTATAATTCCTTGCATGCACTAGCTATTTTGATCTGATTTATTAGTTTAATGGATGATCATGAAGTTAGACCATTGTCCCACTACACAAATAACCTCCAACTAGTTCTATCAATAGTTAGATCTAGTTTAACTGAATACAATTAGAAATTCCTGACCTTGATTGGTACAAATTATCAATCACGCATTCTTAAATAAACACTAAGCCCTCTAACTTGAATTTATTTTGCTAACTAAGTAAAAAGATCCATGTCACCTCAGTTAACTGCCTCCAAATTGTCTGCTGATGTGGAAATTCGAATTTTCTCATTTTCACCAAGGCAACGCCAAATTGAGACTTTCTTGATACACTTCTCAACACTCCCTATTAGCAAGAAATGGATTATCAACCAAGAGTTTCCTACACCTGTGGAATTTGAACTTTCCTTAAGAAAAATCCTTTGTCAAGATGTCAAAAACGTGTTCCTATGTTGGAATGTATTGTAGAAACATTATTTTCCTCTGCACACAGTCCTGCAAATGATGATACCAAATATTTATATGCTTGGATCGATTTTTAAATACCAGATTATCATAGATATTAATGAAAATTTGATTACCACAATAGATCATTTGGATCCTTCATCTAACCAATCAATCCCACAAGTATATTTCTCATCTAGATCACCTCACATGCTGCTTGGATTGCAAGCATGTATTCTGCTTCTTCCCAGTTGAATGTTGTACATCTTTGCTTCTTACTATACCAGGAAACCACTACATACTTAACACTGAAAATGCCACTTGATGTACACTTATGGTTAGATGGAATCCTTGCCCAATCTGCATCTGTGAAGTGATGAAAATTCACTCCCTCTCTTTTTTTATAACATCATCCATAATGGGTAGTGCCTCTAAGGTACCATAAAACATGATTCACTATCGTCCAATACAATTTTGTTAGCAAAATCACAGATTGGCTCATTTTTTTTACTTCATATCGCATATATAGTCATATGTTCACAAGATACATTATTGAATCTACTAGTTTCAAATAAATGGTAGCATCCACCTATTCACCTGAAGTGGCATCCTCCTTGCTTTAGTTAGTCACTAGAGGTGTCTCTATAGGCTTACAACTATCAATGTGAAATGTTTGTAGTATCTCAGTGGAATAATTTCCTTGAGACAAAAAACATTCCCCATCGCCTTGTCATACTTCCAACCCAAGGAAGTATTGCATGAGACCGATGTCCTTTATCTCAAATTCCCTTACAAGGTCCTCCTTGTAAGAGTTGACTAGCTGCTCATCACTTGTCAATATTAAATCATCAACATATAAAAAATGATAATAAATTCACCTCCTACCAAAATATGATAGATATTTTCATCCGCTTCACTTTTGATGAAGCCCAAACCAATGATAGAACTATCGATCCTAGTGTACCAAGGTCAAGGTGTTTGTTTGAGACCCTATAATGCTTTCTTGAGTATGCACACATGAGATTCCCAATCAAATGTCTCAAAACCTTCTGGTTTCTTGATGTACACTTCCTCTTCAATAACACCATTGAGAAATGTTGTTTCTACACCCATCTGGTGGATCTTCCACCCCATCTGTGCAACCATTGTAAGAATTTATCTAATGGATGAATACCTTGTTACATGAGCAAAGGTTTCCTCATAGTCAATTCCCTCAACTTGAGAGAATCCTTTGGACACAAATCTGACCTTATACTTCTCTATACTTCCATATACTATATGATTAACCTTGAATAGCCATTTTGCACCAACAATTGATTTATCTTCTAGGCTTCAGACCACTTCCAAAACACTATTCTTCATGATGGATTCATATTCTTCCACCATTGCATCAACCTAAACTGTTTTCTAAACTGCTTCGTGAAAAGGGTATGGCTCAATCTCTACAAGCTCAGTCATTAGAACCATGCAACCAGTGTACCTCTTAGGTGACCTCATTTTCCTACAAAAATTTGGAGCTCCCACATTCTCCCTCTCATCCTACACCAATATATCAACTTTCTCGATTCATTTTCTACCTTGTATATATGGTTCTTCTTGAGTAGACGTCTCCACTCTACCTCCTCTGTGATACTCTAGTTGTGGTTCATCCACAACTTATTGAAGCTCCTCCTTTTGGTGGGATCTGAAGCTCCCTCTCAGGAGAGCACCATATTAGTTTCTCCTAATGAAACTTTACATACCTTCAAAATACTTTCATTCTGAAGGAATTTAAGTACACACATTAATTTTGTTGATATTTGGTGTAACCCATAAAAACTCCCAAATATACTTTCGTCTCAATATTCTTCCTCGAATATTTGGAGACATGGAAGTAAACAGAGGCTCCAATTTTTTTGAAGTAACATATCTTAATTAATCCCTGAGAAAGCTACCTCCAATGTAATCATACCAAGAATTTGATGAGGAATCGTGTTCTGCAAGTATATTTTCTTATTAAATTCCTCTGCCCAAAAATGTAGTGGCAAGATTTGGTCATGTAGCATAGCTCTCACATCTCCCACAATGATCTGGTTCTTTCTCTGAGCAACCCCATTTTGTTGTGGATTGTGGGGAGATGTTAGTTCTCTTCAAATTCCTTCGTTGGCTCAAAATTCCTTGAATTCATTTGAAACATACTCACCTCTATTGTCGCTCCGAAGAGCCTTCACCTTCTTTTCAGTATCTTTCTCAGCTAGTTTCTTAAATTCTATAAACTTTCATAATGCCTCATCCTTATTCTGCATGAAGAAGATCCAACACTTCCTGGAGAAATCATCATTAAAAATAAAAAATTACTTATGTCTGGCAGTGGAGGCTGTTGAGAAGGGTCCACATACATCAGAATTGACTCTCTCCAAGAGTGCATGAGATTTGTTGTCTTGATCATGGAATGTGGATTTCACATACTTCCCCAAGTTGCAACCTTTGTAGACATATTTTTGCTCAAGTGCTCCTTTAGGGAGGTAAGTGGTTATTTGGTAAATAATATTTAAGGTTCCATGATGAAAATGGCCCATTCTCCTATGCCAAAGATCATTGACATCGAAATTCTTCACTTTCTCTGCCTTACTACTTCATGCAACACAATATTCCACATCAAGTTGATATAGGTTCTTCACATAAACCCATATTTACTTCATCTATCAAGTGGATATTTTTCTAAAAAAGGCTTTACCTTTGCTAAATATCACATCATAACCACGATCTTCAAAAACTTCTACATAGATGAGATTCTTCTTTAGGCCTGGAAAAAACATGACATCTTTGAGGTGAAGAGGGGATCTATACTCCTTCTTAAAGGCTATTGTACCAATATAGGTAGCCTTGTACCTTCTGTCGACCCCAAGATCAATATGCATATGGATATATTTCTCATCTACATCACTGAAAAACTCTCTACACCTTGCAATATGGAATGAGGCACCTAAGTGAAATTACACACACTCCCAATCACAGTGCTGGCCATGCATGCGATAAGGGTGAAATATAGCTCAAACTTTGGAAGAAATGCTTCACTTGTTTCTCCTCATGAGTTCTTCTTGCCCGAATTTTTGTGTAGACACTTTATATTATTCTTCCAAAATTCATGAAAATTGAAGAATTTTATTTTGGAGAAGTATTTCTTCTTGCCCCCCTTGGCTGGTTTCTGGTTTGGTTTGATATTCCTTCCCTTTACCCTTCTTTACTTTTCCAAAGGTGCGGCACATATAGGGGCGAATGTACTTAAAAGTGACAACTACAGATGTAAGAGTACATGAAAACGACACTTGTACATGCGAACAACCTTGAAAGAGACATATGATAGAGCAAAGATAACATTAAAATTCCACTTATTAAATTCAAAGCAAGCCAGAACGACATACGCGAATGTGAAATTGACACTTGTGAAAGAGAAATTGTGCAAAATATGATAGTTGAGAAAACTTACAAAAATAGAAGTAAAAGCACAACCATAGCGAGGGAGGTTGTCAATAAATGTTCGCATAACTTCCTGCATGAGTTGAACATCGCAAAGTCATTGCATTGATGGACGATGCTATGCTTGTTTAAGCTTTCATAAAGGAAGTTCACTTTATTCTTTAGGAAAGTGATAGGGAACCCACTAAATACATTTTTTTATAGGAAACCCTTTTTTATTAAGGAAGAATGACAAATATTTATCCTTCTACCCAAAATGGGGTATTATTTTTCTTAACTACTATTTGATTTGACCAAAATGTCAAAAATTCTCTCCTTTTTACTTAGTGGTAAGTGAATGTTATAGAATAAAAAAATTTCTCCTGCTTCAAAGGACATTCAAAATGGTACGTTCTACCTTTCATGAGTGATAATAAGGTAAATTTCGAAAAAATAACCATTGATGATTTATCAAACATTGCATTAATGTACTCTTTTATAAAAACTATTATAACTTTGATCTTACTTCAATTAGTTTTCTCACAATTTACAACAAATGAACCTTATCACAAAAAATACTTTATATAGAGAATTCTTCACTCTATATCACTTGAGCTTAAAAAGTTATTTTCACCTAAAACATTTTGAAACACTGAGTGCAAGGCTTGTGTCCTATACTTTGTTCCTTAAAAAATGAGAAAGAGTCTCTTTTTTGAGCGAAATAGATTGTGTTTAGGAAAATGACATTTTAATAAATTGTGGTTTATAAATTTAAACTTTCATATAAATAAAGTAATTTCCTTTTTATATAATTTTTTTCATAAAAAATGGTTTTTTATTAATTATCATCTTATCTAAATTAATAAAATGACTCATGTTATCTTTAACCAATTATCTTTTTCTATAATAATTTTATTTTTAATCAAATTTTTATTTAATTAATTTTTAATGATATTTATATTTATTATTTTTTTTTATAAAATTTTATTGCAATATACTATATAATTATTTTATTCTTTCCTATAAAAATGTATTCACTATGTCCATATTTAAAATTATGTGCATAATATACTTAAAAAACTTATTAATAATTCTCCATAAAAACCCATGATTAACCTCTAAATATTCTAGGTCCTAATTAACCCCCTAAACATACATTAACCCCCTAACACCTTAACCCCATTCCCCTACTCCCTTAAACCCCTAACCTCTAACCCCTAAACCCTGAAGCAATAACTCCTTATCCCTACGCCCATAAAGTAATTAACCCCTAACTCGGCCTTATCCCTTAATCGACCCTAAAAGAAATAATCAAATCATATGTCCAGTCCACATAAAGATAATAACATAGGTCAAATACCTCCTAAAATAATATTATAAAGTATATTTACAATAGAAATATAGTACAATTTACAATACAAAGAAATAAAATCTCAAATACAATATACATATAAACATTTACAAAAACAATCTACAATACAAAGACATATAATTAATAGATTACAAATGCATGATATTCATATCCGAATTTTGTGTTTCCATAGTCTATAAAATCTTTTTTAGTTGATTTTATTAGAATTCCCCTCGGCCCCATGCTCTCACACTTTGTTCAAGGGAAATAACATATTTGATCCTCAGAAGCCCCTAACGCTAAATCCATCTATCCTTCATCTCATGGAGGTGTTATGTGAAATTTTTTGTCACCAAACTTTGAGTGATGATTTTGTTCTAAAATTAACCTCAAAATAAGCCTACAACCTTTCAAAACAATCACAACTAATATATGTAGCAACTATGTCAAAGTTATAATCATATAGTAATATATTAATATTAATATTAATATATTATTGATATTAATATTAATATGGATTAACAATATTATAAATAATTATAATATTAATGTTATATTTATTTTAATTACTTAAACTCAGCGTAAAGTTGTTCCATACTAGACGTTGTCATGGAAAAAAATTCATTAATGGTGGAATTGAATGTTATGGAATGGTTAATCATCATTTGTCAGATATTGGACAACACATTTTCATATTGGATAAAGCATCATATATTTGATGATAAAAGCACTCATGTCGGATATTCAATTAAAGCAGGGATTATAGGAAAAACGTCAGATAATCGTCGAGAAAAGATATTCCATCCGATATTCGACCGTTGAAGGAATTTCATTAGATATTCAACAGACAACAAGATTTTAGAAAAAAAAAAAACAAAAAAAATACATTTAACTTTCGACACTTTTTCTGATTTTATCCGTTCCATTGGAATTTCCACCCAAATGTAGTAGTGCATTGAGAAATGTTTTTTCATTTCCAATTGATATAATTTGATATTCTTATGGCTAGAATAGTCAGGGAACAATCTAATAGCTTCGAATCTTGTTATATGTACAAAGGTCTCTTCATAATGCATACCCTTTGCAAACTAGTCTTAATTTGTTTCTTACCACTTGTCCTTCCTCATTTAGCGTGTTCTTAAAGACCCATTTTGTGCCTATAATATTTTGTCTTTGGGCCTATGGATAATCCCCCAAGTGTCACTCTCCTCAATTTGATCCAATTCTGCATTCATTACCTTCACCCAAAACTTGTATTCACTTTCCTAATCGAGAATTTTGGGCTCGATTTGTGGTAGCTGGGCAAGATTTGGACAACTTGGACTCCCAAGTAATGTACCCTCTTCAGCTCAAGAGTCAAAATTTCCAAGATCCTTATCATTTCTCTTCATATAACATTTGATCATAAATACCTTGAATTGTTTTACTGATGTTGGTCTCCCTTTCCATAATTCATGAGTATCATCATTGTTAGTCCTAAGCTATGTCCTTTTTATAGATAGAAAGAGAATTTTGTTGATTCTCCCCAGAAGGTATGTGGAACCTCCCCTTCATCTCTCATTGCTCTGGGAATCTCTAGAATTTTTCTGTTCTTCCTCACTACTACATTCTATCGTGGTGTTTTGGCCACTTAGTATTGCCTCCTTATTCCATGTTTTTGAGAAAACTCTTCAAACCCTCTCAAGGTGAATTATCCTACTCTATCTGATCTTAAGAATTTAATATGTATATCTTTCTAATTTTCAACCTAGTATTTATGTATATTGAACTTTTTTAAAGAGTTTGATTTTTATTTTAACAAAATTATCCATGTGGCCCTAGTAAAATCCTCGATGAATAAAATAAAGTACCTTTCTCATATTGGGCTAATTTTTCTTGTAGGACCATAGATATTAGTGTGAACCAGCTCCAAAGGCTTAGAGGTTGAAAATTCCTTTGTCTTAAACTGAGTGCTTTCCTGCTTTCCAAATTGATAGGTCTTGTAAATTAACATATCATGCTTTCAGAGTGTTAGCAATCCTATGAAAACTTATATATTGTTGATCTTTGTTAGGTTGTCGAATTTATATGACCAAGTATTCTATGCCAAAATGTAATATTCCAAAAATTAGCATGCAACTAATTGGAATATTAGATTTTGTTTTTGCTTCTTAGTTATAAGAATAAGTGGGTAGAGAGACCCATAAATCTCTTTAGTAGGAGTAAATTCACTCATATTGTGAATAAGCCTTCATCAAAGGAGCTAGATAAAGCACCTTTATGTGTGAATAGGGGATGAAGCATGTGTAATGGGTCAACCTTGACCAAATCAACAACGCTGGTATGGAGGGAGTGGAGATTCAATGAGAGACAACGCAGTTTTGGAGGGAGATCCTTTGCATGGAAGTAGTGGATTTAATGAGTGGGGCCCAAGGTGAGGAAGCTCACCAAGCATATAATGAAGGGAATGGAAGCCATAGAAGGCATGTTTGGATTATTATTTGTTTATGGTTTGTTATGACTTGTTTCTCTCTTCAACTTTTTAGCAGAGACTGCAGTGTTGTTTAGCACAATGGTGTTCCCGAGCAGGAATCCCACCCTCATCCTTGGGGGACTTCGAGTTCCCAATTAGGAGAGATCATTGAGAACTATTTCCAAATTGCAGCATTAAGCCAAGCTACAACTTTCTTCTACAACGCAGTTTCTATTTAGAGTTGTGTTGATTTGGAGGGTGCAACAGTGGAGGGTTTGATTAGGCCATTTCTGAGCTTGTTTTCAGTGGAGGAAAAATTATTTCCATTAGGAGGCCAGAAACGAAGGTCCTTGGGCATAATTTCAAATTTTGGCACCATACCAAGCTACTACCATCCCCTACAATGCAGTTTCAGTCATTAACTGCGTTATTTAAGAGGGCAGTTGAAGTGGAGGTTTCAGTACCTCATTTGGGGTGTTTACTTTGCAGTGAAGGGATCAACCTTTCACTTGAAGATTCCATTGGAGGAGCTCTACCCAGTTCTTCATTCTTTCAACCTCCTCCTTATATGTGCTTCAATTGCAATGATTCTTCAATCCTAGGGCTATAGATCACCATTTGTATTTTTTTGTATTTCTGGAAACACTTTCTGGGTTGTCTTGGAAAGGTGTTTTAGAGACTAGATCTTTGTTCCTGGCATTTATTGAGCCATCCATTAAGAGATCTATATTATTTTATTTTCCAGTAGCATTCATACTCACTTGGACTATGTTGTAGTAGCTCTCTGACATTTTGTATAGTAGCAACATCTCAATTTTGAGAGTGTTTGATCATTTGGGGCTTGTTAACCTATATCATATGATTTGTGCCTTGGTATTTTGTACTTATTTGCTACTGATATAATGAATATAATGGCTCCATATTGGTCTCATATATTTGTGCATTGATCTTCACTGCTATTTTGCATTATTGTGTTCAATATTGTTTCTTTTCCTATTTTGGAATATTACAATGGTACCAAAGCATAATCTTGGCTCAGCCTGTGGACTTCAGCCATTATGCTATCGGAAAAGTAAGAAGAGAAGAGATTTAAAATGATGGAAGGAATGAGCTTTGTCTCATATATTTTCAAATCAATGAAGGACCTCTCTAAGGAGGTAAACATATGTACCATCATGGAGATCAACAACACTGCCACGGAGTAGCAATGATGAATTGGGGGCTCAACTATTATTGGGACATTCCGATGACAATTACACTTGTGTAGCATTGGATAGGAAGATGGTTGATGGAATACATCTTATGATGGATGAAATCTCCCATTATTATGATGGATCCTTCCTGATGAGAACTTCACATCTCAATGAGAATTTTTTTCCTACAACATATTTGAATCCTTATGGGTTCAACATGGTCATGGATGAGTGGTCTTCATGTGGAGATCTCCAGGAGGTTGCACTTAAAAATCCCATGAAGTGGAAAGATAGTGATCTGATTTGGGAGGATGGTATTCTCCATTGGAGGGATACCAATTTGGAGCATGATAGGAGACACCCATAGTTGGATGGATGGGTGATGATGATGAGCAAGGGGTTGGTGAGCCACTTGTAGATCTATGACAAAGGGCGGCAAGAGGCATGGCTGTGCTGGCTACTCTTGAAATATTTTGGCCAGCATGTGATACATCATATTTCGAATGACATGTTTTTGGTTGGGACATGGCATGACACTTGCATCATATGGCAGTAAGGAGTTTGGTTGTATTGTGGTGATGTGACATTTTTCATGTCAATCATCATGTTTTCACTCCATGGTCTATATAATGGAGATGTGAGGACACAACTAGAGCTATTGTTTCTCTGGTTACTCTTGGAAGAGTATCATGGGATGATTTTCTCCCATACTTTTCATGGTGATTCAGGAGTAGAGGATGGCATAATCATGGTGCAAAGGGGCTACTACCTAGCTTTGGAGAGTCAGGAGACACTTCCACATGGGGAGGAGTCTTCCACATATGACAACATTATGGCAGGTGACTTTGGCATTTGGCATGTCAAAGTATGGGGTTATGAGGTGATGAGAGCCTTATCACAAAGGTCAACAATGCTATCACCTGGGATTTTGGATCTGTTGATGGGGTGTTCCCAGGATCACTTCACATATGGTGCACTTGGTGGGCAGGTAAGAGATGTGAATGAGGGAGTGGTGGATGGAGAAATATATTACAAGGATATGATCTTCTTTAATTGGATCTCCAAGCATAAGAAGAAGGCTTTACATGCATAATATGGGGTTTTTCTCTCCAGCAACATTGATTTAAAGAGGGCATATCATACTACCATGGAGAGATTCACTTGGAAGGGCTTCCAAGAGGAGATGCACCATCATATTAGGAGATGCATGGATTGTTTGGAGATTGATGAGAGACATAACTTCTTGGCATAGTTATCATATCCACTTCCTTTCTCATTGGGAATGAGAAGAGGCCCATATATGAGCCACTTCACCAACTTGTTCAAGGTACATTGTACGGATTGTGTTTATGTGCATCATTATTCACTTACTATGTGTTTATATTTCCTTGCTATCCATGTACAGTTCATTGCTCCAAAAACGGGCACTCTTCCTTATAGTCTTCATAGTCTACTTGGGGCTATAAGCAGTGATGAGGACGGCCACTCCCTAGGAGATTTTGGGGAGTTTATATCTCACTTGGGGTGTACTTAGTTAACACCATACATAATGCACCTTCTCCAAGCATGTGAGAGGAATGGGGCAGCAAGAAAGTGGTTGGGAAACCACTCATCATACCATATTCTGATGCACTTAGGAGTAAAACTGCGCTGGTTGCACTTGAGGGACCATTTTCCTTCTCCAGTATTACACGTGGAAGCTAGTATGACTTTGATTGTGATCCCATATGTTGATGCTGTTCTTATAATTTTTGTGGGCATGATTGGAGTGATGACACATATGTTGGATGTGCCCATTGGGAATGAGACTCCCCACATTTCTTATGCTTCACACTTTAGGGAGAACATTGGGCGAAAAATTATTGCTACATTAAACCTCTTGTTTCCTTATGGGATGAACCATTTGGGTGACTTGAGCACTTGGGAGATGCATCTCATGAGAATTTGGGAGATGTTTTTCCATGAGTTACCACTTTGGAGGGTGACTCATTTTGTGTGGATGATATCTTGGGAATTCGAGCTTCACATGGGAATGAAGGTTCCCCACATTTTTCAGATTCCTTACCTCAAGAAGGCCTGTAGACAACATATAGTTGCCTCCATGAATATCCCACTTCTTT
Organism: Pinus albicaulis; assembly: GCA_034641835.2. Taxonomy (NCBI): domain Eukaryota; kingdom Viridiplantae; phylum Streptophyta; class Pinopsida; order Pinales; family Pinaceae; genus Pinus; species Pinus albicaulis. The sequence continues at coordinate 290,494,296 of CM076576.1, forward strand.
ATGATGAGAGCCATTTGGATTTTTCACCAAAGACTAACTTGTACACTTGGGAGGAGCAACTAGGAGACATATTGATGAAAGAGCATCTTGTTTAGTGGAGAAGCTTATCATATGAGGATGCTACACGAGGAGGAGAGGAGGATTTTCAGTTCTATCCTTGCAGGTGCTTGAGGACAAGAAACATTTGGGAGGGGAGTAATGTAATATTCCAAAATTAGCATGCAACTAATTGGATTATTAAATTTTGTTTTTGCTTCTTAGTCAGAAGAATAAGTGGGTAGAGAGACCCATAAATCTCTTTAGTAGGAATAAATTCAATCATAATGTGAATAAGAGTCATCACATTAGATAGATAAAGCACCCTTATGTGTGAATAGGGGATGAATTATGTGGAATGAGTCAACCTTGACCAAATCAACAATGCTAGTATGGAGGTAGTGGACATTCAATGAGAGATAGTGCAGTTTTGGAGGGAGATTCTTTGCATGGAAGTAGTGGCTTTAATGAGTGGGGCCCAAGGTGAGGAAGCTCACCAAGTATATAAGGAAGGGAATGATAGCCATAGAAGGCATTCTTGGATTATTATTTGTTTATGGTCTGTTATGACTTGTTGCTCTCTTTAGCTATTTAGCGGAGAGTGCAGTGTTGTTTAACACAAGGGTGCCCACTCAGGAGAGGTCATCCTCGGCAGACTTCAAGTGCCCACTCAGGAGAGGTCATTGAGCATTATTTCCACATTCCGACATTAGTCCAAACTACAACTTTCTTCTACAACACAATTTCTGTTTAGAGTTGTGCTGAGTTGCAGGGTGCAGCAGTGGAGGGTTTAATTAGGATATTTTTGAGCTTGTTTTTAGTGGAGAAAGCATTATTTCCATTAGGATGCTAGAAATGAAGGTCCTTGGGCATCATTTCATATTTTGGCACTAGGCCAAGCTAATACCATCCCCTACAGTGCAGTTTTAGTCATTCACTCCGTTATTTTAGAGGGTAGTTGTAGGGGAGGTTTCAGTACCTCATTTGGAGTGTTTACTTTAAAGTGAAGGGATCAACCTTTCACTTGAAGAGTAAATTGGAGGAGTTCTACTTAGTTATTAATTATTTCAGCCTCCTCCTTTTATGTGCTTCAGTTGTAGTGATTCTTCAGTCCTAGGGCTGTATATCACTTTTTGTATTTTTGTGTATTTCCGGAAACCCTTTCTAGATTGTCTTGGAAAGGTGTTTTAGAGAAAGATGGATCTACAAGGTAAAGCAACTTGCTGATGGGAGCATGGAGAAGTATAAGGCAACTAATCGGTGGGAAAATCAGTTGTAGGATCAAGATGGATCTACAAGGTAAAGCAACTTGCTGATGGGAGCATGGAGAAGTATAATGCAAGATTTGTTGCCCGAAGTTTCTCATAGATCAAGGGAATTGATTATGAAGAAACCTTTGCACATGTCGCACGGTATTCTTCCATAACGACCATCCTTGCTCTCTCAATGCAGATGGGTTGGAACATTCATTAGATGGATGTGAAGACTGCTTTCATTAATGGGATCATTGAGGAAGAGGTGTACATTGAGTAGCCTAAAGGATTTGAGATATTCAGCAGCGAGTCACATGTGTGAAGGGTCAAAAGAGCACAATATGGGCTGAAGCAAGCACCTCATGCTTGGTACACACGGATCGACAACTATTTCACTGGACTTGACTTCACCAAGAGTGAGGCAGATGCAAACCTGTAAGAAATTGTGGTGGAGGGTAAGCTTTTAATCATTGTTTTGTATGTTGATGATTAAATACTAACGGGTGATGATCGGTTGATACACTCATGCAAGGCAGATCTTGAAAAGGAGTTTGAGATGAAGGATTTGGGCCTCCTTCATTATTTCCTTGGATTGGAAATATGGCAGCAGGAAGGTGAAATGTTTGTGTCTCAAGGAAAGTATGCTCGGGAGACACTTGATAAGTTTCACATGCAATTCTGCAAGCCTATCGACACTCCTCTTCCAGGAAATTGGTGGAAAGAGGATGCTACATCGGCAGAGGTAGTGGATGCCAGTGTTTATCGACAGTTGGTGGGTTCGCTCATGTATTTAGTTAATACAAGACCGGACATATGCTATGTGGTGAAACAGCTTTCACAGGTGATGGTTAAGCCTATCAAGCTCTTTTGGAAGGTAAGTAAGAATTTCCTAAGGTATCTTAGGGGCACATTTGAGTATGGCTTAAGGTACAGATAGACAGATGAGGTGAAGTTGCATGGCTTCACGGATGCAGATTGGGCAGGCAGCCCAACAGATGGAAAGAGCACATAAGGAGGGATTTTGAGTATCGGATCTACAATAGTTACTTGGTATAGTAGGAAACAAATATCCATGGCACTCAGTTCAGAAGAAGAAGAATACATCGCAACAAGTCAAGCTACATGTGAGGCTATCTAGATGAGGAAGATCCTGGTCAGTTTGTTGAGTTCACATTTAGATCCTACAGTGATACATTGTGATAATCAGAGATGCATTAAAATCTCTATTAATCCTGTGTTTCATGATATATCTAAGCATATTGATATCTGGTATCATCATATCAGATATTGTGTGTAGCGGAAGATCATGTTGCTTCAGTACATTCCTACGGAAGATTAGGATGCAAATATTCTGATGAAGGTGCTCACCAAGAGAAAATTCGAATACCATAGAGGCAGGATCGGGGTGAAGGATAATCCCTATCTTGTTCAGAGGGAGTGTTGAGATTCAACAAGATGATGAGCTTAGTGAAAATGAGTTGCCTTCACTAAGTGGGCTCGCAGGCTATTTTTAGGTGCAAGTCTATTTTTAGACATGGGGATCACATTTCAGAAGTTGTAGGATGCTATTTTTGGGTGGTTGGTCAATTTGGAAAAATAGATGAAATTCACAAATAATAACTCATTAATCAATTGAACAAATACAATAGTTAACTATTGTGCATGGCAGTTCCAGTAGAGAGATAGGTGAAAGCGCAAGATGGACTATCTATTGTGACTATAGTGATGCATTGATTGCACCACACACACATTGGAGTTTCCAATGAGGATTGTGCAGTCAAAGAAAGGGTAATTTGAATTCCTTCAGATCTATTCTTCAGTAGGGATTGCGTAGTGGAGGCAGGCTATCAAGTGGCAAGAAATCGGTGCATGGATTTGCAGATTTCTTCTGATTAGTGTGTAATGATTGATTGCACTGATAGCTTGATGTACTAAGCTTTGTATTGGATTTTTACATGATATCCATGATACATAATATATGATAGTTGGGGTTTTCAACTTCAGGCTTTCCCGTTAAACAACTGTATTATGTGCGATTGTTTTTATTGCTTCATGTGTTTGCAATTGATTTTAATTTCCATAAAAGATTAACAGTGGAAGGATTATTTGTTTAGCAGGAAGATAAAATATTTTTAGATTAGGAAAATATAGATATATACATGCATCTTGTATATAATTTCTACAAGAAGATGACGAACAGTGGAAATATAGAGATCAAGAAATTTAATAGTTAGAGTTTTGAGTTGTGGAAGCTCAAGATGGAGGATCTGTTGGTGGACTGAGATCAGGGATTTTTGTAGATCCATGCATGACACCGATGGGAATGTTGACATAAGACCAGGCTAAGTTTGATCGGAAGGCGAAGAGCACCATATGATTGTGTCTCTCAGAATTAGTTTTGTTGAATGTATCAAGGGAAGCTATGGTGAATGATTTGTGGGTCAAGTTAGGGACTTTGTACCAATATAAGTCTTTGAAGAACAAACTACTCATGTGGGAAAATTTTTATAACCTCAAGATGAAGGATGGACAATAAATGAAAATAATATGAACACCTTTAATACTATGGTTAGCCAATTTTTATCTTTTGATATAAAATTTTAGATGAATATAAGTGCATCATGATGCTATTTTCTCTACTAGATTCCTGGGATAGTCTGGTTGTTGCTATAGGTAGAAATACAACTACCTTGAAGTTTTATGAAATAGCCTCATCATTGTTATCTGAGGGTATGAGACGGAAAAATATGGAGAGCTAGAATGGATATGCCTTGTGTGTAATATGATGGTATTAGAACAAAACCAGAAAAAGTCCTCAAGTGGGAGATCCAAATATCATTGAAAACCTATAAAGGTGTGCTGGAAATGTGGAAAGGAAGGGCACTACAAAAATGATTGTAGATCTAAAGCTCATGAGAAAGGAAAGGGATATGATGATGCTCCTTCTGCAAACGAAAAAAAAACCTTAGATGATGGTGGGGATGTGTGCTTGTCTTCTTATTCAAGTACACACGTAGATCATGAGGCATTTTTTATTGACTTACTTGCATCCTTTTACTCACTCCCCATAGGGAGGGGTCCTACAAGTATGAGAAATATGATGGTGGTGATGTATTCTTAGGGGATGATAGGAAGGACGAAATCGTAAGATGTGAAAAATTCAAGTTGAAGTTGCAAGGTGGAAGGATTAGAACACTGACTAATGTTATGCATATTTCTGCATTGGACAAAAATCTGACTTTTGTAAGCAAGATAGATGATGCAAGTGTAAAAACATTGTTTGAGAAAGATACTTCCAAGATGGTTCAAGGAGAACTCGTATTGATTCGGGGAGTTCTAATTGGAAATTTTTACAAACTTTTGGGTAGCACTATTATTGATGGGTAAAATAGTTTTGTGGTACCAGAAAGTGGAGAAGAAAATATATTGGTCTCTGGAGAAAAGACTATGTTATGGAATCAAAGGCTTAGACATATTGGAGAGAAGGTAATTCAACTACTGCATGGTAATGGTATGGTATAAGGTATGTGTAAATTCTCTCTGTATTTTTATTTCTGTGAACATTGTGCATATGGGAAGCAAAATCGGCTGATATTTCCCTCAGGTGCTAAGAGGGAAAAAGGGATATTAGAGCTTTTGAACAGTGATGTGCTTGGACCTATGTTGGTTCCATCACTGGGTAGTTCTGTGTACTATTTCTCATTTATAGATGAATTCTCGAGGAATACATGGATATATTTCCTTAATAAGAAAAATGAATTCTTTGAAAGGTTTAAAGAGTTTAAAGCTCCAGTGGAAAATTAGACAGAGAAGAATATTAAGGTGTTGAGGACAGATAATGGTGGAGAATTTTTCAAGAAGGATTTTGAAGACTTATGTAAGAAGTGTGGTATAGCACAAAAAAATAATACTCCATACACACCTCAACAAAATTGTGTTGCAAAAAGAATGAACATGACATTGATGGAAAAGGAAAGAAGAATTCTTAGTGGCGTTGGATTAGGGAAAGCTTCCTGGGCAGAGGCAATAGATACTACATGTTACCTAGTTATAGATCACCTTCATCAACGTTGGAGGATAAGACTCCAGAAGAGGTATGGACTGGTAAGAAACCCTCTATTTAACATCTGAGGGTATTTAGCTGTGATGGATACGTACATGTTGGAAAGGAGAAAAGAACCAAGTTGGATAGTGAATATGAAAGGTGCATCTTTATTGGGTATAAGGATGGTTTAAAATGTTATAAGCTTTGGAACCAAGAAACAAGGAAGGTTGTGTACAACCAAGATGTTGTGTTTAGAGTGTTGAAGGATGTTATTAAAAAAATTTCCTACGAAAGGAACCTGAAAAGATAGAGTTTGAACTAAAGGAGGAAGAATCATAATCTACAACAAAACAAGAAGAAGAAGAAGAGAGAGAGGGCAACCACAAAGGTATTGTCCATCTATTTTTGTTCAAATTTTCTTTATCTATTTGTAATATTTCAAATTTTCCATTAGTTAATTGTAATATTAGAGTTCTTACTTTTTCTAATTAATTAAGTAAATAAGAGTGTGGAGGGACCCATGAACCCCATCGATGAATAAAATCCACTTTTTATGTATGTATGTGGATAATATAGAGTAAGATATGCATTATGGAGTAGTGGATCAACTTCTTAAATGAAGGAAGAGTAGAGATCATTCCACACTAATGATAAATCATGGAGATCATGGAGGAAGTCAAATGAGATCATGGTGCATTAAAAGTAAGATCATAGAGCACTAATGACGAGATAGTGGATGAAGTTGTCCATCTAATGCACACATGATCGAGAGAGTTGGAATTAAATGCAGAGATGGTGGAGAACATGGAGAGACAAAGAAATCTTACTGGAGGCTAGTGGTGACATGTTCAGCGTGGTAATAAATGGATTTCCTTGAGCAAGTCCCCAAAATTTCATCCCTCAGTGCCTCAAGTTGAAGGATCAATGTGTTAGTCATCAGTATTTTTCACTATATTTGGATGACTATAGATTGGTTCTAGATTTCTGAAAACAAAATTCCTTAAATATTGTGAGTTTCAGAAATCTCACTACCTTCATTATCCTTAAAGAAACTTTTTCACTATTTATTAAGTTTGCCATCTCAAAGTCACCCTGTTGCCCTACAAACTCCTCATAAGCTTATACCACTCATTTTTAACCTCCTTCCCTATCTATAACCTCATTGGCATGTTTTCCCCTATCCATAAACTCCACTTTACCTCTAGGGTTTCTTTTAGCTAACTCATTCCAAGGTTCCCCATGTTCCTCAAGCATTGATGGTCTCAAAACTATCTTTGTAGGCTCTTTAGATAAATCAAGTACATTAGATTTTGGATCTTCAATAAAACACCTTTAACAATACTATATGTTTCACTTGAAGCCTCCAAGCCAATTTTGAAAGAACCCTCCCACTAGGTCAATTAGGGTTTCACATGTTTTAAGGTCATCATTGGTGTTTCAAGCATTGTTTTTCCTTTGTTAGAATCTGGCTCAGATGTAATGAAATTTCAAGACATGGTTATTCAATAAGGACCTAAAATATTTCTAAAGAAGATTACCACATCAGTTCAAAGTCTGCAAATGAGAAAAATGAACAAAGTTGGGCACTTCTGCAGGAGCGTTGAAGGCTTTGTCAAGAAGAGGGTACTGATGAGGTGGACTGTCTATTCCTGAATAAAAACAACTTACAGCAAAAGAAGGGGAAATGGCTTGGTCCTATGAAGAATTAGGGTATGTACACTTTATGGCCCAGTTGAGTGCCAAAATAGTGATCACTTGTAGAAATGACATAGTGGAAGCACACAAAGCCAAACATGAAGAAAGTCTATCAGAGACTATTGATGAGATTTGGAAAATGTGAGGTGAACTAGATAGAAGTGAATGAACTTGAAAGGGCTATAGAGAACTTAGAAGACAACACTGATGATTGCTACAAAAGAGCTGTAGACACCTAGGGTTTTGAAGAAAGTGGCCAGACAAGGTGAAAGTATAAGCTGAACTACATCTTGGAAGAAAAAGAGGATTTTGAAGCTGTTTTTGTGTGTAATCATCCTAAAGGTTTCAAATAAATATTTCAAGTCTCCAGGATCAAAAGAAAATCAAATTTCATAACTCCAGCAAGCTACAAGCGAAAAGGTGAAAAGGTTAAGTTGAACTTAAAGGTAGAGACTACACAAGAATTTGAAGAATATGATGTATGTTTGAATCCTAAGAGTTTCAAAATGAACATGCCAAGTCAAAAGGATCCAAGAAGAGACAAATTTATGACTTCAGCAAACCTACAAGCAAAAGTGTAAAGAATATCAGTGAGAAAGGCAAAAAGACTTTAAAACATTAGAAAGTGGGTTTGCAAAGCTAAATTTAATTCCCAAGCCTATAAAAGGTCATTTTGTATTTCATATGAATCATTTTGCCCTTGCAAATCGTTAGAATTTTCAAGGAAAGAAGAAATTTCGAGTTTCCAAGCAAATTCAGGCAAATTTTTTATGGTGCTGCACCCTTAGCTTGGCGCTATGCACCTAGGAAGTGGCACTGCGCCCCTGGCTTTTTTTCCCCGTTGAATTTATGAAGGCGTTGCATGGCTGGAAGGAGGCATTGCATGCTAGGAAAGGCATTGCGCTCTGACCCGACACACTCATAATAGATTTCTTAAGGCGCTGTGTGCTTAGGTTTGGCGATGCGATGTTGGTATTGGCGTTGTGCCCTTATCATTGGCATTGTGCCCTTGGCCAGGAGGGTCCTCTAAGAAATTTAACAACTCAAATCACTCCAAAGGGCTTCCAAACTCTTGCTGAAGGTCCTCCAAAAATATTGAGAGGTAAGTACAGGTCATCAACCCATCTCCAAGCATTTTTGTCATCATTTAATTGAAATAAGTGGAACCCTAAGAGGAAACCCTAAGGCTTAAAATTGAAATCACTGTTTACCATTACTTCATATGCCTATAAATAAAATCAGTGATAGAAAAAGGAATTACATTGATTGGAGGTTTTTCATTCATCTAAGCTTATCCCTACATCCCTTTCCTTCATAACACTCTATCCCTTCACTTGCAAAAACTGTCATTCCATTACCCTGTTTTTCATATTAATTTTCACATCAATCCTAGGGTTGGCAAGGCAGAGTTTACAATGTCAAAGGAAAGTGGCAGTGGTGGTCAGGCCCAAATTCCAAGGAGGCATCATAAAAAAGGAGAAAATATTAATAGATTTGAACCTCTCAGTTCAAGAGAGCTCATGTAATCTCCCTTTATTATTTCTTGTGTCAAGCATGTAGGATGATTTGATTTTTGTGAAAAGGTGCAGTAGGTGCAAAACCACCCTGAGATAACTAGAATATTTATCATTAACTTGCATGAAAAATAGGTTAACGTTGTAGGGGTCACATTTGAGTTATCTATAGATGCTATTGCCAATGCCACAGTCATACCTAATGTAGGGGAGAAATGGTTCTAGCAGGCCAATCTTGACATGAGTTACTTTGAGCCATATCTTAAGCCCAGATATAAAGACCAAAGCAAATCCATCTTTCCTTTCTCACATTTTCTTGATAGATATGCACCCATGATGAGGATAATCATGAAGTATTTCACATGTGAGGGAAGGTTCTCCCGTCTTTACTCATACCACATCAGGTTGCTTATGCACTTTACTAGAGTGAGGATGTTGCACATACCCTATTACCTCTATAGAACCATTGATAAAATGTCCTACATAGTGCAAAAGAGAGAATATCCTCATCAGATGCAAAGTATATTACATCACTCACTTATTAATATGGTTTTTGTGCACCAACTACAGCAGAAATTCATTCCATGGGAGACCTTCATTTCCAATGAGGTTTTTATGACTCCACAAGGCCATCATTAGCAAGGCATTCCTTCATATTCTAACCCTCCCCTCCCTACTCCTCCATCACATCCTACTGATCATACATCTCCATCCACTCACATTCCTTCACCCCATGATGACCCTCCTTCATCACCTTTCTACAACCCTTCACCCTCATCTCATGACACCACAACATCAAACAATGAAGAAAGTAATGAGGCAGATGACAGTGAGACAAATGGTAGTGAGGAAGATGGTAATGAGATGGTTAAAATAAAACCTTTTCCTTTGACCTACTAGAGAGAAATAGGCATGTGGTTGCTACCCTTAAGAGGCAAGGGACCATGTCTTCATCATCAACAAAACATCTTGACAAATGTAAGGAAAAGTTTGTAGAGCAAGACATTGATGAAAAATAGGATGAACATGAGACTGAACAAGAGTTCCAACTAATTCACATTGACAGTGATGATGAGAATGAGGAGAGGATCACAAACATGCTGCTCAAGAGAAAGGATGCCAATATTAGGGATCTACAAGCCAATATTGTTAGGGCTAAGAATGTAATAAACTTCCTTGAGGTAGAAAACCAGTAGTTAGAAATAGAGAAAGTCATCTGTGAGGTTAGAGCTATCAGAGCTCGGAAAGAGGATGAAAAGGAAAAGGCTAAGCTAGATGAGGCCTTGGGCACTATTTCTGACATTTAGGATGAGGAAGAGCAACTTCCTAGGAGTAGGCCAAGGACAATTGGTTTGAAGAAGGCCTTAGCCAAGGAAAGAGAGCAAGAGACAACATTGGAAGAGCAGCTCACTCCAAGTGAGCTGCTTGCCATGGAGATCAGCTATGATAGGGAATCTTGGCTAGAGAGAGCCAATTTACACCTAGAGGATCAACTTGGGAAGTCACAAAGGAACATTAACATATAGAAGAAGATGGAAAAGCATTATGCCATGAGGAACAAAATTGTAAGGGCCAAGCTCAAAAGAGACCTTGCAAATATTCAATTCCTAAAAGAGGAAAAGGAGAAATAAAAACTTGATATACTTACTAATGTATCCCTTTAAGCTTCCCAAACATGATTAGCAAGTTAAAATCCAATTTTGGCATCTTTTTGAGTTTTTGAAATTTTGACTGTTTTGCTTGCAGAAAGAATGGTGAAGCACATAGCGCCACTGGTGCTACGCTCTTTTTTGGGGCACCCAATTGAGGAAACCTTTACATTTTCATGATCCTTAGGCCACGGACATCGCCCTTAGAAATTTTCAAGTCATTTGGAGTAGAACTGGTCCCTCAAAAGGGCCAAAAACAAGCAAACAAATCACCTTTATGCCCTCTTTTCAGCACTGGCATTGTTCCCTGAGCAGTCTTGGGAGAATGTATTTTTGGGTAGAAAAATGGACACCATTCTAGAAACCAAAGGAATATTGGAAAACTAGACAGGACAGGCTTTCGAATGAGCTATCATGGAGCTCATTTGGACACCGGGAAGGCTTCCAAATCTTAGCTGCAAAACAGGTGATTTTTCCAGATTTCGCGTTGCGCCCTTGAACCTTGGCACTGCACCCTTGCTAGAAAATCAAAAAAAGACACAAGGAGTAAATGAAAAAGATATTTTGAAGGCTTAATAGGCAAATATCTCCAAAATTATTTGAGGAGTTATTGTTAGGAGTTATTTTTGCATTTATGAGTTTGGGATATTTGTGCCTCGGGCCTTGCATGGTCTCATAGGAAAAAATGACTTAAATGTGTAATAAATGACATTTTGGAAACCTAGCTAGGGTTTTTCTTATCATTTTCAAGTTAAATACTACATGGAGGTTTCATGTTTATTGTTGGTTGATTGTTGAGCTCAATATCATAGAGTAGGAGTTGTGAAGAAATTGGATTTGGAGTTGTGTGAATGTTTTGATTTGAATGAAAATGGAGCAAACACATTTGTAGGATTCATGAAGATGGTTAATGGTGATTTTTTTCTAATCTAGTACTTTTCTTATTATGTTTCCCATATTGTGCATATTTATCTTGCAATATAATAGAAAATTTAGCTTAAGGTATGCTATTAGAGGCACCTTAAGTCTTTCTGCCTTTATTGCTCTAATGTTTTCCTCTGCAAGGTTAGATTAGAGAATTCTTAATTTCTCTCTAATTCCACTTAGCTTTTTACCTCAAAGAATGGTTCAATGGAGTCAAGAAAACAGGTTTATGGTATACCCTGTCCTTTGGTGTAGCTTAAAACTTCTTTTTTTTTAGGTTTTTCTTTGAAGTGTTGCTTATTAGGGTTTAGGCTGAAGGATTTTATGGTTTTCCCTGTATTTTGGTCTATCCTGAAAGGTCATTTCAAGGTTCTTCGATGTCTGATTAAAGAATTTAGGGGTGCCCTACTCTTTGATTATCACTTGCTTGTTATCTTACATGTTTTCTTTCTCTGGAGATAAATAACTAGAGAATTTTTGGTTTCCCTACTCTCTAGGGTTTATTGTATTGTTTTTTTAGAGTTTACTTGGTGAATTTTGACCAGAGAAGTTTATGGTGCATACTGTCCTTTGGTTATTTCTTTATGCATAGTAAATGGGAAAGCCGTTCTTGTTATATTACTTGTTAAAGGATTCTTAATTTCCCTTTAAACCTACTATTTTCACAAATGTAATGTTCATTTCACTCACATAAGCTACTAAGATCCATTTGGCTTTGTTAACTTTCCCTATGAAACACCCTTGATTCTTTGTTGTCCTTTTCAAGTCCTTCATTGACCCCATAGCCCAATGGTTTGAACCTCTCTCACTCTATCTGTTCTTCTTGACAACCTACCCAACCAAACAAAACAAAACAAACAAACCATATCCTTATAACTAGCCTAAAATCAGCCTCCTAAGAACAAGTAAGTCATATCTTTTATACAAATATAGAGAGAGCCCTATCCGAGTCCAAGAAGGCTAGGTCCTAGGACTCCAAATTTGGTTTGATGTTACCCTTGTCTATTTAGTCATTGCCAATCTGCCAAATTACAGGGACCTAACATAATGGTGATCACAGTGGGACTAAGTAAGTAACAGCTTAAGTATTCCTTCAAAACTAAAAAATTCCCTGTCAAACTTAGATAAATCAAGTGTTAGCCAAGAATGATATCTAGTTGATTTTCCATACTAGCACCATGGTGAGCACACTAGGGAACACTCATTAAAAATCTTAGTGTTACATAAAGAACTTAGAAAACCCAAAAATATCTCTAGATTGGTATTCAATTGTTGATGGTGGACAAAAAGAAAATCTTCAAACCTTTAGCATCATCCACCTGGTGACTCCAATGTCTATCCAGTAGACCAGGTGACTCAATTGTTTCTCACAGACTCCCTTGGGAATGTATTAATCAATCTTGACAGAAGAAAAACAAGCCACATGTTGTGTAAATTCAATAACCCTTACAGATAGGTCTGTTTTTCAAAAAAATTTACAAACTTTTGGCCTCTTGGTGTGTGTGGGTATGAAATATTTCTTCACAAAGGATCAGCTCCAGATCTCACCCTGACCCAAACCCTCCTGATATATTTGATGACCCATAAAAAATCCTAAGAAAAATTTCTAGATCTAAAGACTCAACTAGTGTTAGACCAATTCACAAAGCAAGTTCTATCCTTGAAAACCTTACATCCTTGCAAGATACCCAATTTGACTTACACCATAGAAGAAACCTATTTAGAACTAAGTCTCAAAATTGGATAGACCAGACAGACTTTGAGCCTACAAACTTACAACAGAGTCCTAGTAGAGAATCCTCTCCTTCCACTCCTCCTTATTTTCAACCTCTCCAATTCTTTGACTCATTTCGATCTAAATCTGCTTAATCTCAGCTAGCTGGTCCAAGTACATTTGCCACCCCCACTCATACAACCACTATTCAAAACACTCCATTTCATCCTCTACCCCCACTCATAAACCCTCCTCTTTTAAATCCTCTTTGGATTCCATTACCTCCTATCATGGCAGCATGGCATGCCCTCTTGGTACTACCACAACCTTTACTGCCTATGCCACAAGACTACTAATCTAAAATCCCTCACTTTGCTGGAGCTGATTCTACAACTTCCCAACAACATGTAGACAAGATGAATGATGCATTTGACTATTAAGAAATAGAAGAGGAGACCATAAAAATGAGAATGTTTGCCCAAATTTTAGGAGGAGAAGCAAATAAATGGTTCAAAAACTTAACTCCTAACAACATTCATGACCTCCCTTCCCTTTATCAAACATTCATAAATAAGTGGGAGACTAAGAAAAAACCTCTTCAAATCCTATCAGAGTATGATAACCTTAAAATAAATGTTGGGGAAAGTGTCCAAGACTATTGCACTAGATTCAATAGTGTATATAATGCACTCCCTCCCCATATGAAACCCCCACAAGGCTTAGCATTAGTAAATTTTCCGGATGGATTTGATCCAGACATGTATTATCAATTAAGAGAAAGAGATCCCCTTACCTTAGAAGCAATGCAGAGGGGAGCTGTAAATGTATAAGCCAACCTAAATGCTAAAAGGGCTAGATTAAGATTAGAGAAGAAGGTTACATACAAAGAGGAAGTCATGGCCTCCACATCTGATGCTAAAATTGACAGTTTAGTTAGGACAATGGAAAGGATGATGGAGAGAATCAACTTGAATGAAAAATCACCTCCTAGGGAAAATCAAACAAACCATCAAAACAAAAATAGAAACCAAAACTTCAGAAGAGACCCTTGTCAAATAATACAAAGAGAAAATGACCAGAAAATCAGACCTCCTTTCCAAGAAATCTATGTATATGAAGAGGAGAGAGAGACTAAGGAGTAGAAAGAAAATTATGTCAATATAATAGACTCCAATAATGATGATGTGGTTTTTCTCATGGAAGAAGAACAAGGTCTATCTTCATCAAACCAAACTGATAGAAAATATGAGGATTTCGAAGAGTACAAACTAGGGTTTGAAAATTCCATCATGGAGGTGCATAGGCAGTAAGACCTTAGAAGTGGGAAAACACAAGACATCCCCAAGAGAAACAAATCAGAAATTTCTACTAGAAAGACCCCTGAAACAGTCCTAGAAATATAGAAGAAAATACAAATACCATGGCTAAGAACGCTGACCAAATAAAAAACAAAATTAGCCAACATAATGGTGACCAAATTTGCCCTAGTACATCAACTAGTGGCCATGAAAAAACATTTTTAACTAACATTCCAAATAAAACTCAGCAAGCTAAGGTTGCTGAAAAGACCATGTATGATAAAAATGATGTAAATATGCCAAGAACACAAACACCATTCAGTTTTGAGGGAGAAATTTCCAAGATCAAAATAGCCATACCCCTCACTGAACTGGTGACTCAAGATATATATAGATCTCAAGTTTTTAAATATTTAAACATAGGAAATGACACCGATACTCTAAATCTCACTGATGACAAGCCTGAATTGTTGTTTGGACCAGAGGTAGAAGGAAAGTTCCAAGAGGGAGATGTGCCTCCATTCTATGTTAGTCTGAACATTCATGAAAAAATCCTTCACAATGATATGCTAGACTTTGGTGTCTCACACAACCTCATGCCAAAGGTAGTGATGGATAGGTTAGTCCTCAAAATAACCAAACCATACAAAGACTTGTACTCTTTTGATTCAAGTAGAGTTAAATTTATGGGCCTGATCAAAGATCTGTATGTCAATCTGGCACAAATACTAGCTAAGAGCCTAGTCATGGATATTTTTATGGCTGACATACCCCCAAAACATGGCATGCTTTTACCTAGATCATGGGGAGCCAAAATCCAAGGAAACCTCCAAATGGACATGACCAATGCTACCATTCCTGTCTTTAACCAAACAAGAAGACTATACATAGAATCTCACATGAAATACATGGTAAGCAGCCAAGATAGAACAAACAAGACCCCTCTCTATTCTATCCATTAATACCTTGACTCATTTATCTTATACAATGAAGATGACATTAATGAACAAGTAAATGAAAAATAGGAAGAGCAAGACTTGTCAGAAAAGTCAAACCAAACACAAAATCAAGAACATGACAACCAAAACCCTAGCCACCATGAACAACAACATAATGGTGAATTTGAACTTGAAACACTTTGGAACACGAGTTTTGATGGCTCTTTTGGCAAAGATGGTTCAGGAGTAGGTGTTTGGATACACAACACCAATGAAGGTCACTCTTACAAGCTATATTTTCCATGTAAAAACAATATTGCAGAGTATGAAGCCCTTCTCTTAGGGTTACAATGGTTGAAAAACATAGGAGCCAAGAGGATTTATGTTCAAGGAGATTCTGAGCTAATCATTAGGCAAATCAAAGGAGAATATTCAACCTATAATCCTAGGCTAAGAGAATACAAGAATGCTGCCTTAGACCTCCTCAAAAAATTTGAAAAATATGAACTTACCTCTGTTCCAAGAGCTCAAAATAGCCTTGAAAATGAACTAGCCTTTGTTGCTAGCACTTGCCAACTACATCATGCCAATGAACAATATATGGTAAAGGTCAAAAATAGACTTACAGTCCCGGAAAACATAGATTATTGGCAAGTGTTTGAAGGGGACAAACATATTGAAAAATTCCTACAATCCAAAAATGAATTTGAGATGTCAAAATCAGACTTAAAACATCAAGAGGACTATTTTTCTGAAGGACAAACACATAAAACAAAGCTGCCTTGTATTGCTGATATAAATTTGCTAAAACACCCTCTTGAGGCAGAATTGTTTGAAGATTTAGATCAAAAATACCTTGAGGTATTGCAATGAAAAGATAACTTATTTCCAAGAGGTCTTGGCCCCTTAGAAGAGCTGTTTGATTTCAATGATGTTGCTAGGAAGCCTAAGATGGAATCCACTGAAACAAATGTAGAAGAATGCAACATAGGCAGTGAAGAGGAACCTAAAATGATCAAGTTGTCCAAAACATTGCCACCCCTTATAAAATAGAAATACATTGAGCTATTCAAAGAGTTTAAGAATGTGTTTGCATGGGGTTATGAGGACTTAAAGTCCTATGACACAAACATCATTCAGCACAAGATTCCTCTCAAGGAAAACTAGAAACCATTCAAGTAGAAATTGTGTAGGATAAAACTTGTCCTAATGCCTCTAGTTGAGAAAGAAATTAAAAATATGTATGATGCTGGAATAATAGTCCCACTCAGGTACTTAGAATGGGTCTCAAACCTTGTGTCAGTGAGGAATAATACATGATAGATTAGGCTGTGCATAGACTCTAGAAATTTGAACAAAGCCTCCCTGAAAGATAACTACCCTTTACCTAAGATGGATCATATACTACAAAGGGTAGTGGGTTCCAAAATAATATCATTGCTTGATGGTTTTTCCGATTATAATCAGATGCTAGTACTTCCAAGTGATCAACACAAAAAAGCCTTCACAACAACCTGGGGCACCTTCATGTATGTCAAGATGCATTTTGTGTTAATGAATGTCGGGCCACTTTCCAAAGAGCTATGGACATTACTTTTTTTGAAGAAATAGGCTACTTCATTGTGATATACCTTGATGACATCACTGTTTATTTGAAAATCTATGAAGAACACCTAGCTCACTTAAGAAAAGTCTTTGAAAAGTGTATAAAGTATGGTTTATCTTTGAATCCTAAGAAAAATCTATTTGGCCTCCAAGAAGGAAAACTTCTAGGCCACATCATAGCTGAAGAAGGGATCAAGATGGACCCAAAAAGGATTGAGCGTATATTGTAGATCAGTCACCCTAGGAACATCAAAGAGCTGCAATCCTTCATTGGAAAGTTCAACTTCCTAAGAAGGTTCATAACAAACCTTGCTAAACTCCTAGGAAACATTAAAAACATGCTAAAAAAAGAAATAGGAGTCAAATGGACAATAGAAGCAAAGCAATCCTTTGAACTGGTAAAACAAGCACTTACCCAAACACTAGTTCTAATCAACCCTGACTTTACCAAGGATTTCTTCATCTTCTCATTTTCATCGGAACACATAATTTCTATCGTATTGCTATAAAATAACATAATGAGACAAGAACAACCCATAGCTTTCTTCAGCAAGGCACTAAGAGATGGACCTATGAAATATAACATCATGGAAAAAAAATCTTTTGCCTTAATCAAATCCTTAAAAGATTTCAGAGTTTACATCTTGCATTCACATGTCATTGCTTTTGTTTCTCATTAAGTTGCTAAGGATATAGTAATTCAGGATCATGATGGTAAAAGAGGTAAGTGGATTGTTGTCATCTTAGAGTATGATTCGGAAATCAAGCCCACCAAGCTAATCAAAGGGCAAGGAATGGCTAAATTGATGGCTGAAGCAAACTTTCAAGCATTGGACATAAACATGGTACATTCTTGGGATGAACAAGAGGAACTAGCAACTCCACCTATTGAAGAAGAATTTCTGAACTCACTCTGGTATGATGACATATTACATGTGCTTTTAATCTAAATGCTCCTCCTTTTTTTTCTAAAACCAAGGCTAGATTCTTGAAACAAAAGGCTGTTAATTTTTGCATTCTAGATAAAGCTTTATTTTGGAAATTTTTTGTTGGTATCTTTCTTAAATGTTTGCTTGAAGATGATGCAAATAGAATCATGCATGAGTTTCATGAAGGAGAATGTGGAGGTCATCTCTATTGGAAAACCATTTCCAACAAAATCCTTAGAGTTGGTTTCTATTGGCCCACTCTTTTCCCTAATATCCACAAGCTAGTAGTGACTTGCCATAAATGCCAAATCTTTGAAAGAAAGAGAAAATTATTTCCTTTGCCTTTGCACCCTATCAGTGTTGAAACTCATTTTCAACAATGGGGTTTAGATTTCATTAGATAAATCCACCCCGCCTCCTCTGCCCAACACAAATGGATCCTCACTGCAACTGACTATTTCACCAAATGGATAGAATCCATCCCTTCAAGGAATGCCACTGACTTGGTAATCATAAAATTCCTTGAAAAAAATATTATGTTCAGATTTGGTTGTCTGAGAAAGATTATCACTGATAATGTGACTGCATTCAAGTCCAAAAGAATGGTAGAATTTTTCTACAAGTATCACATCACATTAGGGAATTCTACAGATTATTACCCTCAAGGTAATGGGTTGGCTGAGTCCTCTAACAAAGTTTGGTAAACATCATCAAGAAAATGTTGGAAGAGAACAAAAATTCATGGCACAACAAATTAGTGCATGCACTATGGGCAGACATATTAACAAGCAATAAATCAATTAACATGTCTCCCTATCAGCTAGTGTATGACATGGATGAAGTTTTTCCAACATCCTTGGGAATACTAGTGATGAAGCTCCTCCAAGAGGTACAATCAAAAGAGAATGATGTGCAAAGTAGGTTGAACCAAACCATTCAATTGCAGCAATAAAGGGAAGAATTTTACAATAGAACACAAGCAGTACATGAGAACATCAAGAAGATCTTTGACAGAAGGACTAATGCCAATGATTTCTAGATTGGAGACAAAGTGTTGAAGTGGGATTCAAGAAGAGAGGACAAAGGAAAGCATTGAAAATTTAAAAATCTATGGAAGGGTCCATACATCATCCATTTAGTTAGAGGTAACAATGCATTCTTCCTAAAAGAACTGGATGGAACAAAGTTGTTTCGAGGTCTCGCCAATGGCAGGATTCTCAAGCACTATTTTTGTTGAAGTTATTATTTTAAAGCTTTGTTCATTGTACATAACATTGCCTGAGTACAAGATCAGAAAAATGAAAACAAAAAAATAAAGAAAAGAAGAAAAAGAGGGCAGACAAAAAGAAGAGGTAAAGCCCCATACTGAAAAAGAATATGTCTGAAAGTGTGCAAGTCTAAATGCCACTGCTTGAAGAAAGAAAAGTCTTGTTTATTCATATAGCCTAACCATGATTGAACATGTTTTAAATTTATACTGATAAGTTAGAAAATTAAGATTTGTCAAGCCATCTAAACTTGGCTTATCAAGTAGACTTGGTTAGGAAAATATGTTGGTTCCCAAAGCTTAAATTTGAACCAAAGAGAAATGAGAGGGATAGGTAACAAACTCCAAATTATGAACCCTCAAGTTTCTAGTTTTACTTGTACAAAAATAAAATCTGTGTGCCACTTGTCCAAGATGCCACAAATCATGACAAATCAAACAGCTTAACCTTGATTTCGTCATGTTTTGAATTTTATGTTGGTAGCTTAGAGAATGAAAATCTATCAAAATTCTTAACCTTGACAGACAAGTAGATTAGGTAGAGAATAAAAAGAGCTCATTAGTCTAATCTGAGCTCTTGGAAGTAATAAAGGTATAAGTAGATAGTTTTTACGCTTTAGAAAGAAAAAATGATGTCAAGGGTTTGCCAATCCAAATGCACCCAAGTGAAGAAATTTTTTTAGGAAAGGTATGAGGTGTAGGTAGTGTTGATATTGAAGCAATCATGTTTTTCAGATTGTAGGATCACAACTTCAAAGAACAACAGATAATCAACAAGTGAAGAAAGAAGGATCTTCCAAGTACAAGTAAGGTACTGATCTTCAAAACTCAGAGATATGAACTCTGAGGTTATTGACAACTCTTGAAAGGGAGTTTCCCTCCCCAAGTGGAGCCACTATTATTCATTATTATTTTTCACTATATTTGGATGAATATAGATTGGTTCTAGATTTATGAAAACAACATTCCTTGAATATTGTGAGTTTCAGAAATCTCACTGCATTCATTATCCTTATATAAACTCTTTCACTATTTATCAAGTTTTCCATCTCAAAGTCACCCTGTTACCCCTACAAAATCCTCATAAGCTTACACCACTCATTTTTACCCTCCTTCTCTGCCTATCAGCTCATTGGCCTATTTTCCCCTGTACATAAGCTCCACATTACCTCTAGGGTTTTCTATAGCTAACTCATTCCTAGGTTTCGCAGGTTCCTCAAGCATTGATGGTCACAAAACTATCTTTGTAGGCTCTTTAGATACATCAAGTACATTGGATTTTGGATCTTCAATACAGCACCTTTGACAATACTCTATTTTTCACTTGAAGCCTCCAAGCCGATTTTCATTCAAGATCAGGTCAAAGAACCCTCTGACTAGGTCAATTAGGGTTTACATGTTTTAAGGTCATCATTGGTGTTTCAAGCACTATTTTTCCTTTGTTAGAATTTATCTCAGATGTAATGAAATGTCAATACATGGTTATTCAAGAAGGACCTAAAAGATTTCTAAAGAAGATTACCTCATCAGTTCAAAGTCTGCAAATGAGAAAAATGAACAAAGTTGGGCACTTTTGCAGGAATGTTGAAGGCTTTGCGAAGCATAAGGTATTGATGAGGTAGACAGTATATTCCTAAATAAAAACGACTTACAATAAAAGAAGAGGAAATAGCTTAGTCCTATGAATAATTAGGGTTTATACACTTGATGGCTCAGTTGAGTGCCAAAACAATGATCAATTGTAGAAATGACATAGAGGAAGCACACAAAGCAAAACATGAAGAAATTCTATCATAGAATATTGATGAGATTTGAAAAAGGTGAGGTGAACTGGAAAAAAGTGAATGAACTAGAAAGGGCTATAGAGAACTTAGAATACAACACTGATGATTTCTACAAAAGAGCTACAGACACCTAGGGTTTTGAAGAAAGTGGCCATACAAGGTGAAAAGTATAATTTGAACTCCATCGTGGAAGAAAAATATATTTTGAAGCTGCTGATGCGTCTAATCATCCTAAAGGTTTCAAATAAACATGTCAAGTCTGGAGGATCAAAAGAAAAACAAATTTCATAACTCCAGCAAACTATAAGCGAAAAGGTGAAAATGTTAAGTTGAACTTAAAGGTTGAGACTACACAAGAATTTGAAGAAAATATTGTATGTTTGACTCCCAAGAGTGTCAAAATGAACATGCCAAGTCAAAAGGAGCCAAGAAGGGTCAACTTTATGACTTGAGAAAACCTGCAAGAAAAAGTGTAAAGAATATCAGGGAGAAAGGCAAAATGACTTTAAAACATTAGAAAGTGGGTTTGCAAAGTTAAATTTTATTCCCAAGCCTATAAAAGGTCATTTTGTATTTCATATGAATCATTGTGCCCTTGCAAAGCATTATAATTGTCAAGGAGAGAATAAATTTTGAGTTTCCAAGCAAATTCAAGAAAATTTTTTGTGGTGTTGCGCACCTGGGAAGTGGTGTTCCGCCCCTGGCTTCTTTCCCCCATTGAATTTTTGAAGGCGCTATGTGCTTGAAAGGAGGGGTTGCGCACTGGGGAAGGCATTGCGCTCTTACCTGACATAATCACAATAGATTTCTTAAGGCACTGCGCGCTTAGGTTTGGCGCTGCACGCTTGGGATTGGCGCTCCGCCCTTCGCATTGGCATTGCTTCCTTGGTCAGGAGGGTCCTCTAAGATATTTAACCACTCAAATCACTCCAAAGAGCTTCCAAACTCTTGCTGAAGGCCATCCAAACATATTTAGAGGTAAGTATAGGTCATCAACCCATATCCAAGCATTTTTGTCATCATTTAATTGAAAGAAGTGGAACCCTAAGAGGAAACCCTAAGGCTTAAACTTGAAATCACTCTTTACCATTACTTCATCTACCTATAAATAAAATCAGTGATAGACAGATGAATTGCACTGATTTGAAGTTGTTCATTCATCTAAGCTTATCCCTACATCCCTTTCCTTCATAACACTCTGTCCCTTCACTTGGAAAAAGTTCCATTCCATTACCCTCTTTTTCATATCAATTTTCACATCAATCCTAGGGTTGGCAAGGCAGAGTTTACAGTGTTAGAGGACAGTGGCAGTGGTGGAGAAGCCCAAATTCCAAGGAGGCATCATAAGAAAGGAGGAAAGATTAATAGATTTGAACCTCTCAGTACAAGAGAGCTCATGTCATCTCCCCTTACTATTTATTGTTTCGAGCATGTAGGATGCTTTGATTTTTTTAAAATGGTGCAACAGGTGCAAAACCACCTTGAGCTAACTAGAATATTTATCATTAACTTTCATGAAAAATAATTTAACCTTGTAGGGGTCACCTTTGAGTTATCTACAGATGTTATTGCCAGTGCCACAGGCATACCTAGTGTAGAGAGAAATTGTTCAAGTAGGCCAATCTTGACATGAGTTACTTTGAGCCATATCTTAAGCCCGGGTATAAATACCACAACAAATCCATGTTTCCTTTCTCACATTTTCTTGATATATATGCACCCATGATGAGGATAATCATGAAGTATTTCACATGTGAGGGAAGGTTCTCCCGACTTTACTCATACCACATCATGCTGCTTATGCACTTTACTAGAGTGAGGATGTTGCACATACCCTATTACCTCTATAGAAGCATTGATAAAATGTCCTACATAGTAAAAAAGAGAGACTATCCTCAGAAGATGCAAAGTCTCTTCCATCACTCACTTATCAAGATGGTTGTTATGCACCAACTGTAGCAGAAAGGCATTAAATGGGAGACCTTCATTGCCAATGAGGTTTTTACTGCTCCACAAGTCCATCATGAGCAAGACATTCCTTCATCTTCTAACCATCCCCTCCCTACTTCTCCATCACCTCCTGCTGATCTTACATCTCCATCCACTCACATTCCTTCACCCCATCACCTTCCCATAGCCCTTCACCCTCATCTCATGACACCACAACATCAAATAGTGAAGAGAATAACACGACATATGATAATTAGACAAATGGCAGTGAAGAATATGGTAGTGAGACAGATGACACTAAGATGGTTAACATAGAACCTTTTCCTTTGACCTACGAGAGGGGAAATAGGCATGTTTTTGCTACCCTTAAAAGGCAAGGGGCCATGCCTTCATCATCAACAAAATAACTTGACAAAGGTAAGGAAAAGGTTGTAGAGCAATACATTTATGAAAAAGAGGATGAACATGAGACTGAACAAGAGTTTTAGCTAATTCACCTTGATAGTGATGATGAGAATGAGGAGAGGATCACAAACATGCTTCTCAAGAGCAAGTATACCTAGATTAGGGATCTACAACCAATCTTGGCAGGGCTAAGAATGTAATAAACTTCCTTGAGGTATAAAACCAACAGTTAGAAACAGAGAAATTCATATGTGAGGTTAGAGCTATTAGAGCTTGGAAAGAGGCTGCAAAGGCCAAGGCTAAGCTAGATGAGGCCTTGGGCACTATTGATGACATTGAGGATAAGGAAGAGCAGCTTCCTAGGAGGAGGCCAAGGACAATTGGTTTGAAGAAGGCCTTAGCCAAGGAAAGAGAACAAGAGATAGCATTGGCAGAGCATTTCACTCCAAATGAGCTTCTTGCCATGGAGATTAGCTATGATAGGGAATATTGGCTAGAGAGAGCCAATTTACACCTAGAGGATCAGCTTGAGAAGGCACAAAGGAACATTAACATACAAAATAAGATGGAAAAGCATTATGCCATGAGAAAAAAAATTGCAAGGGCCAAGCTTAAAATAGCCCTTGTTAAGATTCAAGTCCTAAAAGAGGCAAAGGAGAAATAAAAAATTGATATCCTTGTTGATTTATCCCTTCAAGCTTCCCAAAAATTATCAGCAAGTTAAAATCCAATTTTGGCATCTTTTTGAGTTTTTGAAATTTTGACTGTTTTTCTTGCGGAAAGAAGGGCCAAGTGTGCAGCGCCACTGGATCTAAACTCTTTTTTGGGGCACCCAATTGAGAAAAACTTACATTTTCATGATCCTTAGGCCAAGGACATTACCCTAAAAAAGTTTCAAGCCATTTGGAGTGGAACTGGTCCCTCAAAAGGACAAAAAACAAGCAAAAAATAACCTTTTTGCCCTCTTTTCAGCACTGGCGTTGTGCCCTAAGAAGACTTGGGAGAATGGATTTTTGGGTAGTAAAATTGACACCATTATGGAAACAAAAGGCTTATTTGGAAACTAGACAGGACAGGATTTCCAATGAGATATCATGGAGCTCATTTGGACACTGGGAAGGCCTCCAAATCTTAGCTGCAAAACAGGCAATTTTTCCATATTTGGCGTTGCGCCCTTGCCAGAAAGTCAACAAAAGATAGGAGTAAATGAAAAAGATATTTTGAAGGCTTAATAGGAAAATATATCCAAAATTAGTTGAGGAGTTATTTTTGCATTTATGAGTTTGGGATATTTGTGCCTTGGGCCTTGCATGGTCTCATAGGACAAAATGACTTAAATGTGTAATTAATGACATTTTGGAACCCTATATATGGTTTTTATCCTCCTTTTAAAGTTAAATACTGCATGGAGGCTTCATGTTTATTGTTGGTTGATTGTTGAGCTCAATATCATAGACTTGGAGTTGTGAAGAAATTGGCTTTGTAGTTGTGTAAATGTTTTGCTTTGAATGGAAATGCAGCAAGAAAATTTGCAGGATTCATGAACATGGTTAAGGGTGATGTTTTTATAATATAGCACTTGTATTCTTATGTTTCCCATATTGTGCATCCTTCTCTTGCAATAGAATAAAAAATTTAGCTTAAGATATGTTGTTAGAGGCACCTTAAGTCTGTCTGCTTCTATTTCTCTAATGTTTTCCTCTGCTAGGTCAGATTAGAGAATTCTTAATTGCTCTCTAGTTCCACTTAGCTTGTTATCTCAAAGAATGGTTCAATGGAGTCAAGCCAAAGAGGTTTATGGTATAACCTGTCCTTTGGTGTAGCTTAATTTTTTTTTTTTTTTTTGAGGTTTTTCTTTGAAGTGTTGCTTATTAGGGTTTAGGCTAAAGGATTTTATGGTTTGCCCTATCTTTTGGTCTATCCCGAAAGGTCATTTCAAGGGTATTTGAAGTCTGATTAAATAATTTAGGAGTTCTCTGCTCTTTTATTATCACTTTCTTGTTAACTTACATGTTTTCTTTCTCTGAAGATAAATAACTAGAGAATTTAGGGTTTCCCTGCTCTCTAGGGTTTATTGGATTATTGTTTTAGAGTTTACTTGGTGAAGTTTGACCAGAGAAGTTTATGGTGTGCTCTATCCTTTGGTTATTTATTTATGCATAGTAAATGTGAAATCCCTTCTTGTTATATTATTTGTTAAAGGATTCTTAATTTTCCTTTAAACCTACTATTTTCACAAACTTAATGTTCATTTCACTCACATAGGCTACTAAGATCCATTTGGCTTTGTTAACTTGCCCTATGAAATGCCCTTGATTCATTGTTGTCCTTTTCAAGTATTTTACTGACCCCATAGCCCAATGGTTTGAACCTCTCTCACTCTATCTGTTCTTCTTGACAACCTAACCAAACAAACAAAACAAAACAAACAAACCCTATCCTTATAACTAGCCTAAAATTAGCCTCCTAAGAATAAACAATTCATATATTTTATACAAATATAGAGAGAGCCCTCTCTGAGTCCAGGAAGGCTAGGTCCTAGGACTCCAAATTTGGTTTGACTTTACCCTTGTATATTTGGTCATTACCAATTTACCAAATTATAGGGACCTAACACAATGCAGCAGTTACTCAATAGGCAAGTTGTACCGGAATCTCTACTTGTGAAGAATAAGCCCTGAAGCATAAAGTGGCCCAAATATTTTTGTGATAGCCACCTTGTGGGGGAAATGTGACCAAGTCACAAGACCCAAGTAAAAGTAGCTCACCCAGCGCACCAACTCGGAAACTGATGTTAAAAGAGTTAATGGTGAAATAGGTCACTGGATGAAAGGGGAAAAGGGCCAACCTCAGACAACAAAATGGTATTCAGGAAAACCCAAAGGTCTACAAATAAAAGACCAAGAGCAACCTCTCTTGCAAGTAACATAAGTTGGGATCCCTCTTCCGTTCAGGCAGTATTCGCTAATACAAATAAGTTCCTTGAGCACATATAAATAAGGGCCTTGAGAACATACATGTAAGTGTTATTAGCACATGAAATAAGGATAAATGATTGAGAAAGGCTTCCTACACATAGAGGTAATGTGACGACTGCGCTAGGGTAGTGACCAATATCACTGGCAGTAAAGAAACATTTGTGACTCTTAGGCAGTGACTCCATTGGGGCCCATCAGGGTCGCTAGCAGTGGAGCAACACATGGGACCAAATAACTATACCGAATCCCTTGAAGCCTATGATGTTACTCTAACCCCTCCTTTCCGGTCTCCAGTAATGAAAAGCATGGTGAACAACATTCTAAGCAATGAAAAGCATGGTGAACAACATTTTGAGTAGTGAAAATGGGTGAAGTGAACACACGAAGGCTAGAGATGAGGCCAGTGGGACCCATGAAAGTGTAAGGAAGAGCTTGCTAACCCCCCCCCCCCCCTAACCCCCCTCATGATTAAGTGCAGGCAGAGATTCTGGGTTCTACCAGTGAATCACCATTCCAATAAGGACGAGCTTTCTCCAGCCTCTTCCATGAACCTCAAACAACCCACCTTGGATAGGTAATCTCACCCAGAAGATGAATTCAAGTTTTTTCTAATTAAATTCGCAAGGTCACAAAGCCACTCTTCTTACAAAGTTCAGCAAGTTGCAACTTAGTGACCTTGCGACCTGACCAAGGTTGTCAGGTCACTAGGTCGCAAAATGTGTCCAAATATAATCTTTGCGACTATGTGACCTTGTGATCCAACGACCTCTAGGCCACTAGGTGGAGATTCACGAGGTCGCATACACACTCGTCTAAGCCAGATTTGCAACCTTGCAACCTGACCAAGGTTAACAGGTCGCTAGGTCCCAAACTGTGTCTCAACCTAATCTTTGCGACTATGCGACCTTGCGACCCAAAAACCTCCAGGTCGTGAGGTCGTGAGGTCACATACACACCCAACTGAGCCAGTTTTTCGACCTTGTGACCTCCATTAATGACGACACATGCAACTCCTTTATAAATAAAAGGGTCGTGTAGGTCGCATTTGACTTGTGCGATGAAGAAAACAAGATGTTTGACAAGCCAATGAGAGTGCAATTTTTCCTAGGTAAGTCACTAAAACCTCCTGTATTTATTTTTTATTGGCTGTGGCCCTACCTAGCCCAAACCTAGGCTATTAATTGCCTTAGATACCCCACAGTTGAAATCCTCAGCCCCCACTATCACTCCAGCTAGGGCTTCCCTTCCCCTCTTTGATCCTATCATGCCTAAACCCATTTTTACCCATAATTTCTCCTCCTACCACTGTAGGCATCCCTCCCTGGACTTCCTGTGAGCCTTTCAACTCTAATTCATTCTCTTCCCTTAGAGTTTTCTCCCCTTTTTCCATTTTTTCCCCTCGAGTAACAACTACCTAATTTTCTTCAAAAAATCCCTAATGCGACCTCGCAACCTCGTGACCTTTCCACCTAGAAAATTGGTCGCTGAGTCACAAGGTCACAAAGTCTCAAAGTCCTGATTGTCTACCCAATCACGACTTTGCGACCTTTCGACCTCACGACCTGGTCGCTAAGTTTCTAAATCACATAGTTGCAAATTCGGGATTATTCATACATGCATGACTTTGCGACCTTGTGACCTTGTTGTAGGTCACCAAGACACAACATTTCCAATATAAATTTTTGCAACCAGCATAGGTCATAGCAACCTAGCCTGAGTATCCAAAGCCTTAGTTGGTACACTCAGTTCCTTTATTTTTTCTTTCATGTCATCTGTATTATCGTAGGACTACTTTTTGAATATGCTAGGGTATATTGAAGCTGAGCTCGAGTGTGTTTCTATCTCTTCGGCCTCAAGCGACACATTGGGGCCTTTAGTAGTTCAAAGGAGAGACAAAAGATTAGAGATAGAGCTATCAGAAGGAGACATGCCTCCTCCATTGCCTCCCATATATGGAGATAATGCCTGTGTCTTCAGGAAAGGTGACAAGATGTGGTGGTATTAAGTCTACCAAGGTTTCACAAAGCAAGAATTCCGAGAGGACCTTGCAGAGTGATAGTTATAAATTCAGGTTAAGAGGTCTAAGCTTAATTATGTGGGCATGTACCTACCAATATTCCAGTGTGCAGAAGTAGTCGAGTGGATCATCTAGAAGGTGGAATCAAATTTCTGGGTCATTCGTGATCACGAAGGAAAGCCTTTTGCCAATCTGATTGGGAAGGACACAAAAGTGTACTACTCACTCCTGGCTAGGGAGGAATATTTCAATGCCCAGTGGGTTACCACACATGACATACCACTACAAGATACATTCAAGGGTTGGTGGAAAGACCTTGAGAATTTTAAAAGGAAGAAGGATCAGGAGTACAAAACCGAAAGCCTATGATAATTATAGAGGCTTGTCGTAGCTATGATGTGAAAGATGTATGCAGGAAGGAAACCACTGCTTTTAGTGGAGCATGGTTTCCACTCATGTATGAGATCACCTCCTATGACACTAGTTTCAACTAGGAACATCTATTAATGTTAGCACTAAGAGCAAACATATCAGCAACCCAGGTACTAGAGGAGGGATGTGCATCAGAGTTTTATATGGCTTCCTACCTCTTAGATGGAGTGTGCTCGCGATGTCATTTTGATGGTTGGACAAACAACTGGGACATGACACATGGTGGGCCTATCCACAAAGATTTTAACGTGTTCTGGGCTACCAGGTACAAGCATGACATTGATCCCATCTTAGACAAGTTCATCACCATGCTCTACTAGCACCTTTTCAATGAGGATCCTACCTGCATGTCCAAAAGGGCCATGGAGACGGTGTTTAAGGTAGCCTGTTGGTTCCCCATTACAGAAGGTACCTTCATCAGAGTGTTTGGATCATTCAAGGAAGCTCATGCATTGCCTAAGTTTGTCACTGACAAAATACTATTACAAGATGTGTGCTATCAAATGATGAGAGGGTTCTCTAAGACACTAAGTAAGGGTAAGAAGAAACCGTGGCCTACCCTCCAGCGCACTATTGGTTTCTACACGGTTAAAGATTTCAAAGAACTAGAAGTGGAAGCAGAAGACACCAAGGGCTTTCACTTTGTAAATTAGCACACAAGTCTTATGACCCTAACAGGATTGCCCCCGCACACTGCAAGTTGGCCAAATTTAACTGGACCTACCAACACACAAATTACCCAGTAGAAGAGTAAGTAAAAATAGGTATAATGCCAACAGCGAAGCAACCCCCAAAGGACAAATCAACCTGGATGGAGATCAAGAGGTTCAACACCAGGAAAATCAAAATCTGCAAGAGAGATAAGATGCTTTGAAGTGAAAGAACCCCTCAAGAGGAGCATTAACTTCCCAACCCCAAAAGACAAAGAATACTACAAGTAGTGATCCTCCCAAGGAGAAACAGGAAGGAGGGTACAAAGGAGTTGAGGCATAACTAGAGACCAAACAGAAGCGAAGAGAGGAAGAACTCAAGAAAGTCCAAGATGCCTTGGTGTAGCAACGGCAAGAAGAGAAACAAAGGAAACAGGGCAAAGAACAATAGAAGAAATGGCAGAGAGAAGAATGGAAAAAGAAGCAATCAAAGGAGGCCTTCAAGAGCCTGGATCACAAGTTGAAACAAGAGCAGGATAAATAATAAGCGGAGAAGAAGAGAAAGGAGGAAGAATCTCAAAATTTATAGGGAGATACTTCCAAGGAGGTAGAGGGAAGCGGGTCACAACCCTCTAAAACCGAGAAGCAAATAGACCTGCCACATATTGATGTACCCCCGGAAACTCCCATGATAGGAGGACACCTCCCACTCTCAGAACTCAAAATCCTAGAGGAACATGAGGATGATGTACTGGATCTAACAAGACTATCTTATGATCAGTACACTCATAGAATCATGCAAGAAAGGAGAAAATGCCTTGCATGGAATCCTGTCAAGCCTCTCACAGTGACCACGGAGAATGACATAGCCCTGGATACCAAGGCTAATCCCATAATGATAGCGTTAGATGGAACCTCTTTTTCATCTTCCACCAAAGAGAATGTTAGCAGGATGAGAAGATCAATCTTGTTTCTGCAAAGCAAACTCCATGCGTCCGAGCAAAGGGCGACTCAAGAAGAGCCGAAAAAGAAGGCCCTAGAAACTGAAAATCAAAGGCTCCAACTTGCACTCACTCAAACCAGCGGACTACAAACCCCCATTCAAGGGGATTTCGATATCTTAGGAAGCACCATGACGCAGGTATACGACGAGATGATAACTATAAAATAAATAGTCATTCCTTTGGTGGGGGCCTAGGTAGAAACTAGGAAAAGGGTTGCGCAACTGAAGGAAGCCCCCACAACACTAGACAACATTACTCAAATGGTCTGAAAGGTACCCATAGGCTCCTGACACCTTGCCAAAGAAGGACTAGATCCACACTTAGAACAATAAGGTACATATACAGATGAAGCTGTAGTCTAGAGACAAGATCATAAAATATGTAGAGAGGGTAATATTTTCCTATGAGCATCTCGTAAGTGGCATAGATTCGATGGCATAAGTGCACCACATCCCATCCTTAGGGAAACTGGCCAAGAAGAGGACGAGGGAAGAGGTAATGTAGGACATCCAAGAATTCTTAGAACCCATCAAAAAGGAAGCCACCTCACATGACCACTGAGCCTCCAAGGAAAATATCGCCTAGTACATTGTTACACCAGTCCGGATCTACACCAAGATGGTCTCTCTATCCAACTAGATCAATACATAGAGGCGTACTTTAGTTCTGGATGCTCTTGAAAGTTTTCATATCTGGGAGAGGGCATGCCCCAAATCACTCTAGTGGCCACCGACTACCTAGCCTGGCATACATATCTTAAAGAACAACAACAAGTAGAAACCCTAGTCCTCTCGATCACAAAGTTGTTCCCTAAAAATAAAGGATTTACAGGTCGCAGGTCACAAATGTTTCCTAGTCACAGATCGTGACCTCATTCAGGTCGCAAGTCTCAAATCCTCCCAAGTTGTAGACCATGCCAACAGTCAGGAATATGAAAGGGCAGGGTAGCCCAAGGGTCATTTTTTATTCTATATGTACTCCCTTGGGAGATAATGTAAGGACATTTTTTTGGACTCCAAAAGGAGAGGGAGATAATTGTACAATATTGAATGTATGATTTCAGGAATGAATACAAATGAATCTTTTTGACTCCACTATGGGAGCTTATGGTCATTTATGTGTGTTGAAATTATGAATAATATGTTCTCATGTGTTTGGTATCATTGGTGACTGATTAATCCGTGTTTATGTTCATGCATCATTTATATGTTTAAAATTATTGGATATATGAGTGGTATGTGGATGTTTATCATATGTATATGTTAATAAATTCGTTATTGAAATTTCCTTAATCTTTCGGAAACACGCTCAAGAATTGAAGGTTGTTTTGATCATAGCGAATTGCTTATCTTATGTTCAAACAAGCCTCTCTATGAGCATGGCCCTAATGATGCTTTACTAAAAATACTTCTTTTGGTTGCATGTTTTAAATCTCGCTTAGCTATTCATGATGTTTCATTTTCAGGAGAACCCATTGACCATTCATTTTGTATCATTCAAGTAGCCGTAAATTCTCATGATTCTGAGATACACCTCCATCTGAGAAAGGGATACATCTCATCAGTTTAACGAAAGTCGGGCCTACATACTGGATGAGATGCCTATCACAAACGATTTAGAGTCTAGTTGGGACTTTATACCGAGGATATCCCCTTACTGTTGGCAAAGAATTTTTCCCTATCAATAGATTTGGCGCTAAAAGGAGGGCCTGATGTCAAGCTCCCACCATGCAAGTAACATCCCTGTTTGAAATGGGGAGAGATTGGGTTTGAAATCACTGGTCCTCCACCTCCCGAGAATACCCCGCCTGAGGAGGACTCACCTTTCTATGAGGTCATTTCAGACCAACTAAGGGATTTGTGATTGGTTGCCTGCAATCTCGTTTGAGGTTTGTAAAACATCCCTGCCACTGATTTTCTGGCCAATCTGCGAACCCCCAAAACACCACACTTGCTAGGGTGTCCTAGTCAACTCCGTGCCTCAACTCATAAGTATAATGCTTGAAGAATACGTAGATGGGTTGACCACTCTTAGATGAACCTCTCAATAACCCCCAAGGGGTCGACGGAGGAGGACCTGAAGTTACAAGATCCCAACCAAACACCGATCTGCAGCCCAATCAACCTTTGAATGACAACACCCAAGTGAATGACCCACCTAGGGGAGGAGCCAGAAGAGGTTGGGGAAGTAGAGGTCGGGAGCATGGTCGAAACACAAACAATACTCATCCACAACGGTAAAACCGAAATAGACATCCCTTCCATTTCAATGGAAACTTTGGTGGTTTCAAAAAATTGAGAAATTACAGAAACCTTCAAGATCTTAGAGTTAACCGAAACCAAGATATTCACTCTCAACATGAAGGCAAAGCTTCCAGGTCTGGCACCGGGAGCAAGTCCGGAAATGAGACTGATCATGTTTTCATCCCGCCCTATCATAGGGCAAGACAGTTCCAGCCCTTAGCCTGGATGGCACAGTCTCCTCTAGGCCTCTGTCGTCCTCTTCATAACATGCCCTGACACCTAGAGAAGCATCTTCCTAAATTTGATCCTAAGAAGAGAACGTTGGCCGAAGACCACATTAGAACTTCTACCTAGCCTTGAAAATGATGAGGGTGTAGTTCGATGACGTAGCATGTCAACTCTTCCCACACACCTTATAAAACAAATCAACTACTTGGTATCAATCATTTCCTGTCACTTTCATTTCGACTTGGGAGCAACTCCGTTTCACCTTCCTTGAAAATTTATTCGGGGAAAAGACCCCTTCTATGCTTCTCATGAAGTTGAGCACCTTGAAGTGCCAAAAGAAGGAGAAGGTCAAGGATTTCAAACATTGTTTTGCAACCATCTTGAACAAGTTTCCCCCGAACAAGACCCTTGACGATTTGATCACTATAGAATACTACACAAGAGCCCTACCTCAGCACATCATTTTATTCTTTAAACATGAGGCCAGAGCCACGCTAGAATAAAATTTCACCACTGCCATCGTCATATAGAAATATATGCTTTCAATAGGGGCCATAGACCATGATAACTGGGATGATAAAAAAATCAGCAGGAAAAAAGACACAATTCTCAGCCAATAAATCTGGGGACAAGGATAAGGACCCTTTCGATTTTGAAAACATCGTAAAATACCTAAAGCTATTGGTGAATGAAGTCTTTGATTTGAAAAGAAAGAAAAATGACACTACCTCAGGTAGAAAATATCGAAAGACTTTCTTTAGGAAGAACAACATCACGCCTAATCGCCCTCCGCCCAACACTAATGCAAATTTCAACGTGGAAGAGATTGTTAAAGATAACTTCTTCTTGTTTCATCTAGCTTCCCACTTTGAAATAACCTGCCCTAGTTTGATTAATAAAATTATTGCAGTGGTGAATCAACTCTTAGAATACCAGACGGTAGGAAATTTTTAAGAGGAAGTTGACTCAGGCAACCAAGAAGTTTCTCCCCTGGATGAATATTTGGCATCAACAGTCCTCACCTTCGAAGTAATTTGTGTTGAAGGGCCTCTTCCTATGAAAAAGATAAATCTGGTTGATGATCCCCAATCCAAACCCCCCCGAAACTATAGCCTAAGGAGAAAAGGCTCAATTTCCAATCACTCATTTGAGGAAAAGAGGAAATATTTCATGACAAAGATCCTGCCACCAAACAGAGAAAATCAGACCGCAACCCTGACCACTGAAACTTCTAGCCCTGCTGCTGCCCAAGGCAACCCTAAGGCCATATAATCGTCAAGTTCACCCAACACACCTATCGAGATGCTTTTGTACCCAAAATCAGGGTACAATATCATCGAAGAAATGAAGAAAACGCGAGCCTATATATCCCTTTACGAACTCGCCCAAATATCCAACCAACGTGATCTGATTATCAAAATGTTCACCAACCCATCCTCGACAAGTAGGCCTACCTTGGTGGCAAAAATCGTAAGCTCCACACCCTCCCAAGCCTCAGTGATCCTCTAGTTAATTTTCAATGCCGTCAATGCAAACTCGCAAGGGTCCACACCCCCGTTTCTCTTGTCTTTTGAGATCTTAAATTTCAATGTCAAAAACTTCCTCATCGATTTTGGTTCATCTACCAACTTCATGCCCCTGTTTGTTTGCAAAAAATTGAGTAATTCCCTAAGAAAACAGATTCCAAGATCATTCAGCTTGATAGGTCCCACGTTCCCACCATGAGCAAATTGAATAATGTCCTAATACGTCTCTCCTCATACTCTCAATTCTATCAGTGAATCGACATAGTTGTCATGGATATTTCGGAATCATATGGTATGCTACTAAGCCAGGATTGGTGAAGAAAACTAAAGGGATACTTCGCCACTGACTTGTCCCATTTGTGGCTCTCATACAAGGGTAGGAATAATCAGATTTGGTTCGAGAGCGAACCTTACATGAAACATACAGTGACCGACCTTAAAGAAACCAACGAACCCATAATATTTTCATAAGAAGATATGGTCATGTGTTTCTTAGAGGCTGCTTTTGGGTTCTACCAAGCCACTCAGTCCCCAGTATCCCTGGACACCCAGTTATAATTTCTCCCTTGTACTGAATCCAACCCTGTCTTATCAAGAGGTCCACCCGATGTCTCTGCTCTGAGTATATCATCTGTACAAACATGTGATTTAGAAACATCTAAGAACAAAATCTAGACCTTATACTATGACGGTTGCAAGACCCATGACTGGGCCGATGCTGACTGTATCTTGATAGATCCCCAAAAAAGTAAGTTCCTAATCTCTTGCAGGTCAGAATTCCAATGCACCAACAATACGGCCGAATGCAAAGCACTAATCCTAGGCCTCAAAAGAGCAATCAACCTCAAATTTGGTTGATTGAAGGTAAGTGACGACTCTGAAATCATCACCCAGCAGGTACGCGACACTATTCACTGCATATCCCCCCATTTGAAAGGATATCAGCAGGAGGCATGGCGTTTGATTTCTGCTTTGGATGCTTTTGATATTAATTCAGTACTTAAAATGCATAATGCGGTAGCCGATACGTTAGAAAATGTTTCCGCTAGGTTTACCCTATTAAGGGATGGTTTTTCTATTGAAATGATCTATAAACCTGCAATGCCAGATAATGTGAATAATTTCCACGTTTTTAATGATGATCAATAGGTGTAATATTTCATGTTAAAAATAGATGTATTCAAGGATGCAATGATTGAGGAAGAGGAGCATGATTTGGATTTATAAAGGGAAAGGGAAGAAGACAAGGGGAACCCAATACCTAAAGGGGTTGTCTCTCTTGAGAAGTTATTTGATCTGCAAAATCAATTGCGGGGGCCTCCCAATACAAAGGTGCAAAGTGACACCCAATTTCACCAACAAGTGAACCTCTAGACGGAAGCAGACCCGAAGTTTGTTAATATCAATACCAAGTGCACCCGCCATTGGTGGTAGTCCTTTATTCAATTATTCAATAAGTATCGAGATGTTTTCGCCTGGACATATGATGAACTACGGACTTATGATATGAGAATTATCCACCATGTGACATCGATGAATGAAGGCATCAAACCTTTCCAATGGAAGCTAAGGAAAGTGCATCCGACTTTGGAACCAATGATCTAGAAAGAATTTAAGAAACTCCTAGATGCCCGCCTAATTTTTAAATTCCAACATTCAATGTGGGTGTCGAATTTGGTCCCAGTCTGTAAGAAGTCCAGCAAAATCCTCTTATGTTTAGACTTTCAAAATTTAAACTGATCATTCGATAAGTATAACTACTTGGTGCCCCACATGGAGCATATTCTTCAAACAAGATTGGGGTCAGGAATTTTCTCATTGTTGGATGGCTTCTCGGGATAAAACCAGGTACTGGTAGCGGAACTGGACTGCTTGAAGACAACTTTCAGGATTAAGTGGGGGACTTTCACATTTAGGCGCATTCCCTTTGGCCTAATTAATGTTGGGGAAACCTTCCAAAGGGTTATGGACATTGCCTTCCTGGGGCTAATGAGACAAAGTGTGGTGGTCTACCTTGGCGATGTCACCTTGTTATGTGAATGTAGATTTGACCACGTATGCCACCTCAAACATATCATTGAGAGGTGTCAATGTTACACATCATTTTTTCACTGTCCCTGCAATCCTCATCTCACACATTGGAGGGTCGTTTATGTGACTAATAAGAAGTGTCATGCCTTGAAAAGACCATCATTGCATCCCTTTACATGAGAGAAATATTCTTTCTATTGACAATTCCCTGAGCAGAGCTTCAGAAACCCCTATTTTTTCCTTGGCGCGAGTAGCCAGTTCTTCCCTTGTGCCAATGAAGAAGGTTAACACTAGACCCCGCGCCAGTGGGCACTCTTTCCCAGTTAGCCACCTGCGCCAAGATGTTTATGGATTTTTTTTTTTAAATAGAGTTGGAGATTCCTCTCTAACAACTCCAAGGATGAGTCATTGGGAGTGGTTGGACTGAATAACCACAGACTCCTTCCTTTAGTTTATGGTTTCCACCTCTTGTGGGAACCTCCTAAAGGATAGGCCTCCATTCCACCTTTGTAGGGATCCCAACCTCCTCCTTTTCCTCTATAAAAAGAAGCTATCTCTCCTTGCATAAGCTAGCTGAACATGGAGAATTGAGTATACTATAGCTGAACTATTGAAGAGATAGAACAAGAAGGAACTTCATTGAGAGAACTTAAGTCCATGCCCTCATCTTGTCTAATTCCCCTGATGAGCATCTAAAATGTGCTTCGGCTGAACCCCACTGGAGGAGACTGCAGTGTCAAATATTTGGTTGCAACTCTTCCTTCTATCAATACATATACGTGACTATTGTTTGGTTCCCATTTTGTGTTATGTTATGTGTTTAATGAAACATGCTTATCCCTCTTTGACTGGCTAGTAGTTATGAATGAAGTTATTAGGTCATATGTTGTTCTTGTTTGTTGATCTATGTGTAGGTATCATGGCATCAGAGAGAAGGATTGTGACTTACTGAGGCAGGAGTGAGAGGCTACCACCACTACAGGAACGATGAAAACATTGGATTCCAGGTAGGTCGATCTACCGTGTCCTCTTTTCATTCAGTAATTAGGAATAAACACTCTAGCATGTATCTTTGTTTCTAGACCCACTTTAGGGCTAGAGGAATTGTCTTTGTCTGCAGACAGGATTTACCTGCTTAAAAAATTGGTGACTCCACTAGGGATTAGTGTGAGTTTGTTGTTTCATCTTGTTGGGTCAACTTCGGTCATTGATTTTCTTATCTTTCTTTTCCTAGTTTTCTTACTTATTTTATATCCTCTGTTCAGCTCCAGAGTGTCAAGATTGACCTATGCTCATTGATTTTTGGTTTTTCCTTTTTTCCCATAGTTATTCGGCTTGGTGCTCTTTTCGCTTGAATAGTCATGCCAATTGGCACAGGTTGCTTTTGTTGCAGTCGCTCCAACCCCTGTTTGGCATGGATTACCACCTTATAGTCACACTAAATCCTGTAGGATTTGGTTTGAACTCCTTGATGAGTCTTTTGGTCAGTGGTGCTTGACTCTGGGTTGTTTTTTGTGTGTAATTGAGCCTTTGAGACTATTTTAACTACTGTAGGCTTTTTTTTTCTCAGTAATTTTTCTATCTTCTTATCAGTGTAGCCTTTGAGCCTTCTGTTTGGAAATAAAGTCTTTTTTTATTGTCGTCAGTCTCATTCCCGGGTTGATTGCGCTAATTTTTCTTGATCATTTTGAGTGTTTTGGTTGAATGATCATTTCATTTTTCGTTTGATTCTTCTCCTTTTTCCTCCAAGTATAGATTACATTGCTTGTTTGGGTCACTTCTAAAAATTTCTTTTGATTTAGAAGATTGCAGCATTGGTTTGAGTGTTTTCTTGTGTTTGTTTCGCGTTGATTGAGTCATTCAATTCTGATTCCTACATTCGCAATACTCAGGCTAATGTTAATTTTGTTTTTCATGTAATTAATGCATTGGATGTTCATTTCATTGGAAAATCAAAACAAAACAAAAAAATATTTGCATTCTTTCCTTTGCATCAAAAGTGAAACATTCTTTTGCATAACTAGCATTTGATAGTCTAGGAAAGATTTTTTCATTTTCATTTGATTGTATTAAATGCATGAGTGGATTTCTTCTCATTTTCTCATTTTTTGCAATTGTTTCAAAGATCTCTATCCTTCTCGTAATTAGCATTCATTGAATGAAAGATGGTGTTATTTTTCATATAGCTTGCATTTAGGAAATTTGAGATCCAAATTCAGTAGGGCCTTGAAACTACAACATAATCTAATATCAACTTTAAAATTCATTCAATTAACCTTAGGAAGCATTAGAACCTAACGCAACATCTTTAGTGGTCTAGGCTAGAGACATGTTCCGGTGTCTTAAAACCTAGTAGCTATTGTTTGCCATCTGGCTTTAGATAGCGCTAGTATGGACTTATGCTCCATGTACTGTCGAGTATATAAAGGGAGACCCCTATAGGTTGCAATCCTTTTATCCATAGGAAGCCGAGTCTACTGCCTTGTAACCGTGATACACCAAACACAACATTCGGGGAGACTACCTGCACGTACGTTAAGTCCTTGGTCATTTATTTTTCATTTGATCACCAAGGTGTATATGGCAGTTCACGGAAACTTGATTCACCCTCTTGCTTAGAGTACCTGAGTAGTCATTTTGATATTTTCATGACTCTTTAAAAAAAAAAAGAGCTCGTCGAGCACTTGTCCTTTCACGCTCGTTTAAAATTGAAAGTAACTAGAGTCATCTTTTTCCTGTTTCTCGACTCTTAAAATATGAAAAAAAGAAGTCTGGTTTCAGTTTCATAAAATTAATTTCCCATGATTACACGCCCATTAACATTTTTATTACTTGGCCTATTTTTGTTTTCCTTGGATTTTGATCTTGGAGCCTTCGATTGGGTATCTCTTTTTCCTTCCTATTTTGAAATATATTCATAGTGGCGGAACCACCAATTTTGTCGTCCTCGCTACCTCCTAGTGGAGGTTCTTTTCCAGACGTTTCTTTTGAAACCCCTCAGTCCACTAGGTCTGCTAAGGTTTTTCAGCCTATTCTCTCATCTGTCTTGCCTCTTGCTACCCAATCTCGTCCTAAAGAGTCAGCTAAGTTCAATTGGCCTCCTTCAGGTGCTTGGTCTGGTTTTGGAGAAGAAGGAGAATTTCCTCCCCTTATGTCAGGATCACCGTTTTTAGCTTCTGCTATACCTCCTAGTCCCCGTAGTCTTTTCGAAGATCTTACGGTAGAGTCAGACATGGATTCATCTAGTCTTGTTGGTAGTGAAGGAAAGCTTGTTTCTATAGGATAATTTCAACTTTTTCCTAAAGATCTCCCTCGTGTTTCTACTTATTCTTCTCCATCATCTGTGTCACCTATGCTTGGATATAGGTCCTTGAGTCAAATTATGTCTGGTGTTGCATCCATAGCACAATCCAATACATAAACTCCTCAAAACTTCTCAGAATTCTCAGAAGTCTTCTTCTTCAAACTCTGGAAGCCGAAGTCTACTTCTTCCATTAATGTTGCTTCTCAGTCCACCTAGAATTCTGGTAAGCCCACAAAAGTTAATGTCATTCAGGCTAATCTAGAAGATAATGCTTCTAGAGGTAAAATCAAGGGTAAAGGTAAGGCCAAAGTTGATACCCCGAAACAGGATTCTCGAAAAACCTCGTGCTCACGATTGTTCTTAACACAAGCCAAAGTAGCCTTGTTTTATTTGTGATGAACAGCACTTCACCAAATACTGTCGTCGATGGTCCGAAGTGAGCTAGTTTCTTAAAGGCACGAAGGGAACTACGCCTGTTCTTAAAGAAACTTTCCCATATCAGTAGGCCCAGATGGTAGAGCAGCCTCAGCCCTCTGCCCCATTTGTCTCTTAGCTGTTCATGATGAACAGTTATACAGTCATTTCTATTGCTACTTGATCGAAAGATTATACTGGATCACTTCAAGGAATGGGGAAGGAGATCACTGATGGTCCTCCTCCTCTGCCTGTTTCTAGCCCGCTTGAAATTTAAAGGCCTAGTGTTGAATCTGTTGTACGACCACCATCCAAAGGTGTACTCTACAAGTCTTCTTACAATCCCAATGCCCGTGTTGCTCACCATTACTATATTGTTGAGGATTTGGCTTAGGAACCATCTGTGATGTCCACATTAGAAGTACGTCAGAGTTGTCCATCTCAACGGAAGGCTTTATTGTTCGTGATTGGCGGGATTGATCCTGCTAATACTAGCCTTCTCGCTTTCGATTTAGAGAATTTTGTTCCATGACTTCCACATCAGATTGCGCTGATTATCCAAGTTGCTATTAATGGTCTCAACATCCATCGAGCAGTTGTGGATGAAGGTGCATCAACCTGTGTCATGTCATCTTCTTGTTGGAAAGATATTGGTTCTCTAGCCCTGAATTCATCACCAAATGTCGTTGAAGCATTTGATGCAAGGGAATCAAAGCCTTTAGGTGTTCTCACTAGCTTACCGATTACTTTGAAAGGGAAGACAGTCAATGTTGAGGTAGAGCTAGTTGATTCCAGATTCAATTTTAATATTCTCCTCGGTCGCAGTTGGATGCACACCACAATATGCGTTCTGTCCACTCTCTTTGTGTTCTGAAATTTTTTCATGAAGGAAAGATTGTTACTGTTGATCAATTATCCTTCTTCACCTCTTCTTCCGAGAAGAACGTTCTGTATGTGGATCAAATTCCTTCTCCCTGCAAGAGCATAGGGTTGGGTCTTTACAAGGATCCTGCCCTCATGGGTATTTTTCCTCTTCCTCCACCAAACACTATTCAGATCAATATGATCTCTCGGTATGATGACCGATGGATTATTCCTTCGCCTGAATAGATCGATTCTTTTGGAGATTCTATGTCGTTGAGTCTAATTGAGATTGACTATTGTGAACTTGTTGTGACTTAGAAAACTTCATCTTCTGATCATGCTCCTTTGAGTATGTCTCTTGACATTTATTTTCAATCCCCCTGGCATGGCGATTAGGATTCGTCTGATCCTTTGAAACAAGTGTTTCCCTCTAATGAAGCCATCCTGGAAACTATGTCTCTCGAAGATCTTTCATGGGACGATGGTCATCATCGTTCCTTGTTCATGCCTATATCTTGATAGATCCCAAAAAAAACAAGTTCCTGATCTCTTTCAGGTCAAAATTCCAATGCACCAACAATACGGTCGAATGCGAAGCACTAATCCTGGGCCTCAAAAAAGTGATCAACCTAAAAGTTGGTTGCTTGAAGGTAATCGACAACTCTGAAATCATCACGTGGTAGGTATGCAACACTATTCACTGACTATCCCCCCATTTGAAAGGATATCAACAGGAGGTATGGCGTTTAATTTCTAGTTTGGATGCTTTTGATATTAAGTCAGTACTTAGAATGCATAATGTAGCAACCGATACGTTATAAAATGTTGCCACTAGGTTTACCCTATTAAGGGATGGTTTTTCTATTGAAAAGGTATATAAACCTGCAAGGATGCAGTGATTAAGGAAGAGGAGAATGATTTGGCTTTACAAATGGAAAGGGGAGAAGACAAGGGGAACCCAATACCTAAAGGGGTCATCTCCCTTGAGAAGGTATTTTATATGTAGAATTGATTTCGGGGGCCTCCCAATACAAAGGTGCAAAGTTACACCCTATTGCACTAACAAGTGAACCTCGAGAGAGAAGCAGACCTGAATTTTGTTAATCTCAATACCAAATGCACCCCCCAGGAGTGGCAGTCCTTTATTTAATTATTTAAGAAGTACCAAGATGTTTTCACCTAGACATATGTACGAACTTATGATATGATAATTATCCACCATGTGATACCGATGAAGGAAGGCATCAAACCTTTCCAACATAACCTAAGGAAAATGCATTCAAATTTGGAACCAATGACCTAGAAAGAACTTAAGAAACTCCTAGATTCCTGCATAATTTTTAAATTCCAACATTCAACGGGGGTGTCAAATTTGGTCCCAATCTGCAAGAATTCTAGCGAAATCCGCTTATGTTTAGACTTATGAAATTTAAACTGACGATCTGATAAGGATAACTACCCGGGCCCCCCCATGTAGTAGATCCTTCAAACAATATCAGGGTCATAAATGTTCTCATTTCTGGATGGTTTCTCAGGATACAACCAGGTACTAGTGGCGGAACTGGACAGTTTGAAGACAACTTTCAGGATTAAGTGGGGGACTTTCACATTTAGGCACATGCCCTTTGGCCTAATTAATGTTGGTGCAACCTTCCAAAGGGTTATGGACATCACCTTCTAGGGGCTAATGGGTCAAAGTGTGGTGGTATACCTTAGTGATGTTACTGTGTTTTGTAAATGTATATTTGACCACCTATGCCACCTCAAACAAATCATTTTGAGGTGCCAATATTACACAACATTTTGTCATTGTCCCTGCAATCCCCATCTCGCATATTGGAGGGTTATTTCTATGACTAATAAGAAGTGTCATGCCTTGCAAATACCATCATTGC
The DNA here is from genome assembly GCA_034641835.2 of Pinus albicaulis. NCBI lineage: Eukaryota > Viridiplantae > Streptophyta > Pinopsida > Pinales > Pinaceae > Pinus > Pinus albicaulis. The sequence goes on from CM076576.1 coordinate 290,536,888, forward strand.
ATCCCTTTACATGGGAAAAATATTCTTTTTGTTGACAATTTCTGAGCAAAGCTTCAGAAACCCCTATTTTTGCCTCGGCGGAGTAGCCAGTTTTTCCCTTGCGCCAATGAAGAAGGTTAACACTGGACCCTGCGCCAGTGGGTGCTCTGTCCCAGTTAGCCACCCATGCCAAGCAGTTTATGGAGTGTTTTTTTTTTAAATAGAGGCTGAGATTCCACTCTAACAACTCCGAGGATGAGTCATTGGGAGTGGTTGGACTGAATAACCATGGAATCCCTCCTTTAGTTTATGGTTTCCACCTCTTGTGGGAACCTCCTAAAGGATTGAACTCCCTTCCACCTTTGTAGGGATCCCAACCTCCTCCTTTTCCTCTATAAAAATAAGTTACTCTCCTTGCATAAGCTAGCTGAACATGGAGAATTGAGTATACTATAGCTGAACTATTGAAGAGATAAAACAAGAAGGAACTTCATTGAGAGAGCTTAAGTCCATGCCCTCATCCCGTCCAAATCCCATGATGAGTATCTGAAACACGCTTCATCTGAACCCCGTTGGAGGAGACTGCGACATCAAAGCTTTATTTGTAACTCTTCCTTCTATCAATACATATACGTGACTATTGTTCGGTTCCCATTTTGTGTTATGTTATGTGTTTAATGCAACATGCTTAGCCCTCTTTGACTAGCTAGTAGTTATGAATGAAGTTATTATGTCGTATGATGTTCTTGTTTTTTGATCTATGTGCAGGTATTCGAGCATCAAAGAGAAGGATTGTGACTTGCCGAGGTAGGAATGAGAGGCCATCACCACTACAACCGCGACGACAGCATTGGATTCCAGGTAGGTTGATCTATTGTGTCCTATTTTCATTCAGTAATTTAGGAATCAACACTCTATCATGTCTATTTTTTTCTAGACCCACTCTAGGGCTAGAGGGATCATCTCTGTCCACAGAGAGGATTTACCTGCTTAACAGTCGAAAATAAGGAATCTCGTTGAACCCCAAGAAAATCATCTTTGCGGTCTCAGAAGGAAATTTGTTGGGCTACATCATAACCCGAGATGAAATAATGATGGACCTAGACTGTGCAAAATCCATCACCCAAATTTATCCCCAAAGTAGTAAAAAATCCATGCAGTAATGTCTCAGGAAAATCAACTTCCTCCAAAAATTCATATCGGACTTCACGCAAATCGTGAAACCTTTACAAAATATGATTAAAAAAAATGTGAATTTTAAATGGAATTATCCCTAGAAAGAAGATTTTGAAATTATTAAGAAGGCCATCATGGAAGCACCTTCCCTACATAGCCCGGACTTCAGCAAAGGCTTTATCTTGTATAATTTTTCCTTAGATTCATTGCTTGTAGCCGTCCTTACCTAGAAAGATGGCAGGAACGATGAACGGTCCATATCCTTCATGAGCACAGGGTTGCAACGTGTCGAGCTGAACTATCCAGACATCGACAAGCAAGCCTATGTGGTATATAAGGAAGTTAATAATTTTAGGCCATACACTTTGAAGAACCATGTCACACTGTTTGTACCTCACCCAACTGTCTGCTCATTGTTTGTGCAGCAGGAGCTGGGTGAGAGAGAAGGAAACTAGATGGCATGCCTTCAAGAGTAAGACTTAGAATTCAAACCTGCACACATGATCAAGTTGAAAGGGTTATGCCAAATGGCTATTGAAGCCACCGACCCAAGGAACAACAATGAGGAGTGTTGGGAACATGAGATAGAGATGTACCAGGCCGATAACACATCTCCAAAAAAAATTCCGTCATGGTACATAGATATCCTATAGTATCTTGGGCGTGGTGTCATAGATCCCACCTTGATGGCCCAATAGAAACGAGAAAGAAGGCTAAAAGCTGCATCCCATCAAATTTTGCAAGGAAAACTATTCTACAAGCATCACAGCTGCATCTTGCTATGCTGCTTAGAACCAAGAGAGGCCCACCAAGTCCTAAAGGAACTACATGATGGCCCAATTGGTGGATACTACGTGGGAGATGCTACATCTCATAAGGTTATGCGAGCGAGTTTTTATTGGCCCACTCTGTTTAAGGATGCACACAACTATGTTTGGAAGTGCCCCTCATGTGAAAAGTTTACCAACAGAGAATCCTGACCTTCTGCTCCATTATATTCTGTCATGGTGGAGGAACCATTCTAGCAGTGGGGTTTGGACGTGATCAGGGAGATACTGGCACACTCCTCCAAGAAACCCTGATATATCCTCATGACCACGGATTATTTCACAAGGTGGGTTGAAGCGATACCGTTATGCTAGATCAACGACCATGAGGTAATAGCTTTCATTGCTCAATACATCATGACTACGTTCGGCATTCCAACCTCTCTCGTCTTTGATAATGCTACTTATTTTTCATCGTGAAAAATATATGAATTTTCTTTAGAAAACGGTATCAGTCTCAAACATTTTTCCAACTACTACCCCCAAGGGAATGGGTTAGTCGATTCAACCAACATGAGCCTCATTTGGATCATCAAGAAGACCCTGCTATCCCAACACTGGAATTGGCACAATGCCCTCAACAATGCCCTCTGGGCTGATCGGGTCACACCTAAACCTTCCCTAGGAACCTCTCCATTTTTTCTAGTCTACGGGAAAGAGGCTCTCCTGCCCCCTAACTTATCTCTCCCTGTGCTTTAGCTATCCCAAGAAACACATGGTACCCCATGCCCTACCTTGCAAGCCCGCATAGACACCCTACTGAAACTAGAGGAGGAAATGCTAAAATCCAGGGGAAAAATTTTCCATCCACCAAAGTCATATAAAATGATCGTTTGATAAGAAATCCGCTGGGAACAAGGTCTTCAAAGTTGGTGACCTCGTCCTCAAATGAGACAAGGCTCACGAAGACCGGGGAAAACACACCAAATTTCAGGCCCTGTGGACGGGCCCATTCCAAATCAAAGAGAATTTCAGTTCGTACATGTATATACTCTAAACCATAGAAGGGAGGATCGAGATCCTCCCAGTGAATGGACACGACCTCAAAAATTACTTCACCTGACGGCCCCTAGGCTGTGTTCACACTCTGTACCATAGTTTTGTTTTCTTTGCTTTATCATTCTCACCATGTTTCTTTTGTTTATTTTTTGTTTTAATAAATGGATTTCCCTGAGAAAGTCCCCAGAATTTCATCCCTCAGTGCCTCAAGTTGAAGTATCAACGCAACAGTTACTCAATAGGCAAGTTGTACCGAAAACTCCACCTATGAAAAATCAACCCTGAAACATAAAGTGGCCCAAGTATGTCTGTGATAGCCACCTGGTGGGGGAAACATGACCAAGTCATAGGACCCAAGTGCGAGTAACTAACCCAGATCACCAACTCAGAAAATCCTGTTAAAAAAATTAATGGTGAAATAAGTCACTGGAAGAAAGGGGAAAAGGGCCAACCTCAGACGGAAAAAGGATATTCGGGAAAGCCTAAAGGTCTCCAATTAAAATACCAAGAGAAACCTCTCTTGCAAGTAACATAAGTCAAGATCCTTCATCCACCCAGGTAGTATTCACCACATACAAATAAGTGCCTTGAGCACATATAAATAAGTGCTATTAGCTAATGAAATCAGGGTAAATTACTGAGAAAGACTTCCTGCACAGAGAGGTAATGCGACGACTCTGTAGGGGTACTGGCCAGGCTAGCTGGCAGCAGAGCAATATTCGTGACTCCTAGGCAGCGACTTCGCAAGGGCCCATCAGGCTCACTGGCCGCAGAGAAACACAACGGACCAAATAACTATACCAAATCCATTGAAGCCCATGAGGTTACTATAACCCCTCCTGTCCCATCTCCAGCAATGAAAAGTACGGTGAACAACATTCTGCGTAGTGAAAACGACTGAAGTGAACACACGAAGGCTATAGATGAGGCCAGTGGGACCCATGGAAGTGGAAGGAAGAGCCTGCTAAGCCCCCCATAGACCCCTCAATATTAACTGCAGGAAGAGATTCTAGGTTCTACCATCGAATCACCAATTGTTTTAGGCAGTGCAACACCCTCTGAAATTTGGCAACAGTTTGAAATTTCAAAGCCCCTGTTACTTCCGATAAGGATGAGCTTGCTCCAACCTTTGCCTAAACCTCAAACAGGCCACCTTAGATAGGTAATCTCAACCAGAAGATGACTTCAAGTTTTTTCTAAGTAAATTCGCAAGCTCACTCTTCTTCCAAACTTCAACAAGTTGTGACTTAGCAAGGTCACCATGTCGCTAGGTCGCAAACTATGTCAAAATCTAATATTTGCGACTATGCGACCATGCGACCAAGTGACCTCTAGGTCGCCAGGTTGCAAGGTCAAGAGATCCCATACACACCCTAATGAGCCTGATTTTCAACCTTGCAACCTGCATTAATAACCACACATATGACCCCTTTATAAATAAAAGGGTCGTGTACGTCACATTTGACCTCTGCAACGGAGCAAACAAGACATCTTAAAAGCCTATTAGAGTGCGATTTTTCCTAGGTAAGTCACTGAAACCTCCTACAGTTCTTTTTTATTGGTTTTGGCCCTACTTGATCCAAACCTAGGCTATAAATTGCCTTATATAACCCTTAGTTGAAATCCCTAGCCCTGACTATCACTCCAGTAAGGGCTTCCCTTCCCCTATCTGATCCTATCATGCATAAGCCCATTTTAACCCCTCCTTTCTCCTACTCCACTGTGGGAACCCATTCCTGTCTTCCTTTGATCCTTTCAACTTTAATTCATTATATTCCCTTACAGTTTTCTCCCCTTTTCCCATATTTTCCCAGTGGGTTGCAACTGCCTATTTTTCTTCAGAAAATCCCTAATGCAACCTCTCGACCTCACAACATTGCGACCTCATGAACTATTCACTGAGTCACAAGGTCACAAAGTCACAAAGTCCTGACTGTCCACACAATCACGACTTTGTGACCTTGCAACCTCGTGACCTGGTCGCAAAGTTTCTAAGTCTCAGAGTCGCAAAGTCAGGATTGTTCATACAAGCGCGACTTTGCGACCTTGCGACCTTATTACTAGGTCGCTAGTCACAACCTTTCAAATCTAGATTTTTGCAACCAACATAGGTCATAATGACCTAGCCTAAAGCCAAAGCCTTATTTGGTACATTTATGTCTTGTGTAATGCCAAAGCCTTAGAAAATTCCTTTCACTGAATCCAGTTGAGCCTATCGCAATAACCACAAAGAAAGACATAGTCCTGGACACCAGGACTAACCCCATAATGATAGTGTTGACAGGAACCTCTTTTGTAGCTGCAAACAAAGAGAATTTCAGTAGGACGAGCAGATAAATCTTGTTTCTGCAGAGTAGACTCCATGCATCCAAGCAAAGGATGACTCAAGTATAGGTGGAAAAGAATGCCCTAGAAATTGATATTCAAAGGCTCTAAATTTCACTCACTCAGGCCAGTAGACTACAAGCCCCCATTCAAGTGGAGTTGGATATATTAGGAAGCATTATGACACAGGTATATGAGGATATGATAACTATAAAACATACAATCTCTCATTTGGTATGGGCCTAGGCAGAAACAAGGAAAAGGGTAGCGCGGTTGAAGGAAGACTCCATAACACTAGACATCATACTTGAATGCTTTGAAAGGTACCCACATGATCCTGAAACCTTGCCAAAGAAGGATTGTATCCGCACTCAGAATGATAAGGTATAGATACAAATGAAGCTTCAGTCCATAGACAGGCTCATAAAATATGTAGAGAGGTTAATGTCTGCCTATGTGCATCTCATTAGTGGCATAAATTCGATGGCGGAAGTCCACCGCATCCCTTCCTTAGGGACACTGGCAAAGAAAAGGATGATGGAAGAGGTAATGTAGGACATACAAGCATTCTTAGAACCCATCAAACAGGCATCTGCCTCATAGGACCTCCCAGCCTCTAAGGAAAACATCTCCCAGTACATTGTTACACCAGTTTAGATCTACACCAGGCAGGCATATTTTAGTTCCGTATGCTCTAGAATATTTTCATAGGCTGGGAGAGAACATGCCCCAAATCATTGTAGTGGCCGCCGACTACCTAGCCTGACATACCTATCTTAAAGAACAACAAAAGGTAGAAACCCCAGTCCTCTCCATCACAAAGTTGCTTCCATGGAAATACTGGATTTACAGGTCATAGGAATAGGCAGGCTGTAGGTCACAAAAGTTTCCCAGTCATAGGTCATGACCTCACTCAAGTCACAAGTCGAAAATCCTCCTAGGTCGCAGACCATGCCAACAGCTAGGGAGATGAAAGGGCAGGGCAGCCCAAGGGTCATTTTTGATTCTATGTGTACTCCCTCGGAAGATAATGTAAGGACATTTTTTAGACTCCAAAAGGAGAGGGAGATAATTGTACAACATTGGATGTATGATTTCGGGAATGAATACAAATGAACGTTTTTGACTCCACTATTAGAGCTGATGGAAATTTATGTGTGTTGACATTATGAATATTATGTTCTCATGTGTTTGGTATCATTGGTGACTGATATTTGTTTCTATTTGTGCATCATTTATATGTCTAGTCCTTTTGGATATATGAGTGGTATGTGGATGTTTAGAATAGGGATATGTTAATGACTTAGTTATTGATATTTCCTTAATCTTTCATAAACATGCTTAAGAAATTGAAGGGTGTTTTGAACGTAGTGAACTGTTTCTCTTATGTTCAAACAACCCTCTATATGAGCATGGCCCTAACGATGTTTTCTAACAATACTTCTTTTGGCTGTATGATTTAAATATCACTTTTCTGTTCATGATGTTTCATTTTCAGGAGAACCCATCAACCATTCATTTTGTATTGTTTGAGTAGCTGTACATTCTCATGATTCTGAGATACACCTCCATCTGAGAAAGGGTGTACATCTCATTAGTTTAATGGCGGTCAGACCTACATACTGGATGGGATCCCTGTCACAAACGGTTTAGAGTCTAGTTGGGACTTTATACTAGGGAGATCCCCTTACTGTTGGCAAGGAATTTTTCCCCATCAACATATTTAGCGCTAGAAGGAGGGCCTAATGGCAAGCTCCCACCACACAAGAACATCCCTGAGCACACTACACAGAACCCCTTCCCTAGCTCAAAACACGGAGAGATCAAGTTTGAAAACACTGGTCCTCCACCTCTCGAGAATACCCCCCCTTAGGAGGACCCACCTTTCTATGAGGTAACATCATACCAACTAAGGGCTTTGCGCCCTCTCACCCATGATCTCGTTTGAGATCTGCAAAACCTCCCTGCCGCCGGTTCCCTGCCTAATCCGTGAACCCCCGAAAAACATCACATGCACTAGGGTGTCCTAGTTAACTTCGTGCCTCCACTCATAAGCCTAATGATCAAATACTACATAGATTCGATCGACCGACTCTCAGTTGAACCTCTCAACATCCCCCAAGGGGTCGACGAAGGAGGCCCTGAAGTTACTGGACCCCAACCAAACATCGTTCCCCAGCCCAATCAACCTTTGAATGACAACACCCAAGTGAATGACCCACCTTGGGAGGGGTCCGAAGCATGGTCGAATCACAAACCATACTCATCACCACCACCAAAACCGAAATCATACTTTTAAGCTATGGCTTTCTGCAATAGGCCACAAGGTGCAGCGGGTCACGGTGGGGGGCTAAATTGTTTTTGAGCCTTCAATGAATGCATCTCCCCTGAGACACATCATCCTTGAAGTCTCCTAGGCCTTTGCCTTTGATAATCCCCTCTGTTGATTTCCATTATAAAAGACCCTCTGATTGCAAAAACTTGTGCTCCTAAAAGCCTTCATTTACCTCTTGTACCCCTGCAAAATATCCCTTTTCATCCCTTTTTCCCTTTTTCAAATCCCCCTTTCTTACCCCCCAAATTCCCCCCTAAACCTTCTAAATCATTCCTATGCCCCTCTTAAACCATGCATACACCCTTGGTTTAGTTTTATAAACCCTCGTTCTTTCTATCATTACCTTTGTTTGGCCTCAAATTGCATTAAAAAGGGTTAAAAACCCACTTTTAACTTTATAATAGGCCTTAGCCCCTTTCAACTAGCCCCCGCACCTTTTCCTCCACGTGATCCGACGCTAGAACCACCCACGAAATATGAAAGGCTCTTGCCATATTTGTTCATCGGGCGCAGCCTCGACCGTCGATCTTGGTAGATTGGACAGCTGTCATTAAATTTGCAACGCCCGGGTTTCCCCCGTTATAACCCCTAATTGCGCCATCGCCGTCCATTTACACATAGATCTGACGGTTCGGAGCCTACCCGCCCCAGTGGTCCCCACGTATTGTTCAAAAACCCAATGGTTTCTATTGCACCACCTTTGGGTGGAGGGCGGTTTTTTCCGGTCAGCCAACGATTCCACTCAGCTCTTGACGCATGGCGGTGGCACTGTTCCAAAACCACTACCCCATCGCGCATTAATGTTCGTCCATGGATGCCGAGCGATATCGTTTTCAGCCATCCGATATGGGGCAATTGATCCAACGGTCATCGCTCATTAAAGTTGCGCGCGAGTTAAACCATCTCCGCCGTACCCCTGGCCCACCGTCCATCACCCTCCGACGCATCCACCATCGTTGATCTCCACCACTATCAGATGGTCCATATCAGTTTTCCTGTTGTTGACTATTCCACGACTGCTCGGTCCTGCCACGTCACCCCCACGTGCACCCATCATACGTCATCCCATGCATTGCATATATTTGTGAAAATTTCATGTTTTTAAGGTTTTTCATTCGTATTTTGCTCCGCAAACCGCCAACCTCCACCAGTGCATTCTTCACCTTTTCTCTGCGATGTTTCCTCCATTTCATCATCTGCACGGCCTTTTCCTCCACCCACACTGCCTCCATCATTCCCGCCCATGGATTTCTTGACAAGGTTGATGTTTTGCAAGTTTTCAAGCGAGGAAAACCGCTATGGCTCATTATCTCTGTCACAGTGGCAGAAATTGTAGAACATGTCATGAACAAAGATACATTTAATGAAGGAAAGGCCCGGGAAGGTGATGGACGCGACTGCATTTAAAGAACCGGGCCAAAAAATCTGTAAAGCTTCCGCAGAGCCATTAAAGCGCAAACTTTGCAGGCAGAGATTATCAATGGAAAAGAAGAGAGTTTTAAGGCAAGTAATTGAAGACTTTGAGCCTTTTTTCCAGTGTTTAAAGGGCAAGGTACCAGAATTGAAGACCCCGTGGATCGCTCAGTCGGTCCAATGCACAGAGGTATAATATTATCAGGGTTTCCGCATCAGCAGAACGTTCTTCCATAAAAGGACAGGGCACCCATTCTGTCTGCATTCTATGCCATGCTCTAGGAAGATTTCCACCCTGTCAGCAGTCCCACACCATCAAGAAGCATTTTTTACACGGTATGGCAAACCCTAGCATCATTATTCTTCCTTTTTGTACAATTCACCAGAACACTGCAACGAGTACCGAAGATCAATGCTCATATTAAAATCAGATAGGGCCTCGGCCCTACTACTATTTCAGATTGTTAATGTTGCATTTAAAGTTTACAACTACCATTGTCTTCCTTTCTCCTATAAGAATCCAAGAGAACATATTGTAAAATTTGGTTGTTGGGTCGTTGTTGTTCGGCTGCTACCGTTGTAGTTAGAGGGATTCAGTTTTGATTGTTAGAATAGTTTTGGGAGAAAGTAGCAGAGTAGTTTGTATTGTAGTAGGCTGGGAGGATAAGTTGGGACTATAACAGCCATTGAGCTCAGTGTATGTGACTGGTTTTGCATCAATTAATCAAAGCACATTTCACAGGATCCTGGTCTATTACTATCGGTGATGTTTTCTAACTCTGTGTTTTACATTTTCATGCTGTTTCATTTTCTGTTGGCTTGCATCAGAAATATTGCATAGGATTTACCCTTGTTAGGTACCCTATGTCTCTTCTCTCCTTGCCTTAAATGTTGTTCTTCTAAATGTAATTATCTAAGGGCTGATCTCAGTTAATTTAACCAGTGTAGTAGTTCCTTATGCTGCTAGCTTATGTATGAGTTAAATGGAATCTGTCTTTAGTTGCTCTTGTTGGGTTTAAGTTGGAAGATTTGGGAACACTGGGGATTAGAGTTAGCCCTGTCCACTAGGATCCTTGTGCGACCAGCTGGCCTTTCTAAGATCTCTTTGTTAAACTTATCTCTGTTTTCCCTTGGAGTATGCTAAAGTTGACCTGGAGTTAAATGACCTCTGGTCCGATCTATAAGCTGCCCCTTTGTCCCTCTTTTGAGAGTTGCCTATGAGTATGTCCAAGCAGGTCTGGAGTTAAATGACCTCTAACCTGATCTATAGACAAAAATTGGGTTTCTTTCCTTCTTTCACTTTCTTCCTTAATTTTCCATCCCATCATCTATCTAAAATATCCTTTAGTGTAGATGACTTGCCCTCTGAAAGCCTTGGCTAGTTGTTGCAAGTAATTCTCCTTTCATGACTCCATAGCCCAATGGATGGCACTTTCTTGAACTATCCTCTTTGCTGAAACATCCTACTATTTTTCTCCTTTCTTCCCAAAACCTTCTCATTCTATGATCTCATGACCAACCCAGCAACCAACCAACCAAATCATTTTAAAAACCCCTTTTTGCTTCATACCTAGCCTAACATCACAATTTAAGCTTTCAAAGATATATCATTCTTTGTGTTATTGGAGAGATCCCTCTCCGGGTCTAGGAGGGCTAGATCCTAGGGCCCAAAAGTGGTTCTGATGTTGTCTCATCTTTTGGTCTTGCCAATCTGGCCAAAACATGGGAACCCCAACAAGCTCGACACCCTCCCAAGCCTCAGTGAACCTCTAGTCCATCGTCAATGTCGTTAATTCCAACTCATGAGGGTTCACACCCCCATTTCTCTTGTCTTTTATGATCTTCAATTTCAACGTTCACAATTTCCTCATTGATTCTAGTGTGTTTACCAACGTTATGCCCCTGTCTGTATGCAAAAAATTGAATATCTAACCCAAGAAAACTGATGCCAAGATCATTCAGCTTGATAGGTCCTAGGTTCCAGCCGTGGGTGAACTGAATAACATCCTAATAGATCTCTCCTCAAACTCCCAAGTTTGTTAGTGCATCGACATATTTTTTGTGGATATTCCAGAAGCCTACAGTATGCTACTAAGAAGGGATTGGTCAAGCAAACTACAAGGATACTTCGCCACTGACTAGTCCCATTTGTGGCTCCTGTATAAGTGTCGGAATAATCATATCTGGGTCGAGAGCGAACCTTATATGGAACATATGGTGACCGACCTTGAAGCAACCAACGAAACCATCAGCTTTTCATAAGAAGATCTGAGCATGTGTTTCTTAGAGGCCGCTTTCGGGTGCTACCAAGCCACTCAGTCTGCAGTCTCCTCAGACACCTAGTTAGAATTTCTCCCTTGTACTACGTCCTACTGTAATATCCCAAAATAGGAAAAATCAACAAGGTTGGGAATATCTTATGATGTCCCAAGATTTTAGATACAACAATATTAAAACACAATATGAGGACTACAACTAAGGAAACAACAGATTTAAAAACACATCAGAATATGTAGAAATAGCTGAGCCATTTTATTAATATTTGGAGGTACAAAATTCAAATACAATAGTGCTCAAAATATGAGATACTCAAGCCACAAAAGTAGCCTATAATGACCCTGCAATCATATCCCAAGAGGGACTGCGTAATTGCTGCTTTGTTGAAAGGTGTACTACACTGTCCCTGCTACAGATGTAGGACTGCAACTGCCTGTAAGATATAAAGTTAGATCTAGGCAGAATGGGAGCTTCGATGATGCTGAAACTATAGATCTGGGCTCTATGATGGATTCTCAAGATAACCCTTGAAGGATTTCTCAGATCTGTAAATCTAAGATGAAATTCTCCCTAGGGCTCCATGAATATGCTGCTAGGAATGAAAATCTGAAGCTAGATCTGATAATATGATGGTTGCAATGATGTACAGTCAGATCTAAGGAAGAAGGGTTGATCCCTTCACTAGATCCTTGGGCTAAAAGCTCCAGATCTAGCTCCTCTAATATCCTCTACTGAAAATAGCAGCAGAATGAACAAAATATTCAGAAAACTGCATTGTGAGAGAGGGGGGCTCCTTTCCCCATAGAAAAATATGTCAAATCGGCTCCTGGGTGATGGAAACAATAGATCCAATGTGAGGAGGTTATCCCTCACAGGATTTCTAGCTGAAATGCTGGAAACTTCCTTCCTCCAATAGATATGCAAGACTGAACTGCGCAATCCTTGAAAGGACTACTACAACAAGGAGGTAAAACCCCAAGGCCTAAATCTTGGATATAGATCTGATGCTCTGGAAGACTGAATATGAAGAGGAAAGTGGTAGGATGAATCCTCCACCAATTTTCTAGCTAAATACTAGAAACAACCTCCTGAAGATGGCACTAATGCCTAATATGGAATGAAAAACAATCCTCTTCCTCAGAGATCACTCAAAGAAAGAGGTGGGATTCCCCCTGGAACACCCTGCAAGCTATGATAAATAGACCAAGCTTGCATAGAAATGTCCTAAGACAAATCTAGATCTAAACAGATCAAGAAATGCATAATCCAAATCATGCCTTCCATTGTGCCTTCACCTTCATTATATGCATGAGCCTTCCATAGCCTAGGCCCACTCCAATACTGCACTGTACATGTGGAAAAAGTCTCCATGTTTGACTCCGCTGTTGATCCATGCCCTCCATCATGTTCACATGGTGATCACCCTCTCCATCATGCATGCATTAAATGCACCACTTCCTCCACTACCTTATCATGATTGATCTCCTATGAATGTATCATGATCTTAGTTGACCTTATCAAAGATCCATGTGATTTAATATTTAATATACATGATCTTCTTTGACCATTTCACCATCCATAATCTATCTCACAAATGAGACATGCTCTCCATTAATGGAGTTGCTCCACTACTCCATGAGTCTAGATCTAGAATAAAAATGTCCACATACACACCTAAAAGTGGATCTTATTCATCTTTGGGGTTTGTGGGTCCCTCCACCCTTTTATTTAATTAATTTATTAAAAATATCAAGGACTCTAATATTACAAATGTGATGTTCAAATTTGGGAATATTACAGTCCCCCCTAGCAAAATGTTGCTTGTCCTCAAGCAACTCAAAAGGTAGATGCATCAACCATCTATTCCCCTCCAAATGGCATCCACGTAAGGAAGGCTTCTTCCATTTGTTGCGATATATTATGCATGTTTGGTTCCATAGTTGCCTTTCAGAAATATATGAGATGACTTCCAACTGTATGGTTAGATGTCCTCCTCTCACCATGAAGCACAAAATGACAATCACATGATATCCAACATCATCATAAGTACATGAGAGACATAAAATAAATTAGCTCTTTCCACAAAGGAAAATCTTCATCATACAATACATTCCTTCATCCCATATTTCATGAATTTGATTGAGCATTGTTATTCTCTCATTCTTAACCCTGTTGGCTTTATTGGATCCAAACTCCCTCTTTCCAAAGTTAGGCAAAAGAAGAAGGGAAGGAGTAACATGGGTATAAAAAGGTGTCAAACCATATTCCCCTAAGAATTACCACTGGAGTAAGGCCCTTTGTTTCTATCCTACATCTCCTTCATGAAAGATGGATAAGCCAAACTCCCCTAAGCACAACAAAATTGAGTATGCCTCCCTTTGTTGCATTTTATCTTTGATGTTCAAGGCATGAATCAGAAAATTATGAGCTATTTGGTGGTAACCATACTCACCCAAGAGCAGCCAGTGCCGCCATGCCTCCTCCTTCATTTCATATGTGTTTTTCAAGGCATGGATCAAAAAAATAGGAGCCTTGGAGAGTGACAAAAATCTCCCAATATCAACCAACATAACCAAGCATGTTGGCCCATACAAATCTACAAGTGGTCATGCAACCCCTTGCTTATCATACTTACCCATTCACTCCCATGTGGATGATCAATGAGGTACTGCATAATCATGGTATCCTCCCTTTGTAGAATACCATCCTCCCCAAATTGTTGAAGGACTTTCCACTTCATGAAATTTTGAAGTGCACCTTTCATGAGATCTCTTAATGAGATTCTCTCTCCACCAAAGGCCCTCCAAAACCAAAGAAGTTTTTGATTTGCTACAAGTATAAGTTTCTCTTTGAGAAGTGAGATACTCATTGAGAAAGGGTCATCTAAAAGGGAGAAAATGATTCTCATCTCAAGATGTCTACCATTTTTCATCTTTTCTTCCATTGCTTCATGAGTGAAGCTACCTCCAAAATTCACTAAGAATGATGATGTCTTTCCTTTGTCACAACCATTAAGTGACAGCATTGTGATATGTCTCTGCTTCAAATCAGCATTTGGTTCTAACCCTTGGTTATGCATTGGTCTTGAAACAATACGTGCTGAAATTTTATGCATATCTTGGATCAATTGATATGTGGGAACCTCTTAACAGAACACAAGAGTTCCTCCAACTAGAACAATAGTGTCTCCAACTGCTGGTAAGATTGATGGCCTCTTTTCTTCAAGTGTATCAGTGATGGTATCTTCCTCCTCTTCCTCATGCACCTCCTGATCCATGCATGGGACTCCATATGTCAAGAGCTCAAGACTATATTGCAAAGATTCAAGTGTCTCTTCTCCAGATACAAGTACTTCTGCAGCAGGTGATGGAAGTAGTGACCTCTTGTTCAGAGTGACAAGATTGACATTCTCCTTGGTTTCCTTGGGAGATGCCTCTTTGTAGCACAACTCTATCTTTTCCACATCAAACTTCTTCCTCAACTTGTGAAAGAAATCTAAATACTTAGTCACCTTTGCATGCTCTAGGTGCCCAAACCATCAGTATTTGGCTTCATCTAAGAGATGAAGTGCTACAATTTGAATAGTGTCTTCTTAAACCACAGGATGTAGCTTGAAAAATGAATCTAGCTCCCTCCTCCAAGCCTTGACATTCCTTGAGGAAGATCCATAAAATGTAGGTAAATAGAATTTATTATGCCTCTTCCTTCTATTGCTACTATATGATCCTCTTTCTCCTTTAATCTGGAATAATTGTTGGACAGTTAGCTGCTCCTTGAAAGCTCTCAACTGTGCTTTTTACCCTTCAAGATATAGACCCAAAGTCTCATGAGTCTTAGGCTCATTCCTTTATTCATTTCTATACCTCTCACCTTCTTCAAAGAATGTGGACATAGTGGATCTATGAGGAGATCTAGGATTCTTTGGTCTTCTCTTCTGCTGATAGGAAGTACTTTCCTCATCACATCTTCTTATTGGATCTTCCCTTTGTCTTGACTCCTCCATTTGATTGACCTCCTTGGAGAGATCTTGCATGGATCTAAAGAAAGGAGTGACAGATTTTTCATCCTCCATGATAGATATCATCTATTTGTTCTTCTTTCAATGAAAAAGATGAAGTGTCCATAAGCTGAGCCAAAGATCATGCTCTAATACCAATGTAATATCCCAAAATATGGAAAATAAACAAGGTTGGGAATATATTATGATGTCCCAATATTGTATATCCATCAATATTAAAACACAATATGAGGACTGCAACTAAGTAAACAACATATGTAAATACACATCAGAATATGCAGAAATAGCTGAGCCATTTTATTAATATTTTGAGGTGAAAAATGCAAATACAATAGTGCTAAAAATATGAGACACTCAAGCCACAAAAGTAGCCTAGAATGACCCTGCAATAATATCCCAAAAGGGACTGCGTAACTACTGCTCTGCTGAAAGGTGTACTGCGTTGTCCCTGCTACAGATGTAGGGACTACAACTGCCTATAGGATAGAAATTCAGATTTAGGCAGAACAAGAGCTCCGATGATGCTAAAATTGTAGATCTGGGCTCTATGATGGATTCCCAAGATAACCCTAGAAGGATTTCTTAGATCTGTAAGTCTAAGAAAACCTTCTCCCTAGGGCTCCATGAATATGCTGTTGGGAATGTAGATCTGAAGCTAGATATGATAATATGATGGTTGCAATGATGTACAATCAGATCTAAGCAAGAAGGGTTGATCCCTTCACTAGATCCTTGGGCTAAAAGCTCCAGATCTAGCTCCTCCAATCTCCTCTACTGAAAATAGTTGTAGAATGAACAACAACTTTATAAAACTGTGCTGTGAGAGAGGGAGGCTCCTTTCCCCATAGAAAAATAAGTCAAATCAGCTCCTGGGTGATGGCAACAATAGATCTAATGTGAGGAGGTTATCCATCATGGGATTTCCAGCTGAAATGTTGGAAACTTCCTTCCTCCAATAGATCTGCAAGACTGAACTGCACAATCCTTAAAACGATTGTTGCAACAAGGAGGAAAAACCCTAAGGCCTAAATGCTGGATATAGATATGATGCTCTGGAAGATTGAATATGAAGAACAAAGTGGTAGGATGAATCCTCCACTGGATTTCTAGCTGAATAATGGAAACAACCTCCTGAAGATGGCACTAATGCTTGATATGGAATGAAGAACAATCCTCTTCCTCAGAGATCACTCAAAGAAAGAGGTGGGATTCCCGCTCGGGAACACCCTGCAAGCTTTGCTAAACAGCCCAAGTTTGTATAGAAATTTCCTAATACAAATATAGATCTAAACAGATCAAGAAATGCATAATCCAAATCATGCCTTCCATTGTGCCTTCACCTTCATTATATGCATGAGCCTTCCATAGCCTAGGCCCACTCCAATATTGCACTGTACCTATGGAAAAAGTCTACATGTTTGACTGCGTTGTTGATCCATTCCCTCCATCATGTTCACATGTTGATCACCCTCTCCATCATGCATGCATTAAATGCACCACTTCCTCCACTACCTTATCATGGTTGATCTCCTTTGAATGTATCATGACCTTAGTTGACCTTATCAAAGATCCATGTGATTTAATATCTAATATACATTATCTTCTTTGACTATTTCACCCTCCATAATCTATCTCACAAATGATACATGCTCTCGATTAATGGAGTTGCTCCACTAATCCATGAGTCTAGATCTAGAACAAAAATGTCCACATACACACCTAAAAGTGGATCTTATTCATCTTTGGGGTTTGTGGGTCCCTCCACCCTTTTATTTACTTAATTTATTAAAAATATCAAGGACTCTAATATTCCAAATGTGATGTTCAAATTTGGGAGCTATTACATACTATACGTATCGGGAGGTCCACACAGTATATAAGAGCTTGAGTATATCGTACGTAGACCCATCGTTAGAAATAACGAGAACAAAATATGGACCTTGTATTATGACGGTTCCAAGACCCATGATGGAGTGGTCACCATTATCTTGATAGATCCCCCCCAAAAAAAGTTCCCGATCTCTTGCAGGTCAGAGTTCCAATGCACCAACAATACGGCCGAATACGAAACAGTGATCCTGGGCCTCAAAAGAGTGATCGACCTCAAATTTTGTTGCTTGAAGGTAATCAACAACTCTAAAATCATCACCTGGTAGGTACGCAATACTATTCACTACCTATCCCCACATTTTGAAGGATATCAGTAGGAGGTATGGAGTTGTTCAACATGGAAGTACTTTTGATATTAAGTCAACCTAGAATTCATAGTAGTAGCCACAACGTGCTAAAACACTTCCACTAGGTTTACCCCCTTAGGGACGGTTTTTTTGTTGAAATTGTCTATAAACCTGTGATGCCGAATAATGTGAGCGATTTCCATGTTTTAATGATGATTAGCAGGTGTTAGATCAAGGATGTAGTGATTGAGGAAGAGGAGCATGATTTGGCTTTACAAAAGGAAAGGGAAGAACACAAGGGGAACCCAATACCTGAAGGATTCGTCTCCCTCGAGAAGTTATTTAATCTACAAAATTGATTTTAGGGGCCTCCCAGTACAAAGGTGGAAAGTTCCACCCTATTGCATAAACAATTGAACCTCAGGATGGAAGCGGACCCAAAGTTTGTTAGTCTCGATACCAAGTGCACCCCCTAGGAGTGACAGTCCTTTATTGAATTATTTAAGAAGTACTGAGATGTTTTCGCCTGGACATATGATGAACTGCGGACTTATGATACGAGAATTATCAAGCATGTGATACCGATGAAGGAAGGTGTTAGTGACCTATAAATATAGGATTCATAATTTTGACTTGACTGATGGTAATCTTGTAAATATGTACATACTTTTCCTTCTACAAGTTATATTCCCATATTTTTTAAAAATTAAAAAATCAAAAAATCAAAAAGAGGGTAAAAGTTCCTAAAAGAACAATCAAAGGACTTAGAAAAAATAATAGGCCCCAAAGAAAAATGAATAAAACATGAAATTGTGCAAGTCTAAATGCCACTATATTTACCTTTTGCAGTTGATTATGGCAGAGTGTTAATAAATTCCATAATCCATGATGAGTCAAATAGCCTAATCTTGACTTGTCATGTTTCAATTTCATTTGTTGTAGATAGAGAATAAAGAATTGTCATACAGTTTAATCATGACAATTCATTAGTTAGGTAGAGAAATAAAGAATCCAACAGTTTAATCTAGATTCCTAGATGAAATAAGTGTAGAATTATATAGTTTTATTGCTTTCAGAAAGAATAAATGTTGTAAAGGTTGCTAGCACAAATTCACCTAATCAAAATGGAAGAAAAAATGTTAGCAGTTAAAATTGGGTAGGTAGAAGAAGGTGAGAAGCATCATTGTAAATATTATTCACCAAAGCTGCAAATAACTAACTTCCCTTCCCTAAAGACATTTATCATTCTAAACTACCAGTCAGAAAGGCTCAAGGCATTTTCTTGACTTTTGTTGGGACGGAACCCAAGGCTCTATGGCTGACTAGTTGAAAATGTTAAGTTGTTATATTAATCCCAAAAAGTCACATCATTTTCCATTCATGCATTCATTTCCATTTCCATGGAAAACCATAAGTAAAAACTTCATTTTTACTTAAAGACACTCTAATCCCCATTTGATTAATTTCCCACATATCATAAAAGCATAAAACCCTCAAAATCACATTTTATCCTAAATTGAAGTGATGAAGTTCTTTTAATGAAAATTTTCCTTTAAAACTTCACTTTTTTTAAGTTATGTTGATATGTTTTGAGTACACATTGTCCCCTTGTCATATTAACTTTAAATTATTTAATAACTCCCTATAGAATAACCTTTTCCTATATTATATAATTCCCTTTTATAAAATAACCCCAAAAACCCATTAATATAACTTTAGCCAAAGTTAATTATCCCCACATGTGTAAATAAAACCCACATTATACCCTCTTTGGCTAAATATATCATTATATAAATATCCTACCCTCTATGGTTGTTAAATCAACTTGATTTAATTAATTATATAATAAAAATATTCAAAAAAATCTTTAAACATAATTTATATGTGTTTAAAACAAAAAATACCAAAGTTTTGTTTAAACTAAACTTCATACTAAAACCCATCCCTTATACACCCTTCCCGACTAGTTTATTCTATGTATAAATCTGTTTATACATAAATTTTAACAAATCCCTTCACCCTATCGGATTCAATATTGACCATCCGATCTCCAATATCCCATTAATCCAACAGTAACCATCAAGCACGATGAATAATCCCCAACCCCTTATCATTCCCTATCGCATAGAACTGTAGTCGTCCAATCATCCTTTGCAAATCCAACGACCCATATTTAATGTGATACCCAATCTCATGCCCCCACCTTTCCCACATCACATTAAATATTAGCCATTAGATCTTCAAACCTCTCTCAAATCTAAACAGTTAACCCGATAGCTACAGTCCCTATCCCCACTACAGCCCATCAAGTTAAGCGACCACCGTAGATCTTTCACTCATCAGATCTATGGCCATCATTCAAAGCCTTGGTCCCACTGCGCTTTCCCCACAACTTTCATTTTAATCCTGACCATTTGCTTATCAAAGTCTAATCCAACGACGTCGACCCCATATCGTGCAATGAAAATAATCAGCCAATGTTTCCAAAAAATTATGCGATATAAACTTTTTTCCCATACTGCCCCTTGCCGACATGTCAGTTTTCTATTCGATCACGTGCAAAAAGTGAAATTCAGCTTACCACCTCAGAGCTGCACAAAAACCACCCAATCCCAAATCAAAACCGCTCACACCATTCCTGCAATAAATGTAATTGAAATGTGATTGGACTTAAGGTTTAATGCTATAAAAATTCACTATTTTTATAACATTTCACATATTGGCGCATACAAACCACTGAGAACCCTTTGCAGAGCCTCCTTTAACCATTTTCGAAACTGCTTGTGAACCATTTTTCCATTAGAACCACCATTTACTCTGAAAATAAATCCTAAGAACCTCCATGACCTCTGCTGGCCCAATTCAATGGAATTGAAAACTGTGACGAAACTGCAACCTTCATCGGCCATAATTGTACCTTTTATAGGTATTTTTCGCCATTCCAACCTGCAAAATATTTCAATTCTAGGGGAAATTAAACATATTGAACTGTCATTTCCTTGAATCAGTTGAATTACCCATTTAGGAAATCTAAAAATCTCTAAAATACAGGGGAAACCCTGTCAAAATTTCTCCAGAATCCACATTTTCCATTTTAGCAGGTTTTTAGCCATTCCTAGATCATTTTCACTGCTGAACTTGATCTAAACAATCCTATGTGCATAAGAAACTATTTTTATCATCTAGATCAATACTCAGAGTCTGAATTTGCGAGTGAAATCTTTCAATTGTCCCTTGTTTCCCAAAAAGAACCTAGCAAACTATTTAATCTTGCTTTGTTCATCCAAAATGACTAAGAAACAAGTAAATCCTAAGTCTGGAGGACAAAAATCCCAGAAAAATGTCTCAAGTAAGTTACCTCAGGCTGAACCTTCAAAAATTGATAAACCTACTCCTGCACTCACAAATGAAACAACTGAAGTTGTGAGACCAGTACAACCTCCCATTACTTCTCAAGAAAGTAGCTCCTTGCTTGATCTTGACTATAGAATTTTTGATCCTTCAGTTGAATTCAACCTCTTAGAAGTCTACAATTGGTGTTTTTGAAATTTTATAGAAAAAGCCAAAGGTGATGTACCCATTTGGGAGTCCAATCTGCCAAAGTATGTTGTTCCTCTCACTCATCAAGCCCCTGATTTTGTCAGATTATGTCAACTGTATTATCTTCCTGATTAAAGTTGTATTATCAATAAAGACAGGGAAGTAATGTTCTATATCAATGCTAAGTCCATAAATTCCATGCTGCAAATGAAACATGACCCCAATTCAGTTTCATTATCAATAGAAGATCTGACCCAACTGTACTTGGACTTAGATTTTTCTGCCAAGTTCAACATATTTCAGACTTTTTGGCCTACACATGTTAATGTCCCTAAAGTAAATCCTCACTTTGATACAGTTGACTTTCTAGAGGAAACAAGCCAGATTGTTTCCATGCTGTCATTTATACTGGGATATAACAATGATGAATTCACTGATGCTTCCATCTTGGGTTTTTTGTTGACCTTGACTCCTGGCCAGCCTCCATCCATTATCTTCAATTTTGCCAAGTTTATTGCTAATAACATGCACTACCAATTGACCAAACTACCATAGGAGGGAGTTTTTAGATACATATCATATCTACTGCATATTTTCTTGTATTATCAAACAGAAAATTTTCCCATTGAGTTACAAAAATTGGATGTAGAAGGGAAACTCTTGTCAATTGTGTTTTGGACATCTATTTTGAGAAAAGAGATTATGGAATATACATATGCAAATTTCAATGACTTATTCATAATTCCAGCTATGAATTTATTGACTAAGGAAGAAACTCACAGAATTAATGAAGAAACTAAGAGAATCTTACAGTTGTCTGAGAACTAAGACTGGGGATTGGTACTTATACAGGAATCACACAGAGATCAGAGTCACTCTTGGCCCCATACAAACTTCCAAGGTTTGTAACTATAAGAATTTTTTCTTTAGAATATTTAAGGCAAATATTGAATGCAGATGAAGTAAATTTTATGGCCTCTAGGAAAAAGACCCAATTTAAACTCAAAAATTAGATTGGGTCGTTCATTGTCAACAATAGAGAAGTTGTAAATGAAATTAATATCAAATTGAAAGAATGCAAGTTCCCATACATCTTTATGTGGAATTATGACCCTCAGGGTGTCTTAAGCACAATCAGATTAAAATGCAATTTGTCTCCTTTCTTGCATCATTCCAAGCCACAAATTGAAAAATTTTCCAATCAAATTGAGTGGGAGGCAAATACTTTGCTTGAGGAAGATACACAGGGTATGCAGGCAGGTAATGTACAGGAAAAACAAGTTTATCAAGCACAGGTTCTTACATTTGATAAAGAGGCTGAAGTTTCTCATAAAAGAATCAGAGAGGAAGGCAGTTATACAACAAAAACTATCATAAACAAAAAATTCAAAACCTCTTATAAAAAAATAACTAAATTGATTATTGAGGAAAAGGATAAAGAAATGGAAATTGATGATAATAATGGTCATGAAACTGATGATGAGGCAACAAATATAGTAACTGAAACACTCAGAGAACTTCAAAAGAATCAATTTGAAACACAGGATAAAGATACAGTGATGGTTGAGAAACAAATTGATGTAGAAATTCCTTCTTCCTCAAATGCAACTGATAACAGAGAGTCAGACATCCAGATCAAATTCAGACAAATCAGAGAGAAGAATGAAGAAATAAAAAATGAAGTATATTCCAATTTTCTCAAAGAGAAACCTGGAAATAAAGATAGACTTCTCTCTACTTTTGATTATTCTTCTAACAAATTGGTAATGTCATTTTTGAAACCTACAGTGGCTGATCCAAAGTCAGTAGCAGACTATTCAAAGACTGATTTGGATGTAGATGCAGATGTTGTCCATGAATTAGATCAAATATAATTCCACAGGAGCAATACATATATGTTTTATTCAAATATAGTCAACAAAATAATGAGCTCTGTTAAACTTTAGAAGATAGTGACAAATCTGCAAAATCAAATGAAATTGGAAAAAGCATCATTGCATGCTAATGGATTGAGAATCAAAGCATTGGAAGACTTGGTGATTGAAGCAGGAGCTGATCCAGCTAACATTGAAGCTGCAAAGGCTTTAATCAAATAGAAAAATGAAGACATAGATTCTCTAAGGAGGCAACTGAAATTGCCTCAAAGTGAACATCCCCAAGCAAAGGAGATCCTTCAACAGAAAACTGAAAATGATGAATTGAGTCAATTGGTTTTAAAAATGACTGCACAGCTCAAAGAAATGGAAAAACAAACTGAAGCCTTGATGAAGGAAAATGAAGCATTGAAATAGGATAAAGAAGTCATTCCTATAGTTATTCCTACAGTAAGCACTAATGTACCTTCTACTCTAGCTGAACATCTTGCACCTCAATGGAAATTGGCAACTGCAATGTCAATTTCATCAAAGGATGATTCTGTTGCTGCATCTTCAAATACACAGGTACAAACAGGGATAGAAACAGGAGCTACAGAATTGGTAAAAGCTATGGAAGAGAAGACTTTAAAGAATGATGAGATCAAAAGATTGAAAAAAGCTAATGAAAACTTAGAATCTGCTTACAAAGATGTTGTAATTACTTCCAAGGGACATGAACAAAGGGCAAAGACATTAGAAGAAAGGATCCCGATCATCTAAAAGGAAGTAAATCTTACAAATCAGGTTGCCTACATCAAAAATCATTTGTGGACAAAAATCACTGAAGGAATTCACTCACAGTGGCCTTCTATTCAGAAAATATATGAGAAAAAAGATTTGCTACAAGCTGCCTTAGCAGAGATTGACAAAACAAAGAAGGAACTTGGAAACAAAACAACCACATGAAATCCAACTCATATCATTTTTGAATAGTAAAAACAGGGAGGAATTAGAAGAGTTGAAAATTCTTGACAGGACAGAGGCTATCCTTCAAATTAGAAAAGTCCTAACAAAAAGAAATATTATGAATAACCTGGAAGAGAAGTGTGATACAATGAAATTAACAATTACTAAATTCAAGACAAAATATGACTTGCTTCTAGAAGCAGGACTTCTAGATATTCATGGATTTCAGGAGAAACTAATGGCATAGAAGGACTATGACCAGAAGATTAGAGCTCATGCTAAGGAGTAGGCTAATAAACCTTTGCCTCAAGGTTCTCCAAGTGGCAAAGTAGTACTTCAATATTTTGAGAATTTATTCTTGTTGGAGAATGAAATTAAACACATGTTCATAGTAAAGCCAAATTTTTCTAAGTACACAAAATCTGATGAAAGCTATATAAAATTAAAGAATATGAAGATCCCCACTGTTGAACAGTGGCAAGAATTCACATATCTACTGTGAATTTGATAGGTAAAGGACAAGAAAATGACATAGAAAAGTCATATTTTATTGTTACTTTATGTTGAAAAAATCAGGGTCAAATGTATCGATGAAATTATTCTGCTTACAGTTTATTTTTCAATTACATTGGGTAAAACCGTAATTTAATTTATTTTGATGATCATAACGAGAAGGTGAAAAGGAGGAGTATTCTACAATTCATCTTCCATGAGATAATGTCTCAATTTCCAACAACGCTTCTAGCTAATCAAAAAATCAGTTTGAATAAGATAAACAATTCTATTTTTTCTTGTAAAAGAGGACAGCTTGCAAACTGTTTTGCTGATGTCTCTCTTCTTATGTAATATTTCCTATTTTTTCTTGAGATATTATCTCAAACTTTAGATATTTTGTAAGTAATTCAATTGTATATAAACTTCATCTTTTGAAGTATTCAGGGTGGAATAAAATTATCAAGACTACTATAGACTTTTTTATTGAAACATTGGGATTTTATGTGAGTTAAGTTGAAGCAACAGGCTGGAAACTAAAGCAAATAGACATCATAACTAATGATCCTCGTGTTGATCAGATGAGTATTGTATCTTCCAGTTTTCATTGTTTATTTCTTTAAGTTTCACTCATACATCTTGTGTCATTTTCTATCTTAAATGAATATCTAGGAAAGGAATTACAGAATCAGTGTAAAAAGCTCTCTATTTTTACTAGTTTTTCATGTTTATGTTTTCTGCTGATTTCCAGGCTTTAGAATTCTTAATTTCTCTTTAGTCTCGTTTGACCTCAATTTCCCTCTTCCTTTTCTGTGATCTAAGGATTCTTGATTTCCCTTAGTCCAGATCATACCACTTCATCAAAATAGCCTTTTCAAACCCTCTGAAGATAATCTATCTTGCCCTTAGTATATTTGTTCTTTTGACCTTAGTTTTCTAGCCTTGTTTGCTATAAATTTGACCCCATTTCCAAATGGTTAGGTAGATCTTTCTATGGTTTCCCTTGTAGTCCTTTATTCCCACCAACATTCAGAAAATAAAACCAAATTTTCCACTCATAGCTACCTAAAATCCATTACAAAACAAAGCTAAATCTTAAGGAGAGATCCCTCTCTGGAACTCAGGAAGGCTAGATCCTGAATTCTAAAAGAGGCTCTTGGTTACCCCTGGTTTTCTTTAACTATAAACCAAAATCCCATGACCTATGAATTACGAGGGTGATAACAGAAGGCATCAAACCTTTCCAACAGAAGCTAAGGAAAGTTCATCCAACTTTAGAACCAATGATCTAGAAAGAACTTAAGAAACTCCTAGATGCCCGGATCATTTTTAAATTTTGAAATTCAATGTGGGTGTTGAATTTGGTCCCAATCCAAAATAATTCCAGTTGAATATGCTTATGTGTAGACTTCCAAAATTTAAACCGATTGTCCGATAAGGATAACTACCTGATGCCCCTCATGGAGAAAATTCTTCAAACAATATCAGGGTCAGAGATTTTATCACTGCTATATGGTTTATCGGGACACAACCATGTACTGGTAGTGGAACTGGACCGTTTGAAGACAACGTTCAGGACTAAGTGGGGGACTTTTTCATTTAGGCGCATGCCCTTTGGCCTAATTAATGCCGGGGCAACTTTTTAGAGGACCATGGAAATTTCCTTCTGGGGGTTAATGGGAAAAAGTGTGGTGGTCTACCTTGACGACGTCACCATGTTCTATAAATGTATATGTGACCACCTATGCCACCTCAAAAATATCTTTGAGAGGTGCCGAAAAAATGGAATCTCGTTATTTGAATTTCTGTAACTAGCTACAAAATGTGTGTAGTTTTGGAGCTAATCGTTGTTTTCGCAGATACTGTTATAGTTTGACAGGTTTCAAGAAGCAAATAAGGGAATGTTTCACATGGGTATCTAAGGAATGATCCACACATGGATTGTATCCCAATCACCAATTCAAATTAGAAAAGAAAACATGCCTATGTTAGTGGTCAAAGGTTAGTCAAGAAGCAAGATCAGCAGCGAGATACTCTTGATTTTATCTGACGTAGCAAATCAAGAGATAGCCACTAAGAATTTGTTTTTTTTATGCTTCTAAAATAAATTTATAATGATTATTTGTAATCAGAAACACCTCACATGGTTGAATTTGTTATAGCCTAAATCTACCTCAGGCTGAAGGAAGGCATAATCTAGGGTAACATCAAACCACGCTCAGTCTAGTAGCTAGCCCTACCAGATCAGGAGAGGGCTCTCTCCAGGTCAATCTCAGCAAATATAATCAATAAGGCTTGAGATGACTTGAAATAAAGGCTGATTTTAGGCTAGGTATATAAGTAAAAGAGTTTAAATTTGAATTTGGGGGTTTTTGTTGGAATCAAACGGAAAGGAAGTTTTGGGTCCGGGGTTGAGGCCTAGTTTTTGCAGAGTTCTGAATGGGGCAAGGAAGGAAATTGTTTTGATGCTTGGATTAAATGAATGGATAGTTCAGACTGGTGAGGAGTTGAAGAGGGAAAGAGGCTTTCAAGAATCCTCTTCAAATAGACGAAAACATGGAAAATTAAACAAAACTCAAGGCAGAGCAAAGCAATCTAATGAGTTCCACCTTTATCACTCATTTGTTTAATTTAAGAAGAAATTAGAAGGGAAATGATACACATAAAACATCAGTGAACTTAAAATCACAGGGAGAAATACACCATCAAAACATAGAGCCACATGGATCCCAAAGAGTACTGCAAACCCTGGTCTATTCCTTTGCCAAAATTGCAGATATGAAATGTACTATGAAGTGCCAAGCAATCCCAAATGTCCAACCCTGAAAATGACTGAGAAAATACAAGATATAGACAAGCCTAACTCATCCCCATGCCTCTAAGTGTCGAGCTCACCATTCTAGGAGCTATTTCAACAAGATCTAAACTAAGAACTGGAAAATAGGCAATGAAACAACTTGCCTCTATAAGATAGGAAACTGATTTATTCAGTTACATTTCACTTTTTGGTAAATGAATCTACTTGGATGAGTAAAAATGTGCCAAATTTACATCAAAGTCATTAAATTACATCAAGTTACATCAAGAGTTGTACATATGAGGATAAAAAATTCAAACTGGCCAAAACTAGGCGAAAATCTAAACTGCTGAGTGAAAATTAGGCCAAATTTCCCAATGCGCCGCGCCTGAAATCTCTATGCATTGCGCCACTTTGAGGCTAATTTTGATGGCCTTCCTGAAGCCCAAATTGAGTTCAGGATAGCGCGTTGGAAATATCTACCTATCTACTTTCCAACCCAAGTGGAATTTCTAAAATTGGTTGCCATTTTCCCCTCCAAAAATCAAATCTCCCAACACTACTTCCTATGTGTCCAAAAAGTGGCAGAAAGGCCATTTTTAGGGTGTTTTTGACCCTTCAGGAAACTCAGAACTTGTCAAAATCCTTAGGTAATGGGTAGGCATGCATAAATTTTGATGAGAAATCTAGAAATTCAAATTTTCCCTCAAGAGGAGCGGCCAATTATAAGCGCGCGCCACGTGGCGCTACGCGTCAAGCAGGAAAATCTGTTTTAAGGCCAAAAAATTCAAAATTGACAAAAAGTTTCCCAAATTTCTTGAAATTTGTGCTGAAGGTCCACCATCAAGTTCTATGCTGGGCCAAAGAAGATTCAGCCAAAATTTGGAGTCTATCATGCCTTTTGCGACGCTTTAGTGCCCTCTTTAGCTTTGCCTTCAGGATCTTAATTCACGCCTTGCAAACATGATTTCGCGCCCAATAATGGTTATTCATGTGCCTTAGCATGTTCTTTTCCTTGTTTTCCTTCTCCAACAGCTTCTCAAGATGAATATTGACCCTCTCAAGCCAAGTCTCTCTATCAGCCTCAATCTCTCGCTCAATGGATGTCATCTCGGTTTGGCTTCTTTGGGCAGCTTGCCGGTTCTCACGGATGTTTTGCAACTCCATGATTGTTTGCTGATCTTATAATTGTTTGTTTCACTGCTCCAGGTAGTTTATGATCCATTGGGCTGTCTGCAACCTGATGGTCAATGTGTCTATCTCCGCCTTATGCTCCTGAATGGTCTCTCTCAACTTTGAGCTTGGAGAGCTCAAATCCTCATAAATCAATATGAAACCTATGTCTTGGCCTCCTGAAGGGCCCTCATCCTGCATGGGCCTCTTACCTATGTCTTGTACCTATACCTGTGTTGCTGATGATGGCAACGAGACCCCTTCCACCCCAGGTGGAGATAGTACTCGCTGGGCTGGTGCAAATAATCCTCGAGTGCCTCTCTGATAAGTGACATATGTCGGCACACTAGTAGTCTCTGCCTCCTGACCACCATACTGATGTGAAGGTTCACCTGCATCATGAAAAACCTCTGGAGGAACCTGAGGAGCTAAGAAGAAATCATGTGAAATGAAATCCTCCCATGAAATACCCTACAATCCAAGCTGATGTACAACCATGATCTTGATGAGTGCATAGTGATAAATATTGTTGTACTACTGCTCGAGAGTTTTCTTCTGCACAAGAGTGGTCATTCTCTCGATGTTCCAACACATGAAATAAGGGATTTTCATCATCCTCACTCTGGTGAAATGCATCAATAACCTGATGTGGTAGGCATAGAGGTGTGAAAACCGGCCCTCACAACTGAAATATCTGATAATGAGTTTCAATAGAGGCGCATAGGATTCCTTTAGGAACCAGAGTGGGAACACTCTGCTGAGTTGTCTCACAAAGCTAGGCCTGATGTATGGTTCATAATGCACTTTGTCCACCTGTTGTCTTTTGTTCCACTGTTCACCCACATTCGGTATTCCGGTTGCTTGAGAAATAGTTTCCGGTGTCAAAGTGAAATTTATACCAGCAAGAGTTACCTGACCATCATGTAAATGAAATACAAACAAACAAGCCAACTCCTGATGATAATGGATCCTAGCAATCATCTCACAAAACTGATAGCATGACTATTCTCGAAAACATGCCATGGCAAGTGGGCAAGCCTGCAATTCAGCCAATGAGGTGGGCTCTTCTCTCACATGTCTGCCACTTTTGTGAGGCCTTCTAGGTGCATGTAGCTCAGTGGTGGAATCATTGGCTCGGTCATATGATGTATCAGTATCCGTCTCCATGATGTCCAAGGTGTATGTTGGCTTGTGTGAGATGAAAAAGAGAATTTGGGTGTTTTGTTTTAATTGCCAAATGTATGGTAGTGTGGGAGGGACTGTAAGGGAAATAGGGCAGTGGGGACTATGCGGTTTAATCAAATGATATTTTCCTTTAGAAAACTTGTGATTTGAAAAATGTAGGGACAATGGACAGCCACTTGATTTTTTTGGAATAAACTTGGGATTTAGGGAAATTTTGCAAATGGGGATAGGGTCAATGGGAATGAGATGGATATGAGTAGCTTTAGGGATGTAGGGAATGGAGGATAGACTGTAGTGATAGGATAACAGTGATGGGAAATGGGAAAATTAAGGTGGGGAGGTGAAAATGTTTGGCACCAAAACCAAATTTTAAAACCCTAGGAGCATTCTTAATCAAGACAATAGGGTTTGAGTTTTTAGCATTTAAATTCTCACAATCAATCTCAATCAACACCAAACATTTTCCATAAGCAATGGAGTGATTATATGGACTTACTCGAACAAGGAGAGACCAAGTCGTTTTGATGATTGAGAGACGTGGAAAAGATTTTTGTGTTTTGGCCCTGTGCGCCACGCAGTCAACCCAGTGCGCCGAACCCGAACAAACTAACACACAGTCAACTTGCCTGATGCGCCGCTCTCAGCCTATGCGCCGCGACACTTGCCCAGTGCGTCGCACTCACCAATTTACACACAGTCTTCGCTCCTCCACGATTTCTTCGCTCATTGTTGTCTTTGGCATGCAAATGGAGTTTTGAAACAATGAAAATATATTTTATGCCAAAGATTTTCATTTTTCATTTTTGAAAACCCACTTTGTAATGTTTGAACACTTTTGGCACTTTTCAAAAGAACTCTGTTTTGCTTGTTTTTGGCCTTTTGGACTGAATGATGAGTTTCTTGTCTATTTTGCAGGGATGGATGGCATGGAGTTTTGGAAAAGGTAGCCAGGGATGCGAATGAAGCATTATTACAACTGAAGAATTTGAAAATTACATTGGATTTATTACAAAAGGATAAAATAGACAATTTTTCTTCAAAATAGTGTTTTGAAGAAAAATCATTTTTGAACATATGATAATGAAATTTTTTGCAATGAAAACTTATTTCGAACCTCCCTCATGTGCCTTCTGACATTATTAGACACTCTGAAGACCAGATTAATGAAACCCTGGACCTAATGAGCCTAAAAACCCTAAAATGAATCTTTACCAACCAGGAGACCAAAATGACTATAAATGATTTTGATGAACAGAACTAGACCAACAGGTACATGACATGAGGGATATGAGTAACAAGACCCTTCCGTCATATGATCCATGCTCCTACTGGAATGCAGCTGACTGAACTGAATGAGACACCTAAAATGAAATGCAACAAGAGAAATTTGATCTCTGACGGAGGGATGAAGATACCGACTCTAACATTGGCTCCAATGGGGATGGTAGCTCCTTCGAGGTGCCAAGAACTATAGACTTCTGGGAGAATAGGCAGTGCCTTCATCCATTGGGCTATGGAATCAATAACTTCAACAAATCAACACAAGACTCTTAACTCAATTTTATTGAATGAAACTTGACTTAAATCGACTCAATTTTGAAACCAAAATGACTGAAAAACCTGACTCGACAAACTCAAACTAAAACTGAAATCATTCTTCAGAATTATAGCCTTCACCTCGGGCCCCAAACTGAAGAAAATATCACAACACACACTTTCAATGAGACTAAAATAAACTAGTATGTACAGTGAGAATGTAAAACAACAGAAAACATTTCACAAATGATACCGCTTGAGAAGCCGACCATTGACCGGCCCTCCTGGACAATCTTCCCCGTTCATCTCTTTCAGAAGAAAAGCATTATGACCCCGATATGCAGCAATTTTAAAGGGTCCCTTCCAGAGATTTTCGAACTTACCATGCTTACCCTTTTCTTTGTTTCTTGCATCCCATTTCAGCACCACTTCTTCCAATTGAAATTTGTCCGCCTTTGCTTTTTTGTCATATATTTTCTTAATTCTCTCTTGCAGCTTGAACGTGTTTTGGAAAAATTATTCTCTAGTCTGTTGCAAATGGATCATTTGATTTATTCGTCTTTGCATATGATCATCTTCACTGCCAGCTTCCTGCAGAAGTTTGACCACTGGAACTGCGAGAGAGGTAGGAAATACTGTGTCAACTCCATATACTAACTCAAAAGGGGACATACCAATGGATTTCTTCTGACTCACTCGGTCTGCCCAAAGTGCATTGACTAACTTCTTATGCCAACTTTTCTTGTTTATTTCCAGCAACTTTTTATTAATGTTGACCAAAGATTTGTTGGAAAACTCCGCCAATCCGTTTCCTTGTGGATGATAAGCAGTTGAGTGTCCCAAAATGATGTGATACTTGTCACAAAACTCAACCATTCTTTTTGATTTGAAAGCT
Source organism: Pinus albicaulis (assembly GCA_034641835.2). Classification (NCBI taxonomy): domain Eukaryota; kingdom Viridiplantae; phylum Streptophyta; class Pinopsida; order Pinales; family Pinaceae; genus Pinus; species Pinus albicaulis. The sequence continues at coordinate 290,568,854 of CM076576.1, forward strand.
ACTGCGTTATCAGTAATTAAATTATTCGGGCAACCAAAACGAGACAAAATATTATTCTCAAGGAAATAAATTATTACCGAATCCGTAGCTTTCCTTGTGGGAATTGCTTCAATCCATTTCGTGAAATAATCTATCGCTGTGAGGATCCACTTGTGCTGAGCTGAAGAAGCGAGATGGATCTTGCCAATGAAATCCAAACCCCATTGCTGAAAAGGAGCACTTACCTCAATGGAATTAAGCGGCAAAGGCTGCAATTTCTTCCTCCCTTCAAAAATCTGACATTCATGACAGCCTTTGACAGTCTTATACACATCGACAAAGAGTGTCGGCCAGTAATATCCCACTCTCAAAATTTTGTTGGCTATTGTTTTCCATAAAAGGTGACCTCTGCAATCTCCCTTATGAAAATATTCCATAACCTGCTTTGCTTCTTCTTCCACCAAACAGTTTAGCAAAACACCACCGGGATCTTTCCAATAGAGTGCATTGTTCAAAATACAAAACTTGGCAGCCTTCAATTTCAGATTTATACTTTTTTTTTTAGCCATTCCTGACGGTGGTGAAAAGTTTTGGAGCACATATACAATATCTGAATACCAAGGAGAATGAACAAATATTTCTGATACCTGAATTAGCGAACTTTCTTCGTTTTCCTCAGACATAGTAGCAATGAGACTGATGTCCAAGGCATGTAAATTTGACTCAACCATTAGCTTAGCCAGCCCTTGTCCTTTGATAAGCTTTGTAGGCTTTATCTCCACATCATACTCCAAGAATGCAGCTATCCATTTGCCTCGTCTCCCCTCCGGATCTGTTTGTACTAAGACATATTTAATAGAAGCGTTAGGAACATAAGAAAGAATATGAGAATGCATAATATATACTCGAAAATATTTCAACGCTTTCACTAAAGCAAGAGCTTTCTTTTGAATGATGTTATACTTTAAGGCTACATCTCTTATGGTTTGGCTGAAAAAAGCAATTGGTTTTTCATGCTGATCTCTTTTCTACATCAATACAGCTGCCATAGTATGCTCCGAAGCAAAGGAAAACAAGATAAAATCCTGAGTATAATCTGGGATGATCAAAACCGGAGCTGAAGAAAGAGCCAACTTCACTAAATTGAAAGACTTTACAGCCTCCTCAGTCCACTTCACTATGCTATCTTTTTTAAGCATGTTTGTAATCTCCCTTAAATGTTCTGCAAGATTAGGCACAAAATGGCGCAAAAAATTCATCTTACCATTGAATGATTGGATCTCCTTTTTGTTTCGGGGAAGATCAATTTGCTAAATAGCTTCTACTCGAGCTGGGTCAATACGGATGCCATATTTTGAGATAATATGACCAAGAAGTTTGTCCTCATCCATGGAAAACAAACTCTTCTTCGGATTGAGTGACACACCATACTTTCTACACTGCTGAAAAACAATCTTCAAATGGTAAAGTTGCTCTTCATCAGAATTGGAAAAGACTATCAAATCATCAAGATATACAACTAGAAAAACATATTTCTCATTTTCAAATGCCATATCCATTGCGCGCTGAAAGGTTGCACTAGCATTCTTCAAACCGAAAGGCATTTTAGCATAATGGAAAGTTCCCCACGGAGTGGTGAATGCTGTTTTGTCTCTATCATCCTCATGGACCAGAATTTGGTTATAACCCAAATAACCATCGAGTAGCGACATACGAGATGCTCCAACTACTCGCTGAAGTTGTGATCCATTTTAGGCAATGGATAATTATCTTTCAAAGAAACCTTATTCAGATTCCTAAAATCAATGCACAAACAAATCCCACCTGTTTTTTTGCGAACGGGCACCAAATTAGAGATCCAAACTGAAAATCCTATAGGAAAAATGATACCAGCCTTGTAAAACTGATTCACTTCCTTCTCAACTTTGGATTTATTCTTCTCAACTTCTGCTTGAAAGGCTTTTGATTTGGCTTAATCGGAATGGTGTGTTGAATTATTTATGTATCATATGTCTTCAAATCTGAATAGTCCCAAGAAATTACATCAGCAAAAGAAGAAAATAAAATGACATACTTTGCTTTTAGCTCTGGTGGCAATCCCTTGGACAATTTCACCATCTTTGGATTTTCAGCTAATCCAATGTTCACATCTTCAACTCCCTTTTCGGTTGGCCGCAAGGTTGGTTTTCGAGCTACATCATCTTGATCGAAGAGCTCCTCTAAAGGTATTAGACCCTAAGGAATGACATTATCCTTCAGCTGCAATACTTCCATCTGATTTATTTTCACATCAGTCCCACCATCATCATGCTCCATATCAATTGAAGTGTCTTTGAATTTGCCTTCACTTTGCAGAAATTCATCAATTTATTCATCATCTTGAAACACTTTCCAATACCTTTGATTGTCTTGGATAGTCGGACGATGCTTCACATGAATTTAAAATTTGTTACTTGATTTCATCAGAATTTTCAAATTACTTGCTACTTTTGCAAGTGCATCTGCAATACCATTCTGAATACGAGGGACACAAGTCAAATTATAGTCTGAAAACAATTTCAATATATCAAGAACAACATTTTGGTAAGCCCGCATTCGAGGATGCTTAGCTTGGTATTCACCTTTCACTTGCTTGATTACCAATTCAGAGTCGCCATACACTGCAATCCTCTTAGCATTCAACTTTCTAAGAATTTTCAGACCAGCAATCAAAGCTTCGTATTCTTCCTCACTATTTGAACAATCAAAAGCTAATTTATAAGAATAGATCCTTACATTACTCGGTACCTTGTTTGGGGAAGAAAAAGGGTTGCGTACCCAAATTCCAATTCCAGCACCATCACTTCCTACTGCACCATCAAAATCCATGGTCCATAAACCATCTTCCTCTTCTTCCAAGTGCTGAAATTCTATTTTCTCTGTTATTTCTGCTTGTTGTCCATCAATTTTTTGCTGCTGTCGGAAGGCTGATTGCTCAGCGGAACTTTCAAGATTTTGTCTCTCTTTCTTCAAAACCTCTCTAAAATTATCGGTGATTTCCGGAATGTCTTCTACTTCAACTAGTTGGCTATTTACATCATTGAAACTATCTGAATACAAAAAAAATGACTCTAAATCTGTATGTACATAATTGATTGGATGATTTACCAGTTTCTCCTTGCTGGTGATCATATACTTCATCTTTTGCTCCCGATATAATTTTCTCATCTGACCAAACACAGGAATAGTAGCATAGGAGAAATCAAGCTGCAATGTTCCCTTTAGTTTCACTCCCCAAGATCTGGAAAGAAGCATGCCAAATCTAGGAGGAATATCCGCCACAACCACATCCATCAAAACATTTTTAGTTGGAATCTGATCCAAACTGACCACCAAATCTTTGATAAGCCCAGTGCATCTTCCTCTACTGGAATCAAAAGAATAAAGATAATGATAATTTTTAGTGATGTCCAATCCCACTTTCTCCATGATTACCCTCGGCATGAGATTATGAGATGCTCCGGAATCAAACATAGCATTGTGTAACACAAAATCATGCAATCTAAGGCTAATATAAAAAGGAGGCACATCACTATCTGGAGACTCACCATCTAATGCTGGACCAAAAATCAACTCAGGTTGATCATCTTCCACATTCACCATATCAGACAATGGATCTAAATTCAAAATCTTAGACACCTGACCCTTATAGCTATTATTCTTCATCAACTTAGTCAAAGGAATGGATACTTTCAACTTAGCAATTTCATTTTCTATGTTAAAAACTGAAATTTTCTCTACCTCTTTAGCTGGAACATCCTTCTTTTCAGTTTTCTCCTTTGATACAATTGGATAATTGGATATTTCATTTGTTGATGGGGATTTTCTAGTAGTGGGATCAGCTATCTCTTTTCCCTTCTTCTGCGCCACGGGTAAATCATTCTTTGGTGCTGAAACTTCCTTTCTCTTTTGAATTGGATTAATAGGGACATCTTTGTTTTTGAGTGAATATTGTCGTTGCTGGGCTGATAAGGCATTCATGTATCCCCTTTGATACTCATCAGACTCTTCTTCAAGAGCTGTCTCATTTGCCAAGATGAAATCCTCGTCTTTTTTTATAGCTAAGTTTTCTGCATACTCCTCATCTTTAGTGATAAAAGTTGGCATATCATCAGGTGTAAAGAAATGATTCTCTTCTCCTATCACATTTTCTTCATCATATGATTCCGGACCAACAAAATTCTACTGTAGAGGTGTCTTCAGTTGCTGCTGTACTATCGGCTCTTGTGCTCGCTACTCTCTTTGTTTGATTCTGAATTGCGGTTGCTGCTGACCACAGAAATTAGGATTTTTGATCTGCATTTCAGGCTTATGAAGTTTTAATATTTCAAACATATTTTCCATCTTCTGAAGCATTTGATCTAACGTGGAAACGTCTTCCTTTATTGCTACTTTCTTTTTAGCTCTCATTCTAGTTCGCCTAGCATTGAAATTAGCTTCAACACTGACTACAATTTTCTGCATATCTTCTAATGTAGCCGGACTTCTTTCTCTCAATTGATAAGCCATGTTAGGATCGAATCCATCTGGAAACTTAATTAAGGCCAACCCCCTAGGTGGATTTATATCATCAGGAATTGCATCGTAAACAGAATTGAATCTAATACAATAGTCTTGAACTGACTCACCAACATTTCGCTTGATATTGTCATATTCGGAAAGAATCGAAAGAGGATATTTCTGTGCTTCCCATCGATGCAAGAATTGTCTCTGAAGATTGGCCAATGTAGCAATACTTCTAGGTGGCAAAGATCTGAACCATTTTCGCACTTATCCTCCAAAGGTTTGAACAAACAATCTCATCGTTACATTTTCCACATCAATTTCATGAAGGTCAAAGAAATCTGCCATTCTGTCCACATGTTGCTGAGTAGTGAGACTTTGAGGAGTGCCATCAAAAATGGAATTTTTCTTTGATAATCTGCGGGCATGTCATCTAAATTTTGAGGCAATATGAGAGGTGAAAATTAGGCAGCCATTGCTCTTGGTGGATTTACAACTGGTCTTGGAGATATAGGAAGAGTTGGAGCAGTTTATGTATGACGTGTATGAGGTGTGGATGGAGGCGATACTACTGCAGATTGTCGATCAGAAATAGATGGTTGCACGGGAATGGTAGGAATGAAAGGAGGCTCAGTATGAACTTGTGAACTAGATGTAACTGTTGATGGCCCAAGAGTTGCGGATGCAAACTCTATGAACTCAGGAATATTTGTTGCCACAATGGAATTCTGAATATTCAAAATGTAACTGTTAATGGATCTATTAGCCTATTCAATTTCAAGATACTTGATAAACTCGGGATTTATGACAGTAGAACCAATAGCACTTTCAGACTTAGTCTCAAACAATGACAACTCAAATTGTTCGTCAAACTCAAGATCTTCAAGGTACTCAAAAATAGCGGGACATGAATGAGATTTAAACAAAGGGATCACAAGACTTTCTCGACGAAGGATTCTTGAAATAAGATTGGGATTTTCATACACTGGAGGTGGATCAGGATCCGGATTTTCTCTGGTATGTCTTCTAGAAGCCAGTGTGTTGAATTATTTTCAAAAATCAAAGGGACAAAACCAACTTGTTCAGCCTATCAAATTCTAAACTCATCATCCAAAGTCTAGAATGATCTGATGTACTGGAGGAAATTTACAAGTCAAGTGTCACATTTACAAACTATACCAAAGATTGACTGAAGCAGCGTTTATCTACTTTCGCTAATACAAAGCAAGAGCATTTCAAAGGCTACCTGGCATAACTTCAGGCTCCGTCTGTAGATTATAAAACGAATAAAACTAACAAGCAAACCATTTTATTACCCGTATGGTTGCCACTATGTTATAGCCTAAATATACCTTAGGCTGAAGGAAGGTAGAATCTAGGGTAACATCAAACCATGCTCAGTCTGGTAGCTAGCCCTACCAGATCAGGAGAGGGCTCTCTCCGGGTCAATCTCAGCAAAGATAATCAATAAGGCTTGAGATGACTTGAAATAAAGGCTAATTTTAGGCTAGGTATATAAGTAAAAGAGTTTAATTTTGAATTTGGGGGTTTTTGTTGGAATCAAAGGGAAAGACAGTTTTGGGTTTGGGGATGAGGCCTAGTTTTTGCAGAGTTCTAAATGGGGCAAGGAAGGCAATTGTTTTGATGCTTGGATTAAATGAATGGATAGTTTAGACTGGTGAGGAGCTAAAGAGGGAAAGAGGCTTTCAAGAATCCTCTTCAAACAGATGAAAACATGGAAAATTAAACAAAACTCAAGGCAGAACAAAGCAATCTAATGAATTCCACCTTTATCACTCATTTGTTTAATTTAAGAAGAAATTAGAAGGGAAATTATACACATAAAACATCAGTGAAATTACAATCACAAGGAGAAATACACCATCAAAACATAGAGCCACATGGATCCCAAAGAGTACTGCAAACCCTGGTCTATTCCTTTGCCAAAATTGCAGAGATGAAATGTACAATGAAGTGCCAAGCAATCCCAAATGTCCAACGCTGAAAATGATTGAGAAAATACAAGATATAGACAAGCCTAACTCATCCCCATGCCTCTAGGGGTCAAACTCACCATTATAGGAGATTTTTCAACAAGATCTAAACTAAGAACTGGAAAATAGGCAATGAAACAGCTTGCCTCTATAAGATAGGAAACTGATTCATTCAGTTACATTTCACTTTTTGGTAAATGAATCTACTTGGATGAGTAAAAATGTGCCAAAATTACATCAAAGTCATGAAATTACATCAATTTACATTAAGAGCTGTACATATGAGGATTAAACAGTCAAACTGGCCAAAACTAGGCGAAAATCTGAACTGCTGAGTGAAAATTAGGCCAAATTTCCCAATGCGCCGCGCCTGAAATCTCTATGCGTCGCGCCACTTTGAGGCTGACTTTTAGGGCCTTCCCGAAGTCCAAATTAATTTTAGGATAGCTAGTTGGAAATATCAACCTGTCTACTTTCCAACCCAAGTGGAATTTCTGAATTTGGTTGCCATTTGACCCTCCAAAAATCAAATCTCCCAACACTGCTTCTTGTGTGTCCAAAAAGTGGCAGAAAGGCCATTTTTAGGGTGTTTTTGACCCTTCAGGCAACCCAAAACTTGTCAAAATCCTTAGGTAATGGGTAGGCATGCATACATTTTGATGCAAAATCTAGAAATGAAAATTTTTCCTCAAGAGGAGCTGCCAATTATAAGCGCGTGCCACATTAGGCGACGCGTCGGGCAGGAAAATCAGTTTTAAGGCCAAAAAATTCAAAATTGACAAAAAGTTTCCCAAATTTCTTGAAATTTGGGCTGAAGGTCCACCATCAAGTGCTATGCTGGGCCAAAGAATCTTTGGCCAATATTTGGAGTCTATCATGCCTTTTGCGACGCTTTAGTGCCCTCTTTAGCTTTGCCTTCAGGATCTTAATTCGTGCCTTGCAAACATGATTTCGTGCCCAATAATGGTTCTTCATGTGCCTTAGAATGTTATTTTCCTTTTTTAGCTTCTCCAACATCTTCTCAAGATGAATATTGACCCTCTCAAGCCAAGTCTCTTTATCAGCCTCAATCTCCGGCTCAATGGATGTCATCTCGGTTTGGCTTCTTTGGGCAGCTTGCCGATTCTCACAGATGTTTTGCAACTCCATGATTGTTTGCTGATATTATAACTATTTGTTTCGCTACTATAGGTAGTTTATGATCCATTGGGCTCTCTGCAACCTAACGGTCAATGTGTCTATCTCCGCCTTCTTCTCCTGAATGGTTTCTCTCAACTTTAAGCTTGGAGAGCTCAAATCCTCATCAATCAGTATGAAACCTGTGTCTTGGCCTCCTGAAGGGCCCTCATCCTACATGGGCCTCTTACCTCTGTTCTGTACCTATACCTGTGCTGCTGATGATGGCAACGATACCCCTTCCACCCCAGGTGGAGATAGTACTCGCCGGGCTGTTGCAAATAATCCTTGAGTGCCTCTCTGATAAGTGACATATGTCGGCACACTAGTAGTATCTACCTCCTAACCTCCATACTGATTTGAAGGTTCACCTGCATCATGAAAAACCTCTGGAGGAACCTGAGGAGCTGTGAAGAAATCATGGGAAATGAAATCCTCCCATGAAATACCCTGCAATCCAAGCTGATGTACAACAACGATCTTGATGAGTGCATAGTGATAAATACTATTGTACTGCTGCTCGGGAGTTTTCTTCTGCACAAGAGTGGTCATTCTCTCAATGTTCCAGCACATGAAATAAGGGATTTTCATCATCCTAACTCTGGTGAAATGCATAAATAACCTGATGTGGTAGGCATCACTACTACATTTGGCGGAAATTCTGACACTTGTTTCCAACGCTTTTGACCAAATGTCGGAAATTTTCCCAAATTTTTTCCATCCCGCCCGAAACTGTCGCTATACCGACGTCTATAGAAAAGTGTCGCAATACCGACACTTAAAAAAGTGTCACAATTGCGACGTTTAGAGGAAGACGTCGCAATTGCGACACCATGGCCCAAAGTGTCGCTATTGAGATGACTCTAAACGTCGCAACTGCGACACAATGTCTAGGTGTCGCCATTGCGACGTTTGGAGGCACCCGTCGTAATAGCGACGCCTTTTCTGCCGTCGGTATAGCGACAGTTATTTTCGCGCTACATAAAAATACCAAACTTATATGCGCACTACATAAAAATTCGAAACTTATATGCGCGCTACATAAAAATGATTTTATTGTTTCGTATTTGTCGCAATAGATACATTAACATTTGATATCACGTGCACATTCGCCCTCTACTCTTGCAGAACATCATTTTCCCTCAGCATTCGCGCTCAGCTCTTGCAGAATAGAATTTTCCCTCAGCATTCGCCCTCAGCGTTCGCCCTCAGCTCTTGCAGAACAACATTCGCCCTCAGCTCTTGCAGAACAACATTCGCCCTCAGCTCTTGCAAAATGGTAAGTTCTTACTGCAGGCCCTTCCTCCTATAGTAGGGTTGAATCTATTTGGGTTTTTTTTGGTCAATTCCATTGGATTGTGTTAGGTTTTAGGGTTCTCTCTAGATGTCAAGAATCAAGATTCAATACCCTCTATTATCTTCATCACCCAATACAAGATTTAAATTTTTCCCAAAGAAACGCTTATTAATTTGGCAGCCATTATTTCTCCCTGCTTTAAAAACCCTACATTTAAATGAAAACAAGCATTGCATTTCAACTACAAAAATCTATTAGTGTTCAAATGTACATGTGTGCTACATTAACGTCTGATATCACGCGCGCATTCGCCCTCCTCCGCTCCATGCATCAAAGATTCGCTCGCATTTGCCCTCAGCGTTCTGCAGAACAAAGATTCGATATTCAAAGATTCGCCCGGGAAGAGGACGAGAACAAAGATTCGCTCCTCGAAAAAGATTCTCCCGAGCTTCGCAGAACGCATTCGCCCCGGATCTGCCCTCGCCTCTTCGTAATAGCATTCGCCTCACATTCGCCTCTTAGCTCTTGCGTAATGATTTGCCTCAAGATTACCGTCAAGCCACTCACTTGCGTAATGAAAGATTCGCCCTCAGCTCTTGCAAAATGGTAAGTTCTTACTGCAGGCCCTTCCTCCTATAGTAGGGTTGACTCTATTTGGGTTTTTTTGGTCAATTCCATTGGATTGTGTTAGGCTGTAGGGTTCTCTCTAGCTGTCAAGAATCAAGATTCAATACCCTCTATTATCTTCATCACCCAATACAAGATTTAAATTTTTCCCAAAGAAACGCTTATTAATTTGGCAGCCATTATTTCTCCCTGCTTTAAAATAAAAACCCTACATTTAAATGAAAACAAGCATTGCATTTCAACTACAAAAATCTATTAGTGTTCAAATGTACATGTGTGCATCACTTGTGTAGAGTATTCCTTTTCCACTTTCACATTATCCAAGAATGTGTGCAGTATAGTTCATATTTTTTGTGATTTAGATTATCTTGAAAAAGGAAAGGTAAATTATTTCCCATGGAAAAATAAGGTTTTCCATTTTTATAGGTTGTTTGGACTTATGTGGAAAAATTTATGGTATGCCTTTCATATTATGTAGTTTAAATTTGAATTAACAGATTATTCTACATGAAAATATAATTACCTATGTGATGTCCTTCATCACTAATTAAAATTATAGGCTTTCAATTTCCTAGACTCTAACTCATCTGATGCTAAATTCTAGGTTCTCATTGGTGAATCACTCTTCCATTGATTTCCTTTCCCTCTGGATCTTGTCATACTTTAAAAGTCATCAATGATACATATATTATTTCAGGTATCCCAAAAGGCTTTATAGTAGAACATATTGTAAAGTTTTTTTGACACTTGAGGATTCTTTTTAGAACTGCAACGTGGTCTATGCTATCGAGTTATATATCAAGCAACTTGTCCTTAATAACCACACTATGAGGTAGGTTCAACCAGTTTGAACTTGTTGGGACATAGCATATGAAGTTGTGTGATGAGTCCATATCACAGGTCTATTATGGTGAAAAAGGTGAAGACACGTAATGATAGTTATTATGTTAACATTACTAGAAACATTTTCGAAATTATCCATGCTATCAAGATGTCAAAATTCCAGGCATTAGGTGTCAATACTCGTAGCTAATAGATAATAATAATAATATAAAAAAATCACAACTTTATTCTTGAAATATGATTGTTAAACATTGGTAACCTAGTTCATGAGTTACTATCACCCAAAGATTTCAAAACAAACTTAAAATATAAATTAAACCAACATGAGAATCCAACTAAGGGTTTCTCGACAAAATCATGCCATAACCTGGCATTTTGAAACCCAAATTTGAATCCATCATAAGTAATACAAAGCAAACTCAGATGGATTTCAATGCATGTTTGCATGCTACACTTATTCTCTGTCTAGATATCATTTTTTAAATGGAACCATTAGTCAAGCCCACAGTCCTTTTTATGTGAAAAATTTCAGCTCTATTTGAGCTCTTTTTTTCTCCACCACCTCCATAAACCAGTGTTACACAGGGTCTCGCCCCCCCACCTAGGGGTCTAGATTCCTCGCCCCCTCGTGCTCCGGGGTCTTGGGGACTTCTAGGGGATGTTTCCCTCACGCCCCCTCACGTCCCCTCACCGCCCATTTTAGTTTATGGTTTCGTGTTAAAAGTTGATGTGCCACTTAGCATATTTGAGAATCCAAGTGATTCTGATTCAGATGGTGACATGGTTGATCTTGATATATTTGTGCAGAAGTTGGATGCAGAGACTAGTGGGGCATTAACTTGAGAATTTATGCTCATTTATCAGTATGATGATATCATTTGATATTCATATGTAATGTTTTATGTTTTATGTTTTATGTTTCAGACATAACTTATTTGCGTTTAAGTTTTATGTTTCAGACTTGAGTTGTAAACTTCAGTTTAAACTCTATTTTGAATCTTGATATAATATTTCATATGATATCTTAAACTTTATTTTCATTGTACATTTTTAGTAGTTACATTAATGATTATATAGTTACAAACTTACAAACTTACATGCATGATTGTATGATGTATGTTTTAACTTTTAACTTTTAAATTTGTTTCAATTATATGATTCATCATTCATTGATTTGTAATTTTATCATTTATGATTTATCTTTCATGATGCAAGTGTATGATGATTGTATATACATTCCTTGCAAAATATAGTTACATTTTAAATATTAAATTTTATAATTTTTATGACCCCGACGTCCCCCCACGTTTCCTGAAAATTGGTAGGGAGATTTTGCATAGGCCGCTCCCGCGCTCCCTCGCCCCCTCGCTCCCACCTCCAGGGGACTTGGTGGAACATTTCCATAAACATATGCAAACATATATCATGATCTTGGAATTACATTACATATGTATGTGCCAATGTTCCATAATCATGCCCCATCATCAATTTAAGAAATTTCCATTGAATATCAAATTATGGAGGGGGGGAACTTTTTGCTGCAACATTTGGCTCAAAATCGGGGACCATCTCCGTATGAGGTGAATGAGAACTATAGATATTTGAAGAAGTAGATTAGTGTCTTTTCCTCTGGCCATGGAGTCATATACAGTCATCCATCACAAAAATTTGTCTTTGTTCATTCTCACCTTGAAAGTTGCAAAAATTCATGCCCTAATTGAAACGACACTAAATTTGAAAGATATAATAAAAATGCAAGCTAGAAGTGCCTTATTAATACAAAGGGAAAACCTTCCTACCTACCCTAACTGAGATAAATTTTGATTGAATAGGAAACATGATATTTCCAATGGAGTTGATCCAACAACTTTTTAAATGTATGGGACTAAATCATGCATTTGATTTTCAGGGAAACATGCACATGAAGAGAAAAAGTGCAGAATTAATGGAAAATCCATACATGCCACTTATAAAAACTACACCGAAAGGTCAAAAAATACTTAAGGCCTTAACTTAATTTGAATCCAAAAATGACAAAACAGGATTAGTGAAAACACGAGAGTGGTGTGGGTGAACAACATAAATAAAAGTGAAGATACCTTTCCCCAAGATGCCTTTGTCACCGTTGTATGAAAACATGTTTTCCTTTCCCTTTATACATGCAAGTGAATGCATTATAGGTATGGTGTTTTCCCCGAATAGGAGAAGCCTACTTAAATATATCATTTGTGGATTGAATGTTTGGGTGCCTTAATGTGCAATGACATGTTTCCAGGACTGAATTCAATGCAAGGCATATTTGAAACTCTAACTCTGTCTTCCGGTGTCTTATTAGAAATTATTTCAATTTTCATTTTGTGTTTTCAAGTTAGATATTGTTTTCAAGTTTTTACATTTATAATTTTATTGCAATGTGGCAGACTGATCAGAGCAGTGCAGGAACAACCCCGAGACAGGATGATCGCGGAAAGAGGCCAGCGGAAGAACATGTAAAGTGCCGGCATTGCTCTATCTTTAGGTATTTTAGTTATTTACATAATTGAAATAATATTAATTTTGTTCAAATATGCAGACACCTAGCCATGGTACGCCTGATGATTCCCTCTTTGAGGAAGAGCTTTCTTCATCCCTATCTCCAGTGTTCTTGTTGCAAAAAAAGGCATGAGATGCAAGGTCGAAATTTAATGCTTTGATAGACGCGCCTCAAACACCTGAAACAGAAGAGAGGATACAACATCTTATGAGGCAGCTAGAAAGATATCAGGTAATAATAAAAAGTCAAAAGGATATTTTTTTTGTTCTGCATGAGATGAATTGTGATAGTTTGATTTTTATTTTTTACATTGACTAAACTAACAAAAAGTTCTTTTGTATGTAGCGTTTTCTGGCATTTTCTGAACCCGGTGTTGGTGGTAGTGGGACACAAGGGCAAGAGATTGCCCAAAAACCCTCTCGTACACCTTCTACTCCTTTAGGTGCCAGCCAATAAACACACCCTGCCCAAGCAGACACCCAGCCAACTGCTGAACGTGTTGGCAATGATGAGGCTGATATGGCCAACTACATTATTGCGTTTCCTGGAGCTACACGTGTCAGCTCCACAGGGACCATTAATGGCACGTTGTTGGTGAACGATGAGGGTGTCCCTATAAAGCATGTACAACTCCCGGGTAAATTTTAATATTTTAACTATTTCATGTACTTTATCTAAAACATATTTATCATGATTTTTATTTTTAAATTAATGATAATATCTTCTTTTTCTTTTGGTTTTATTCTGTGTAGGAAACAATGAGTTCTACAGGATTCTGGAGAGCCATGCGTTGGTAATTTTTGATACGTACAAGGTGGAATTCCCAGAATTCCAACCTGAAAAAAGAACTTCTAGATTATCTAGAAGTCCTTTTTGGGGTCGGCACATTTGACAGAAAAGCGGTGGCTCAGGTAGCCGGCAAATATTTGAAATATACCAGGGACACCTATAGGACGCAATTGCAATTTAACCCTAGATATGAGCGTCCTCTCACAGTTTCAGAGAGTGAGTGGAGAGCACTCATCCATGACGAAAAAGAGAAAAGGGCAAAGAAAGAAGGAAAAATGCCAACTGGACCCGCAAGGTAAATTACAACTTTAATTCAATAGCTTTAATTTTCTTTATGTCTAAAATAAAAGTGTGCTACGTCATATCTAACTTCAATCTTTTGATGCTAGGTTGCCTGACACCTCAAAGGCAACCAAAGCTAGGATAGAGAAAAAGGGCCATCACAAGCTCGGCCAGGGTGGCTACTTGAAATTAGCTGCAAAAATTGTAATTAAGTAGCTAAACATCTTATAATTAATTGTATCGCCTTCCAACGTTTTTGTAATCCTATCAGATATGATTAAAAATACACAATCATATATAATGTAGGGTGATGAATTCGGAACAATAACTACAGAGGAAGATAAAAATATCGCTTTCCGTTTTGGCTATCAAGCTGTAGTTGAACGTCGCAGAAGCTTGGGGCAGGTCCCAAGATCTGCAATGCCAGATAAGGTAAAACATTAACCTTTCAATATTTTTGTTTTCGTCCATAAATTTAATGTCTAACAACTTTGTTTAAATCAGGGGAGCAACACTACCGACGAGGTAAATAACCCAGTTTTTGATCCAGGTGGATATCGGTGGCCACCCACCTAATCCATTTGGACTAGCACCATCAATTCTTGCAGCTCTCCACATACAGCACAACTTACTATTTTTAGCAGGTTTTCGGATCCTCCACTCCCGGAGCCGTTTCGGGGCCTTAATGATCTAGGTGGATATTGGTGGCCACCCACCTATTCCATTTGAACCCCCACCATCAGTTTTTTCAATTTTCAAGTTGCAAAAAAACTTACTATTTTTAGCAGTTTTTTGGGTCCTGAACTTCCGGAGCAGTTTTGAGGCCCTAAACGACGTTTTTTGGGAAAACGGAGAGCAACATGGGTCTATGGACCGATGTTTCTCATTCAAAAGTTGTACTCCTCGAATAGATCTTTCTAACGAGCTATTGATTGCGTAAACCGGAGATCGGGTGCCAAAGTTACGCCCCTGGGAAGTTGAACCACCAATTTACCCAAACGGGCGCCCACAGTTTTGGCACCTCATCTCCTACGGTTAGGACGTTTCAGATTCTACATTGTTTCTCAACAATAAATAGGCCCTCGAGCCTCATTGTAACGCAGTTCAGAGGTCTGTAGCCATCACATCTCTTCTCAGAGATTCGCTACCAGCACCCTAGCTATTTTATTTCCATTATGCCTGTAAGCATATTTCTATTATTTGATATTAATGAAATGAAGCATTATTTCCACTGCATCTCTATGTTCATGGTTATTTCTATATTCTGTTGCGTTCCTACATAAAATCTGGATCAGTTTTATAGCCAGATGTAGATGATCCTCTCATGCAACCTGATCATTGTAGTGGGGACCAGGCCGACAATGCTGCTATCAGTGAGGGTCGTGACGGTAATTAATTTCCACTTATAATTTTTTCTAATTATACCTTGATGGTTGTCCTTATAATGTTTTTTGTTTAAATGACAGAGAATGTTTCCCTTAAGGATCTTACCACCAGAGAGGAAGATAGGGCATCAGTCCCAACGACGACAACTGGTGCACCAGGTAAATAATCTCATTGCAATTTTTTTTATTAATATTACCGAACTAGTTCAATGATATTTAAAAACTGATAATTAAGATTTAATATTATCTGTTTTTGGAGGCGATGCCCCGTCACTAGATGAGACCAGACATCGTGACAATGCAACTAGGTCAGCGGCGACAACTGGTGCACCAGGTAAATAATCTCATTGCAATTTTTTTTATTAATATTACCGAACTAGTTCAATGATATTTAAAAACTGACAATTAAAATTTAATATTATCTGTTTTTTTAGGCGATGCCCCGTCACTGGATGAGCCCAGACATCATGAATACGCAACTAGGTCAGCAGTGCGGGTTGAAAGGCACGAAACAGGAGCAGAGCACGATGATATTGATGATGTAATTAGGAGCTTTAAAAATAGGAAGAAGAAAAAGAAAATTTTACAATGTAAAATATTGTATTATTATAAGACAAACGTTACCATACTTGGAACGTTTTTTGCGTTATATAAAAAACTCATTTATCATACTATTTTTATGTCAAGCATTAATTGCAATGTTTCCTTGCATAATTTTTGTTGAATTGTTTTTTATTAGTTATTGAATATTTTTTTTTATGCTCATGAAAGTAAAAAATGAAATATAGATTGGGTATTGGGGAATTGAGGGTGATGTGAGGGGGGGTGAGGGGCCATAAGAGCTTCCACCTTCACATGGTTGGCCCTGTTTAGTAGAGAATAATTTATTGGAGCGATTTAATCTTGGAGAAAACCTCCCTTGATCCAGTGTAGCAACAAAAAAGTCATTGTTAACTTAGTTGCTACTCTTTCAGATCGTGGGAGGCCTGTTCCAAGTTCATGCGACTCCAATAAATTGTTCTTGAAACGAAGAGGAGCTTATTCAGGTATGTTTTGACATTTTCAACATATGTTCTAACATTATCATAAGAATGCATCCTAGAGTAAAAAATACTACATCAATTACTTGTATTTATTGTATAGATAATGATGGATTTTGATTGACTTGGCAGTGCAGGTACAAATCCTCTTGCATCATGAGCAATACAACTTGTCAACCAGGGTCATGTCCGGGATATTTTTTCTTGTGCGCTTGACCAGGTTCGTAATGTCACATTTTGTAAGTTCCTTTACAGTTCATAATTCAATATTAAGCTTGTTCATGATTATTATCTAGGTTTTTGTATGTGTTTTTTCATCTATTTGATTGTAAGCAACTCTGCATGTTTCCTGTTGTTCACTATGATTTCTCCCATTACCACTCCCGGGATGAATCCGAATTTATTGTTACATAGGTTACTTTATTGTTACTATGATTTCTCCATTTACGATTTCATAGGTTACATCATGTAAAGTTGTCAATCTCAGGTTGGTGATGAGCTTTAGTTCTCCAGATTTGGGGCTTTTCTGATATTTTCTCCTCATGTCATTCCTGCATCACCTCATTGTTTGAGCATGCCAATTGTCTACCACTTGTACCAATTGGCACATGTGAATCTCTGAGTGGTGCCACATTTCACCTATTTTCAGTGAGAGTTTAGGGTTTCTCTAACATAGCTTCAGAAATCCGATTCAGTGCCTGCTTGAATATTGTCACATAATACTCATGGTTTGGATTGATGAGCATGTTCTGAATGGTTAGTTGATTCATAAGAACCACCCATATAGTCATCTTGAGATATTTCAGAAGTTTTCTCGGGTTTCCTTTTTCACCGTTTCTAGTGGGTGGGATGGTGTGGGGTGATCCATCAATATTGGTGCTCTTGTAGTAGGGAATTTTTTTTTGGGGATATAAAGGAGCATTTGATGTAGATATCCCATTGGATGCATTCATAGATGGGTACGAGAGGTCAAGAATTTAAATTAAAAATATGCAACCTCTAGCATGGCAACTTGAAGGCCGCGAGAGACACTGGTTAAAGATTGTTTTGTGCTGGCCTTAATATAGTCGTGATTTCTTTCTATTATCTTAATGCAAATATATAGTCTGGTCTCATTAAAATGAGGATTATGGTTGTATTTCTCTTTGGTTGTTTCTCTCTTCCAGAAGTTGCCAAAAGTTGCGATAGTTGTTTAGTTTGCCTGTTACAACTTAAAAGTGGTTTTTAGCAATGGGAGTCATGTTTTTTAAGGTTCATACTAATATGAAGATCTTGTAATTCTATATTCAGCATAAGAGAATATGGCCTCTGCTTTGGGCGGTATGACAACAATTGCCACATCTACCTCATTGGGTAACAATGGAAAGGGGAAGAAGTTGGGTGCAATGTTTGATAATTATGGCAGACAATTGTCTTCTCTTTCGGTTTTTTCACCCATTTCCTTTAATCGCTCAAGCAGAAGAGGGACTCTGAGATTACGCGACAGAGAGAAGGTAGTTAATACAAGAGCTATGGAAAAGGAGTTGTACTTCAACAAGGATGGCTCAGTGACAAAAAAATTGCAGGTGAGAGAAAAAATTATGTTTAAAGGAAGGTCACCTGCACGTGAAACTTCACTGCGGTGGATCTTTCCTTGTCCACTTATATTCGATTTTAATGTGTTATTTTAATTTTTCATGGAGGGTTGTTTTGGCATATGGTCTGGCATTCAATTGCACACTTACTGAAAGCATTGTCAATTTGTCCTGTAGGCGGTGTGAACAAACTTGTTGATTTTGTTGGAGTCACCCTTGGGGTGAAGGGCAAAATGTTGTCTTGGAGAGCAAGCATGGTTCTCCGAAAATAGTTAATGATGGTGTGACAGTAGCTAAGGAGGTAATTTGTAGATGTGTGCTCTGGTTTTCTTTTTAACGTTATATTAGTTCCCCCTCTTAAATGTCTTAGATTTGGTAGGCATAATTTGAAAACTCAAAGGTGAAAGGAAACATATTTGTTACCTAGTGGTCTACTTGGCCTATGGACTAGCCACATTAGAGTAATGCATAAAGCTTTTCACAACAATAAAAGGAAAGGGTTATGGCTGAGTCAAATTTTATTTTTATTGACGGTGTAATGAAATGTATCTCAATGCTATGGTTTTGGCCTTTTTATTGGTTGAATTAGAGGACCCAGTTGAAAATATTGGGGCCAAGTTGGTAAGGCAAGTTGCGACAAAGACAAATGATTTAGCTGGGGATGGAACCACAACATCTGTTGTTCTTGCACATGTTGGAATATTGAAAAATTCCAGAACAATGAATGGAGAATAGATCTCCCTTCTTTTAACACAAAGAAAATAAAAATTTCTTTGACAGAAGACAGAGTTTCAATACTTTGAAAACAAACTTCTATTCCCTTCAATAAATAAATAAAAAACTATTACACTTCTTCCTCACTGAGAGGGATTACAAAATTATGACTGCTACAAAATGCAGTGCATAAAACCAACTCACTGTCTGTTCAAAACAAACATACTCTGTCTCTAAAACACTCTGCTGTGTTTTTCACTTTCGCACTATTGTGCATACACACTTAAAAAGTTACACTCAGTCTTTCACTTTTTACACACTGCTGTGTAATAAAAAATTTACGTACTGTCTATAAAAAAAACTACCAAGCTTTTTCGACCTTTTTATTTTTATATGCCATAACATATAAAACATATTATAATAAACCCTCTTTTAAAAAAAATAAAATTAAACCTAAATTCTATGGCCCACCTTTCATTTCGCATATGATATATATATATAACATATGTTTAAAACATATGTATATATTAAACTATCAAAACATTAAAGAACCCTTTCCGTCGGACTTCAAAAGTTTGAATAGATTGAATTTCAAACCAAATTCGCGTTCCAAAATGGGATGCTGACGTCTGCCTAATTTTAACTCGAATTCTCAATCCAATGTGCCCTATAAAAATTCGGGTCCGGTTTTCAGGTTTTCAGATTCCCTTCAATTTCATGCGATCCAATATTAATGCTCCACGTGTCCTCCTTTTGAATTTACAAAACTGTCGGGTAAATTTCTATTTGTTTAATTTCTGGTTGGTGAATTGAGTTAATGCTGGTTGTTGTGTTTAAATACAATCCTGTACAGAAATATGGCTGCGGCCGTCTACAAAAAAAACTTGCAGGAATTTTAAATCCTGAATTAAATTTCTGGATGGCATGCAAGCAACCTCCAAAAAAAAATGTTGCTGCTGCATCCGTCCTTCTGCTGCAGCAGTTGAAGTTAAAATTCAACAGCACAGGGTTTAATAAGTGAGGGTGTAAAGGTAACTTTTTGTCGATAGTACTGGATTAAGATCATCTATTCATTTTTGTAGGGTCTTATGGTGTTTGTTTTTTTAGTTTTGGGTTGGGCTTATTGAGTCTAAGATAGTTTTTTAGTGAAAAAATTGCTATCAGGTATTAAAACATTTTGGTTCTTTTGTCAAAATTTATGAGCTTGTTAGGAAATACAAAACTGACAATGGTTGTATCTTAAATTTGTGGAAAATAATTTGAAATGAAACCTTTTTGTTTAGGTTGTTGCAGCAGGTGCAAACCCCATTCAAATTACTAGGGGCATTGACAAGACAATAAAGGCCCTTGTTCGGAACTCAAAATTTTGTCAAAGGAGGTAAACGCTTGCCTTTTGAGTAGGCTGGTTTTCCTTTTTGCTGATGGTTTGGTGTATCTAATTGAATTAGTTGCCTAAGGTATTTTTGGTTGCAAACTCCTTTTCATTTTTCATACGGTATTGGCCTTGTGGAATACATTTGATTGTGTGGTCTTGTTAGATCTACAACATTTGTAGTTGTTTAGTCTTATGGCCGAGGTGCACGTTTATTATGGAAATAGTTGATGCAATATTGTCATTTAATCCTTACTGCAGGGTAGCATGTTGAGAAGTTTCTTGTGAAACATTTGGTATTCAAAATGACACTTGATCCTGTACGGCATCATGCACTTGACTTCAAAATTCATATTCAAAGTGTGCCAGACAATTCTTGCAAAATTTCAAATATTTATGTTGTTTTAAACCATTATCTTTTCATGTATTGGATGCTGAAAATGAGAAAAAGACTTTGGTATGAAACCAACTGGTGAATAATTTCCAGCAAAACAACCACTTCCAAGACATGATTTAGAAGTAGAACATATGTACTTATGAAGCATAGAAAGATATCCTTGATGAATTTTCAATGTTTGGATAGGGTTATTTTTGGAGAAAATAACTCCTTATTCCTAGAATAGTGATCTTAAATACAAGTAAATGCCAAAGAAGAGAGATCATCGTGTGATGCAAAAAAACTGAAATTGGACCCCTAAGGAGAGCTGGTGTGTCTACAATCGCTCTATTAGCATTTTCCCTTGGTTTACCCCGTTCTTTTCCTCCAGCCTGAGTCTTAATTGACTTCTTCTTTCTTCGGGTTTATTTATCAAATTCGTAGAATTTGATAAACAAATACTATCCACAATGGTTGGACTTTAATTTATATTCCCGACTTTATATTATCTCCAATCCTTATAACCAATGTTTAACTTTCAACACTTTGTATTTATACTCCACGTTTCTTTTTAAATAAACAACTTGTAATGAACTTTCGGCTCTATATTTCACCACCCAGCCTTACAACAATCACGCTCCAAACTTATGCTAATTATCCGCCAATCATTTAATTAAACAATTTCATTATACTCCGGCCCCACCTATATATATCAATAACCAATCAAACACTTGTATCGTACCTGGCTATCCTCCGCACACCTTAGTTAACCTCTGGGCAAGTTCAACGTGCGACCACCGTCCGATGGCCCTTCTCCAAATCAACGACTCTTGGCAATTTCGCTCGGCTTCCAACGTTGGGCTTTAACGTGCGATGGCGTGGGTTAAACGGTTGTTTTCCGGGGTCACTTCGCCACGTGTCGCATTCCCTATGGAATCGCTCGCGAATAGGAAATACCACCTACTCCGCAAAAGCGGTGCGATATGGGCAACCAGCTTTTGTGATTCCGCTCGTGGTTTTGGTAGAGGGCTTGACCACGGGTGCATGTCTGGTTCCGCTATCCTTTTGTTTGTTAACTCATGTCCAATCCTCGGGTCAGGTTCCGAAAGCACAACAATTTTTTCTCTTTATTAAGCGGGATTTTTATATTTGAACAATTTTCACGACCCCGGTTCTCTACACAGACCTCGCCTTGGATATTTTTACATAAAAATGATTGTTCTCAATAATTATTTATATAACTTTTCCACATGTTTAGTGTGGTATTCCCATGATTTATTATAAATATGTGTATTATCGAAGAAAACCAACACAAATTTTATAAGATGGGATCAAACAAAATTGTTCTTAAGTCGAGCCCGCCGGACTTCAAACGGCGATAAACCATAATTCAAACCAAATTCACGTTCCAAAATAGCCTGCTGACGTCGGCCAATTTTGTGACGTGAATTTCTTATCAAATTCGCCCTAATATTTTACGGGTCCGGATTTCCACTGCGCGAGCGGCCCAAACAAAGATCCGCTCCAATCAATTTCTCCCACGTGTCCTCAATAAAAACTTGCCCTGCTCCCGGCTGCGGGTGCATTCGATGGCGTTTAAGGTGATGGGACATGGATATGGCGATTTCATATCAATCGCATTAACATTTAATGTTGTTCAATTAAATTTTCACATCAAATCTGCATTAATTAATTTTTAACACTGTTCAAGATCGGACCTCCACTCCTCTTAGTGATTCTGCACACTCCAATTTGATTCCACCTTCGGCTCTCATTATTAATGATCAGAGATTAATTATGACGGGCATCCTTTGATTTCATTGCAGACGGGTTGACAAAATGGCGTTTAGCCATGGTTTTTCAGACAAGCCAGTTGCTGGATTACACTGCCTGCTAACTGTGACGATAAGGAGAAGTGGCCAGCTGAACTTCTGCCTAGACGTTGCTGCATATTTGCATTTCTCTCGCTTCTGTCTCTGTCTGTCTTCCTCTGTTAATTGCAATCCTTATTCTTCGTCTCCTCTTGTGCCCACTGCGTCTGAGATTGCACCCATGCCTCGTGTGCATCATAGGATGCGTTGCCGCAGGGGGAGCACTAGACGTCAACTTCGACGCGCTCCCTCCAGCCCCTTAACAGAGTCGACTTCCGGCCAGTCCAGTGATTATTACTTAGGTCGATATTCAAATACTAGGAGTGGGCGGGGTTGGCTTGTAGCATCTGGCCACCGTATGGATTCCCCTGCTCCTGGCTTCCCCACCGTTAGTTCACCTTCTCCCACGATGCACACTGCGCAATTTTCCTTTAATTGCTCTCTCAACCGCCCAAGAATCACGGCTTTAGTCACTGTGGTCTTCCACGAGGAGGCCCAAACAGAGGAAGAATGCACCCGTCCGGCGGGTCTGAGCTCGGAAAAAGCCAACCAGCATTCGGGCCTTCAGGAGGGGAGCCGTGGCATGCATGTGGAGGTAGCACCTAGCGATCCTGGACCTTCCGAAGGATGGTGCCGAATCGTGGAGGAACCACCGGAGG
Source organism: Pinus albicaulis (assembly GCA_034641835.2). NCBI lineage: Eukaryota > Viridiplantae > Streptophyta > Pinopsida > Pinales > Pinaceae > Pinus > Pinus albicaulis. Next base: position 290,591,907 of record CM076576.1, read on the forward strand.
AGTAGTTTGGTTAATTTGTTTTTCTTGCTTAGCATGCCCACTTAATTGGGCTGCTTTTAGATTATTTTACTGTGCTGGACCTTTGTAATATTTTTGAATTCTGTAAATTAAACGTTCAAGACTGGTTTCCCCGTATGAGGGCAGTCTTCTTAATTTTTTGATTTTTTGATGACAAATTTGCCATGAGTATGGCCAGGCAATGTTTTTGACTTCGGTGTAATTTTATTCGCAATGTTAATAGATTAACATTACTTATAATTCTCACATGATTAGCGTTTTTCTTGATCTGTTCAAGGATTTTGGGTACTTTAATTTGTATTTAGCACAACGGACGTCGGTACTCTATCTGTTGCTTTACTGTTCTACATACTACTATTTCACTTTCTTATAGATGCCTCGGGCATATTTGAATGCTTTCTCAGATTGTCGATAATCTCCATGTGGACCGTTACTGGATTTTATATCATGTCCCCGTATGTGACATGGGGTATTTTTCTATCATTGTCTGGGGTGGGACTTCCACTTTTCTGGATGGATATTTGGGTTCCAATCTTCAGATGTGAAAATGTAATGACTTCATGGACTGTTTTACTTCATATAATATATTCAAAACAACATTTTTTCTCTCGTGAAAAAAAAATGATTAATGTTTATCACTCTGCCTTCAAAACTAGCGATGTTGGTTTATTGATATGGTCCGATGGTCTTTTTATATTTTGGACATATCACACTCCTCACATGATTAGCGTTTTTCTCTGTTCAAGGATTTTGGGTACTTTAATTTGTATTTGGAACAATGGACGTCGGTACGTACTCTATCTGTTGCTTTACTATTCTACATACCGCTATTTCACTTTCTTATAGATGCCTCGGGCATATTTGGATGCTTTCTCAGATTGTCGATAATCTCCATGTGGACCGTTACTGGGTTTTATATCAAGTCGCTGTATGTGACATGGGGTATTTTTCTATCATTGTCTGGGGTGGGACTTCCACTTTTCTAGATGGATATTTGGGTTCCAATCTTAAGATGTGAAAATGTAATGACTTCATGGACTGTTTTACTTCATACAATATATTCAAAACATCATTTTTTCTCTTGTGAAAAAAAAAATGATTAATGTTTATCACTCTGCCTTCAAAACTAGCGATGCTGGTCTATGTTGCTGGTTTATTGATATGGTCTGATGGTCTTTTTATATTTTGGACATATCACACTCCTCACATGATTAACGTTTTTCTCTGTTCAAGGATTTTGGGTACTTTAATTTGTATTTGGAACAATGGACGTCGGTACTCTATCTGTTGCTTTACTATTCTACATATTGTTATTTCACTTTCTTATAGATGCCTCGGGCATATTTGGATGCTTTCTCAGATTGTCGATAATCTCCATGTGGACTGTTACTGGGTTTTATATCAAGTCCCTGTATGTGACATGGGGTATTTTTCTATCATCGTCTGGGGTGGGACTTCCACTTTTCTGGATGGATATTTGGGTTCCAATCTTCAGATGTGAAAATGTAATGACTTCATGGACTGTTTTACTTCATATAATATATTCAAAACAACGTTTTTTCTCTTGTGAAAAAAAATTATTAATGTTTATCACTCTACCTTCAAAACTAGCGATGCTAGTCTATGTTGCTGGTTTATTGATATGGTCTGATGGTCTTTTTATATTTTGGACATATCACACTCCTCACATGATTAACGTTTTTCTCTGTTGCAGGATTTTGGGTACTTTAATTTGTATTTGGAACAATGAACGTCGGTACTCTATCTGTTGCTTTACTATTCTACATACTGCTATTTCACTTTCTTATAGATGCCTCGGGCATATTTGGATGCTTTCTCAGATTGTCGATAATCTCCATGTGGACCGTTACCGGGTTTTATATCAAGTCCCTATATGTGACATGGGGTATTTTTCTATCACTGTCTGGGGTGGGACTTCCACTTTTCTGGATGGATATTTGGGTTCCAATCTTCAGATGTGAAAATGTAATAACTTCATGGATTGTTTTACTTCATATAATATATTCAAAACAACGTTTTTTTTCTTGTGAAAAAAAAATGATTAATGTTTATCACTCTGCCTTCAAAACTAGCGATGCTGGTCTATGTTGCTGGTTTATTGATATGGTCTCATGGTATTTTTATATTTGGGACATATCACACTCCTCACATGATTAGCGTTTTTCTCTGCTCAAGGATTTTGGGTACTTTAATTTGTATTTGGAACAATGGACGTCGGTACTCTATCTGTTGCTTTACTATTCTACATACTGCTATTTCACTTTCTTATAGATGCCTCGGGCATATTTGGATGCTTTCTCAGATTTTCGATAATCTCCATGTGGACCATTACCGGGTTTTATATCAAGTCCCTGTATGTGACATGGGGTATTTTTCTATCACTGTCTGGGGTGGGACTTCCACTTTTCTGGATGGATATTTGGGTTCCAATCTTCAGATGTGAAAATGTAATGACTTCATGGACTGTTTTACTTCATATAATAGATTCAAAACAACGTTTTTTCTCTTGTGAAAAAAAAATGATTAATGTTTATCACTCTGCCTTCAAAACTAGCGATGCTGGTCTATGTTGTTGGTTTATTGATATGGTCTGATGGTCTTTTTATATTTTGGACATATTCGTTTTTCTCTGTTGCAGGGTTTTGGGTACTTTAATTTGTATTTGGAACAATGGACGTCGGTACTCTATCTGTTGCTTTACTATTCTACATACTGCTATTTCACTTTCATGGACTGTTTTACTTCATATAATATATTCAAAACATCGTTTCTCGTCTTTTAAAGTTTCAATTTTTTTTTTTAAAATTGAACCCTCCGTCGGTCTACCGACGCCTTGTAGACGTCGGAACTGCGACAACGTAGAAATGTCGGAAGAGAGACAGTATGAAAACGTCGGACCACATTTCGTCGAAATTGCAACAGATTACAAACGTCGGAAGAGCAATGTTCCAAACGTCAGACCACATATCGTCGGAATTGCGACAGATTACAAACGTCGGAAGAGCGACGTACCAAACATCGGACCACATATCGTCGGCATTGCGACATCTTATAGACGTCGGAAGAGCGACGTCCAAAACGTCGGACCACGTTGGGTCGGAATTACGACGAATTTTAGGCGTCGGAAGAGCGACGTTCCAAACGTCGAACCACATTTCATCAGAAGTGCGACAGTTTACAAACGTCGGAGGCGCGACGGTTTGTGAGACGTTGGAAGAGTGACGCTTGTTCGGAAGCGACGGAAGAGGTGTCGATAGTGCGACACTTTTTACATGCGTCGGAACTACGACGGCAGGACAAACCACAGTTTTTCCACCCTCGAACTGTCTCTCTTGCGACGACTATGTGTCGGAATAGCGACGAATTGGCCGTCGGAATTTCCGCCAAATTTTCTAGTGCATAGAGGCGTGAAAACCGGCCCTCACAACTGAAATATCTGATAATGAGTTTCATTAGAGGCGCATAGGATTCCTTTAGGAACCGGAATGGGAACACTCTGCTGAGTTGTCTCATAAATCTAGGCCTGATGTATGGTTCATAATGCACTCTGTCCACCTGCTGTCTTTTGTTCCACTATTCACCCACATTCGGTATTCTAGTTGCTTGAGAAATAGTTTCCGGTGTCAAAGTGAAATTTACACCAGCAAGAGTTACCTAACCATCATGTAAATGAAATACAAACAAATGAGCCAACTCCTGATGATAATGGATCCTAGAAATCATCTCACAAAACTGATAGCATGACTGTTCTCGAAAACATGCCATGGCAAGTGGGCAAGCCTGCAATTCAGCCAATGAGGTGGGCTCTTCTCTCACATGTCTGCCACTTTTGTGAGGCCTTCTAGGTGCATGTAGCTCAGTGGTGGAATCACTGTCTTGGTCATATGATGTATCAGTATCCGTCTCCATGATGTCCAAGGAGTATGTTGGCTTGTGTGAGATGAAAATGAGAATTTGGGTGTTTTGTTTTAATTGCCAAATGTATGGTAGTGTGGGAGGGACTGTAAGGGAAATAGGGCAGTGGGGACTATGGGGTTTAATCAAGTGATATTTTCCTTTAGAAAACTTGTGATTTGACGAATGTAGGGACAATGGACAGCCACCTGATTTTTTTGGAATAAACTTGGGATTTAGGGAAATTTTGCAAATGGGTATAGGGTCAATGAGAATGAGATGGATATGAGTAGCTTTAGGGATGTAGGGAATGGAGGATAGACTATAGTGATAGGATAAAAGTGATGGGAAATGGGAAAAATAAGGTGGGGAGGTGAAAATGTTTGGCACCAAAACCAAATTTTAAAACCCTAGGAGCATTCTTAATCAAGACAATAGGGTTTGAGTTTTTAGCATTTAAATTCTCACAATCAATCTCAATCAACACCAAACATTTTCCATAAGCAATAGAGTGATTATATGGACTTACTTGAATAAGGAGAGACCAAGTCGTTTTGATGTTTGAGAGACGTGGCAAAGATTTTTGTGTTTCGGCCCTGTGCACCACGCAGTCAACCCAATGCGTTGTGCCCCTCCAATGCACCGTGCCCAAACAAACTAACACACAGTCAACTTGCTCGATGCATTGCAACACTTTCCCAGTGTGTTGTGCTCAACAATTTACACACAGTCTTCGCTCCTCCACGATTTCTTTGCTCATTGCTATCTTTGGCATGCAAATGGAGTTTTGAAACAATGAAAACATATTTTATGCCAAATATTTTAATTTTTTATTTTTGAAAACCCACTTTGTAATGTTTGAACACTTTGGCACTTTTCAAAAGAACTCTGTTTTGCTTGTTTTTGGCCTTTTGGACTAAATGATGATTTTCTTGTCTGTTTTGCAGGGATGGATGGCATGGAGTTTTGGCAAAGGCGACCAGGGCTGTGAATGAAGCATTATTAAAACTGAAGAATTTGAAAATTACATTGGATTTATTACAAAATGATAAAATAGACAATTTTTCTTCAAAACAGAGTTTTGAAGAAAAATCATTTTTGAACATATGATAATGAAAATTTTTGCAATGAAAACTTATTTTGTTTTGAAGAAAAATCATTTTTGAACATATGATAATGAAATTTTTTGCAATGAAAACTTATTTCGAACCTCCCTCATGTGCCCGCTGACATTATTAGACACTCTGAAGACTAGATTAAGAAAACCCTAGACCTAATGAGACTAAAAACCATAAAATGACTCTTTTCCAACCAGGAGACCAAAATGACTATAAGTGATTTTGATGAACAGAACTAGACCTGCAGGTACATGACATGAGGGATATGAGTAACAAGACCCTTCCATCAGATGATCCATGCTCCTAATGGAATGCAGCTGACTGAACTGAATGAGACACCTAAAATGAAATGCAACAAGAGAAATTTGATCTCTAACGGAGGGATGAAGATACCGACTCTAACAGAATCCAAAACTTTTTTAAATACTAGTCATTTTGAAACTGGAGATAGTCCTAATTTTTTATAATACAGTGTATGCCTTTGAAACTTTGTTTTGATAAAAAGAAGACCAGTTCGAGCCTTTGATGCGCACGTAGTCCATTATCTTTTTGACACATTCTATTGCAGAGGGCCCCTGCACGAAAATGAGGTTTTGTTAGTTTTTTTTTTTAGTTTGAATTTCGTTATTTCATTCACTGTTAATTATCATTTCTATTTTTGTCAATTTCATAGTTAATTTCGCATTACTTTCATAGATTAATTTCTTTTCAATTCATAGTTTAAATTGTTTACTGCTTTGTAGATTAATTTTATGAATGATTTCTCAGATTAAATTTCCAATTAGCTATGTAATCTTGTGCTTGCTAAAGATGTCGCAAGAAGGTGGTTTTTCCATTTTCAATTACACTAGATCTGAGTATTCAGTCACACAACAGTCATAGTTTCATGCTTTTATTTGCTTTCAATTTCATTTCAGCACTATCATTTCAATTCTTAGAGATAGGGTTTATGCTTTCAATCCATGGAATAGAATTAGATTAAGTTATGCTTCGTTTTTCATAGGACTAGAAGCCTTCAATGAATAATATAGGAATTGTTTTCATCTTGTCATTTGAATGCAATTAGATCTCGAATGATGCTTTGTTTTACCTAGCTAGATATTTTTCATAGACATTCTGTTGGCTTACTAACATCACTCAAAGTCTGATTTATTTTTATGAAATATAGATTAGTCAATAAACATTTACTTTTCTTCCTTATTTTAGATTTCATATTACATTAAAAATATTTTGTAATTTAATTTCTTGCTTTAGAATAAAAACAACATTTCCTTATCTTCCTTCTTTAATTAGCCTTCATCATTAATATTCACTTAGGTTCAACTATTCATTAGCATTAAGAGATTTCATTTATTTGATATAAGATAACAAAAATCCCCCAAAACAACATAAACATTCACAAGGAAGTAAGATAACAAGGTTACCTAAGCGCATATAGTGCACCTCACTTCATAAAATTACTAACCTCTGTCGATAATTCATGATATAAATTTGAGACATCAAATTGACTAAACATTCTGGCACCATTACCGTGGAAGTGAAATTAGGAAGCCTTATTTCTTACAACATAAAAAAAATATATTAAAAAAAAATAAAAAAATAAAAAATGATATGCGTAGAGAAAGAGACTCTAGGGATAGATTCATAGCTAGGGGTAGAAGTTTGATTCCTACAACACCACTCACCCCACCAAGACAACATAGTGCCACTCCATCATATCAAACTCATATCCCATTTTTCAGCTCAAGACATAGACTTCCTAAAGTCTTAAGGTTTGAAATCCAACCAGGAGATTCTCCAACTTCATATACTGAGGTAGTCTTAGAAAAAGAAGATCCTAGATCTCCAAAAGAGAGAGTAACCTTTTTCACCTCCACAGGAGAACATATTTTAGGTCAAGAGTTAGAAATCCCTAGTGAGGAAGAAGAAGAAGAAGATTTCTTCAATATTCCATTGATAGAAGAACCAAAGGAAGAACAATGAACCCTAGAGTTAAAACCTTATATTAGCTCTGAGGAGTCTACAATGGCAGAAGAAGAAGGCCATGGAGAAATTCTAAATGGAGAAGCCTTAAGAGGAGGAAGAGGAAGAGGTAGAGGACAAGGTGGAGGAAGAGGTAAATGCAGAGGAGATCCTAACTCTGTTGGATTTCCTATAGTTGATGAGGATACAAATGTTATAATGAAAAATATTTCACCTTCTGTCCTTCCCAACTTCCACGGATTAAGAACTGAAGATCTTGGAACATTTCTATTTGAGTTTGAAGTCGTATGGAGATCTTATGACTACTTATAAGACAGTAAAAAATTGAAGCTATTCCCTGCAACACTTAAGTGAGCAGCTCTAAAATGGTTCATGGGTTTAATAACAAAGTCTATTAGGACATGGGATGAGATGAAAAATGCATTTTTCCAAAGATACCTGGATTATTGCACACCTATTAATAGGAAGGATGAAGTATTCAAAATGATGCAGAGAGAGGATGAAAAATTAGAAGATCTGATTGAGAGATTTAACTATAATATCAAGAGAGCTAAGATGGAACATCTAGATCAATATAATTTAAAATCTCTCTTACTAAAAGCCATTAGAGATGAATGTATAGATATCCTTAACATGATGGGAAAAGGAAATATCTCTCAGTTAACATTAGCTGAAATTGTTGAATTATGCATTCATCTCTCAAAAGGAAAATAAAAACTTGGAAAAATACAAGGGATCCCAATCTCTCTAGATTAAATAAATCTGCTACTGGAATAGTGAATAGGGTAGAAATTGGAAATATTCTTGATGAATTTAAGACATATATCTTAGGGAGTCTCAGTGAACAAATAGACACCCTAAAATTACAGAAGAAATAGAAAGTTGAAACTGATGCCTTAACTATTTTCTGTCCTAAATGCAGAAAGAAACATGCTTTGAGAGAGTGTCCTCTTGATGCAAAATTTATAGATACCTGTGTTATTTTTGCATAAAATCATGAAACAAAAAAATGTCCTTCTATACCAGGAGTTAAGGTTGTTTCTCAAGAAGAAGAAGCAACTCCATCTCCAGTAGATCCTCTTTGTTTCGTCACTAGAAGACCATGGCAGGGGCCTCAAACTCAAGGTTTTAATTACCAGATGTATAATCAACCCCCACCAAACAATTGGAATTCATCATGGCAACAACCTTGGTCCCAGAATCAACCTTGGACACAAGGGATGCAAAATCCTTATGGAATATACTCTCAGTATCACTAGTATCCACAATCCTATCTACACTATCCTTATCAATATTTTCCACAACAAAATCAACCACCCCAAATCCAAAATCAGAATCCACAAATATCATTACCATATCCCCAAAAAACAAATCAACTACCTGCCCAGCCATTACCAAACCAAAACAACAAAAATGCTCAAAATGTCTATAGCATAAAAGGACAAAACTTTCCAGCTTACATGATTACTCCACTAGATCTTAACAATGTCCAACTTAGATCTGGTAGAATATTAGAAAGAGGAAAGCCTTATGTTGTTATTCAAGAAAAATATGATTTTGATGAAGAAATTTATCTATAGAAAAATAAAAGCTATAAAGAAGAGACATCTCTTCAGCAGAACCAAAATTATGAAAATTAAAAACAAAAGGATCCAATAAACTCAACCCCAATAATTGAGCAACCTTCAATATATGTTTCTAACCCTCCTTTTTTTGAAATATTACAAATCGATAGAGGGATAGAAAAACAAATTTTGTTGCCTAATTATGATTTTTTAAATGAATTGAAAAATGTCTGTATAAAAATTCCTTTTCTACAAGCGATTAAAGAGATTCTGATTCTAGCCAAAACAATAAGAGAGTTGAGCATTAAAAAAATCAGGAAGAAGAACAAAATAAATAAAAAATATTCAGTTAGTAGGGTAAATTGCTAACATTATGATGGGAAAAATAGCCATGCAAAAATATTTGGACCCAGGAATTTTAGTTGTAAAAACACACATCAATGGAATTGAGATTCCAAACACATTAATTGACTTAGGAGCAGCCATCAAAATCATGAGCAAACAGACTATGGAACAACTTAGGCTTCCAAACCTTCAATATGCACCAACATTATTGCAGTTAGCAGATAGATCAGTAATCAAGCCAGACGGTGTACTAGAAGAAATATATGTATCCTTAGATTCTTGGGAATATCCAGTTGAGTTCATGATCCTAACTCCCAAGAAAAACCTAGAGGGATATCCACTCATTTTAGGGAGGCCTTGGTTAGCTACAGTTGATGCTTTCATTAGTTGTAGATACGGTGATATATTTATTTCTGATGGCAACTCGACAAATAAATTCACTACATATCCTCCAGAAAAAAAAAAAAAAAAAAATCAGAGAAATAGGAGATGAAGAATGGATAGATTATGAGAATTAAATTCAACCTCTCTTTATTATTTCTCATATTAGTGAAGAAATTCAATTCTTAATTTCAATAGAAAACCTTGAAACATCCTCACAATCTGAAGATGATTATAATTTTCAAGAAAAATGAAATATTGAATACTTATCATCTGGACATATGTCTCTATATTCTATGGAATAATTTGGTAACTCTACAGTTGAAATCTTTCTAGGTAAATCCTTAAACATAAACAAAAACTTGGAAAATTTCCAACAAGAAGAGTTGATCAAAACATTACAAAACAATTGTTTTGCATATGCATGGCAGTACTTGACATGAAAGGAATTAGCGTTGAGACTTGTATACATCATATCTACAACGAGGAAAATTATAGGCCTATTAGACAATCTCAAATAAGGATGAATACAAATCTTAGGGAAATTGTGAAAGAGGAATTGCAAAAATTGCTGAATGTAAACTTCATCTATCCAATTTCAGATAGTCAGTGGGTTTCTCCCCTAGTGGTTGTACCTAAAATAATGGTAATGGGAGGGTATGTATTGATTATCGAGAATTGAATAGGGCTACTTTAAAAGATCATTTTCCATTGCCCTTCATAGATAGAGTATTGGATACATTAGCATGAAAGAATTATTTATCATTTCTGGATGGCTTTAATGGTTACAACGAAATTCAAGTAGCACCTGAAGACCAAGACAAAACCACATTCACCTGTCCATGGGGAACCTATGCTTACTGAGTACTTCCAGTTGGATTGTGCAATGGACCTGCAACATTCCAAAGGGTATTATTAGGAATTTTCTCTGATATAATACATGATTGTGTGGAAGTATATATGGATGATTTTACAGTTTATGGAAATTCATTTGAAGAAGCTCTTGAAAATTTGGAAAATTTTCTTAAAATATGCAAAGAAGCAAATCTTTCATTAAGTCATGAAAAATGATTTATGATGTTTACCGAAGGCATTGTTTGAAGACATCACATTTCATGAGATGGAATTAAAGTAGACTCATCTAAGGTGGAAGTCATCTCCAAATTATCAATTCCAAGTTGTCAAAAAGATGTTAGAAGTTTTCTAGGATTTACATGATACTATAGAAGATTTATACAAAACTTCACCATGATAGCATCCCCACTATTAAAACTACTTACCAAAGATTGTGAATTTAGTTGGAATCTTGATTTCCAATTGGCATTTGAAACCTTAAAAGCAAATATTTTTGAAGTACCCATCTTAAGAGGACCAAATTGGAAAATACCTTTTCACATCTCAACAGATGCTTCAAATACAACTCTGGGAGTTGTACTAGGACAAAATATTTGATTCCCTATGCCATCTATTACACAAGTAAAAAATTGACTCCTACTGAGTTAAATTACACTGTCACTGAAAAATAATTTCTAGTTGTTGTCCATGCTATCAACAAATTTAGACACTGCATCACCGACTATGAAACCTTTATTCACACAAACCATTCTGCAATTAGGTACTTAATGAAAAAATATATTAGTAATAGCATAATCACAATATGGTTATTACTCTTGCAAGAATTTATCATCACCATTCTAGACCATCCTGGAAAACAAAACACGGTTGCTAATTTCTTGTCTACAATTCCAAACAACGATAATGATACTCTAGTAAAGGATCATTTTCTTGATGAATATCTCTTTGCAATAACTACTAAATCTCCATGGTTTGTAGATATTGCTAACTATTTGGCTACAGGAAAATTACCAACATACTTGTTTCCTAGAGATAAAAGAAGGAATATTCAAACAATTGCATTGTACTCATGGGTTAATGATGAATTGTATAAAATAGGTCCAGATCTCATCATCAGAAGGTGTGTTAGAGAAGATGAAATGCCTGAAATTTTGAAGGCATGCCATGATGAACCCTGTGGAGGACACTTTTTTGATAAGAGGATTGCCTATAAAATCCTCCATTTAGGATATTATTGGCCATCCATATTTAAAGATGCTAAGGAGTATGTCAAAAGGTGTGAAAATTGTCACAGAATAGGGAAACATGTTCCTATAGATAAAATTCCCTTATATCCTGAGGTACTCATCAAACCTTTTGAAAAATGGGCCCTGGATTTTGTTGGACCAATCAATCCACCATCAAGAGAGAAGATGTACATTCTAGTTTGCACTGATTATGTCACTAAATGGGTAGAGGCTAAATCACTTTCTAATGCTACTAAAGATGTTGTAGTTTCATTTCTCTATAAGGATAGTTTCGCTCTTTTTGGTGTCCCAAGGAAAATTATGATAGATCAGGGATCTCAGTTTACATCAAATATGGTGCAAAATATTGTGGATAAATATAAGGTTAAACATAGAAAATCTAGTCCTTATCATCCACAAGAAAATGGTCAAGTGGAGTCCACCAATAAAGTGATCGAAGCAATCCTCACAAAGGTTGTACATCTACACAGGAGGGATTGGGTAGATAGGCTTCCTGAAGCCTTATGGGCCTACCAGACTACATGGATAAATACAATAGGGCATACTCCCTATGAACTTGTTTATGGGAAGCAAGTCTTATTTCCTATAGAATTTAAAACCAAAATCTTCAAGACTACAGTCAGATTTGGACTTACTTTATAAGAAGCCCTTAAACATAGAATGGAGCAACTTAATAAGTTTGATGAGACCAGGCAAGATGTAGTTCAAAGAACCAGTCTAATTCAGAAACAAAGGTACATATGGCATGATAAGTACATAAAAGAAAGAAATTTCCAAGCAGGATATTGGGCACCTTTTTTCTATTCAAAGTTCGAAGAATTTCAAGGAAAATTTCAAACTCGTTGGCTTGGGCTTTATGAGATCGAAAAATTATTTGACAATGGAGAAGTTATGATAAGGATAATTGATAAAGAAAAGGTACCTCTTCTTATGAATAGACATCGATTAAAATTCTATCATAAGCCAATTACAAAGGAGGAGTTTATTAAAAAATTTCAAGAAAATACTGATATGAAGTTGGTGAAGAAGATGTTAGTGTCCTGTGCTTTAGCAGATTAGTAGACCAAATACACAAGGTAACATCAGACCAGTATTTGGAGTCCAAGGACCTAGCCTTCCTCGACTCAGAGAGGGCTCTCTCTATTATGTGTGAAGGATGTAAACTTGTTCACTTTAGGTGGTTGATTTTAGGCTAGTTGTTAAGTGTAGGGTTTGTTTGTTTGTTTGGTTGAGGTAAGATGATAGAGTAGGATAGGTGGAATGAGAGGTTTTCAAACATTGGGCTGTGGATTCTATGAAGTCATTAATATATCAATAGTGAATCGAGGTACATCACAGGGAAAATCTAGTGTAGTCAATGGATCTTTAAAGTTTATATATGATGCGAGATGGACATTAAATTTGGGGAAACAAGGTAGGGAAAAGGGAAGTTAAGAATCCTTTGTCAAATACATATGAACTAGAAGGTATTGAATATTGATAAGAAAAATATACTAATCATGAGATAGGGCACACCATTTACTCAATGATAATACTTTAAAAAAAATAAACATTCAAGATACACAATCCAGTGGAACAAGGAAGCAAGAAAACTTATCTAACTTCAATGATTCTACTTTCAAGATTTGAAAAAATATAAGAGAAAAATAGCATCAATAAATGAAGAGGGAACTCCTAAAAATCATTCATTAAAATATAAATAACTTTGAGGCAAACTGATAAACATATACAAAGGGAAAGATCAAAACAATACCTCTTTAGCTTAACCTAAAAATCAATACATCAAAGAGAGATTTCAAGACAGAGTTTAGATAGCATCAAACAAGCAGGGCTTACTGTGAATCATATTTGTAAATTATCATATTAATCCAATAATTAAATAGACAAGCGTATGTGGGCCTAAGGAGAAACTAAGAATTCCTTAAGCTAACCCAGCAGAATAAAACATAAAGACAATACAGAAATAGGAGGATTGAGGTGCCTCAAACAACATTTCTCATCCTATACTCTTCTGAGCTATTGCAATATAGAAATATGGACATATGATCAACTAGAAAACATGAAAAAATAAGATATATATCACCATTAACTAAACTCAGGGATCCTGCAAGAAAGCTTTCATCAACATCAATCAAGGCAAATCATCCACAAGCTCCACAACACCAAATTGCTCTTCAAATTCCAAAAACCATGCATATACTCTCAAACACATCAAAAGCCCCTCCTTTAAAATGAATCCTCATGCTCTATATAACAATAAAGGAGGAGAAAAACCCAATAGAGTATTTAGAAGTCCATTGGCTAAACATAAGTATCTATATTTTCCTTGAGGCCTTGCAAAGCCCAAGGCACAAAATATCTAAAATAAATATATTTACGGCCATTTATAGCGAAGGAATTGATATTTAGGCTATAAAAAGCCTCCTAAAACTTTCCAAACTCACATTTTGACTTTTCAACCACAGGATCATAGCAGTGTGTTTTGAAATGAAATTTTATGCCAGGAGCGCAACACAGGAACATGAAAAATGGGTCTTCTTATGGCAATGTTTTGAAGAGCTTCCCGATGTTGGAAAAGGCTTTGTGATGGCTCATTGGAAAGCCCTTGAAGTCTAAGTTCTGGATATAACCTTTTGTGCCAATATGAACTCCATAACCTATCCAAAAAGTGAAAATTCCAAGACTGGTAGGAGCGCAACACATGTCCTAAAAAGTAGGCAGAATGATGAAAAAGTGAGTGTTTTTTACCCTTTTGGGGGACCAAAACAACTCCAATTGAGTTGAAAATTTCTGATCATATTATATGAGTGATTAGGAACCAAAAAATTCAAGCCTTTCCTCCTGGAGATGCCCTGAAAAAGAGCATAGCAGCAGGTGTGTTGCGCTCCTAGCCTCAAAATTAAAAAAAAAAACAAAATCTTGTCAAAAATCTCCCAAATTTGGTGTAAATATGCCTTATGGGTCTTAGGAGACCTGTAGAGAAGCTTGAGCCAAAAAACTAAGGTTATCTTGGCTCTTTTCCCTTTTTAGTGCTTGGATCTCAATTTGGGCCTTTTTGCAATTTTCCCTTGCAAATTGGTTTCTTTGGGCATAATGCTTCGTAATTCTTCTTTGTAAATACAAGTCTTTATTTGTCTTCTCTAGCTTGGCTTCAAGGTGTATGTTAGCTCTCTCAAGCCATGATTCCCTATCATGTTCAGTTTCTAGTGCAAGGAGTTCCTGGAGAGAAATTTGTTCTACTTGGGCTGATTCTTCTTCCCTCTGCTTTGCCAATGCTTTCTTTTGACCCATATTTCTAGGTCTCCTTCTAGTTTGACCTTCCTGATCACTACTTTCCTCATAAGTTCCCATGAACTCTTCCAACTTCACATATGCCCTTTGATCTTCTTTCCAGTACCTGAGTGTTCTTGTTTCATGGATGGCCTGTTGGGCACTCATTTTCTTGTTTTGCATCTGATAGAAGTGAATGAAATCCTTCGCTCTTTCTAATTCAGCTTCCAAGTCCTTTATTTGTGCATTCCTATCTTGGAGGAGGGAGTTTGAAATTCTTGTTTCATTCTCATCATCACTGTTTATGTGAATAAGTTCAAACTCTCTTTCTTTTTCATGATCTTCCTCTTCTTCTTCCACTTTTTTCTTACCTTTGTCCAGTGGTTGAGCTGAAGGAGATGACAAGGTCCCTTGCCTCTTATAGGCAACAAACACTTGACTTGATCCTCTTTGATAAGTGAGAGTACAAGATTTAACATGTTTCATTTCATCTTTGGTGATATCAAGACTGCTTTCTTGAGAGGCATTTTCATTTTCTCCCATGCTAGTATCGCTATCATGATCTTCACCATTGTCATCTTCTTCCATGTCCTCTACATTGTCATCCTCCATGTTTACAACATCATCATGTTCATTGTCATTTTCTTTGTTGTCATGGTTAGAGGTGTCATCATCACTACTTGGTGCATTTCCATCCTCTTGGCTACCCTTTGAGGTCATGGGATCACTACTGTCACTTTTGATAGGGCTATCAATCATTAGGTTTTCTTCGTTATTACTGTCATTAGCCCCTTCACTATTTGGCCCAATGTCTTCATTATTTGGCCCACTGTCTTCACTTTCAAACTCTGCCTCTATCTCTACATCTTCATTCTCTGTATTGTTGCTTGCATTTTCTATGGGGTCACTGTCAGAGGAATCTTCATTAGTTTCTCCTTCACTTTGAGTGTCACTTTATTCCTCATTATGTGTGTCTATAACCACACTGAATTGTCCACTACAATTTTCTTCAAACTCTGTCTCTTCTTGACTTCTATTTTCATATTTGTCACTTCTCTTTTTTCCAATGCTATTAGGCTCACTGTTTTCTTCTTTACCTTCACTATTTTTCTCATCAAAATCTGCCTCTGTCCCTGGGTTGTCATTGATTTCCTCATCTTCATCTAGCTCACTACCTTTTTCTTCATGTTCACATTTTGGTTCACTTCCTTTGTCACTACTTTCTTCTTCATCAATAATTTCTTCTTTGTTCTCTTCCTCATCACTTTCTTCATCGTCCTATTTATCATCACTTGTTTCTTCCTCTCGACTATCATTTTCTTCTTGACTACCATGTTCCTCTTTGTCACTATTTTCTTCCTCTTTGTCACTGCTTCCTTCCTCTTTGTCACTACTTTCTTCATGTTCTGAGTTTTAAGGAGAAGGTGAAAGAGGGAGGTTTGTTTGGGGAGAGGATTGATGTGAAGAGGATGAATCATGGTCAGTGGAGGGTGATGGAGGAGTGGAGGAAGGTGGATGGGATAATGAGGGTAAACTTTGTAAAGGAAGAGGCTGTGGATTTGTGAAAACACCATGGGCGATGAAAAGTTCCCATGGGATGTATTGTTGCTCTAATTGGCGTAAGACAATCATTTTGATGAGCGAATGGTGGAAAATACTTTGCATTTGCTGTGAAGGATGTCTCCTTCGCACAATGGATGACATTTTATCAATACTTTTATAAAGGTAGTAGGGAAGATTTAGCAGTTTGGCCCTAGTGAAATGCATGAGCAGTCTTATGTGGGAAGAGTACAATCTAGGAAAACTACCCTCACAGTTGAAGTATTTCATAATGATCTTCATTAAAGGAGCATATATGTCCAACAAATGAGAAAAGGGGAAAATAGTCTTGCAATCAGCTTGGCAACTTAGTTTTAAGAAGGGATGATAATGGCTTAGGTCCAAATACACCTGTTTGAACCATTTTCTCCCATGCAAGGTATTCCAGTGGCCATAGAGATTGCATTGGTGGTCAGCTCAAAATTTACTCCAGCTAGATGTACTTGGTGGTCATGGAGGTTAAGGACAAAAATTTTGGCCAACTGAGGGTGACTTTGGACTCTCTACACTTTCTCACAAAACTCATAGCATCCTACCTCTTGGAAATATGAAACTATAGTAGGAGAGGTTGTCAATTCTTTAGTGTTTACAGGCTCAAACCTATTTGCTTTCCCACCCTTCATCTATTGTTCTCTAGGCCTTTGGCCTCTCTCGCCACTGTCAACACTTCCTTCTCTAGGGATTTTTTCCTTTACTATTGCGTTTGAAAACAAAACCCTGATCTGCTTGGGAGATGATATGGATAGAGAAAATGAGAGGTTACTAAGAATGAGACAGGTGGTGACTGCAAATGAAGGGGAAGGATGAGTGAAGAAAACCAATTTGGGCCTTAGTGTGTTCTTAGTATGTAAATGGATGGGTTGTTGAGAAAAATACTGAGAGGGGGGTGAATCAACATTTTAAGGCTGAGAAATTCCCCTTTGAATTTTTAATTTTAAAACCATATGTTACAGTAACGCATCCAATATGTAAGTCCAATTATCTTATTATGTTTTTACGTAGATCAGTGCATCAGATAAACATTAAGCATGAGCAGAAGTAACAGAACAAACCATCAGACATAACCAACACATATGAACACCAAAATTTAAGGTGGAAACCCAATTTGGGAGAAAACCATCGCTGCTGTAATCTCAGTCCTCAATATTTATTATTATAGAGAAACTTCTTACAATTTATGCTGGTGCAGACTTATACCAGCATGTAGGTACCCACCTGCAAAAGGCTACAACCTTTTTCTCGTTTAACAGCCTCTCCTGGAAGGGAGCTACTACCCCCTGCTCTCGTTTACCAGCTATCACTGGAAGGGAGCCACAACCCCCTCACTGAAGGCTTCGACCCTCAGCACCACCTTGGACCACATTTTATCAATTTCATACTCGATCAAATAGCTTCAACGTAATCCTTCAATTAATCTTCAACTGACATATTTTTTTAAATCTTCAAACCGAACAGTGAGACCATTATATCAGGACTGACCCAGACTTCAGAGAGTATGTGTATTTTCGGATTCCCTGTGCATTTTCAATGTAGATGACTCGCATATATATATATATATATATATATATATATATATATATATATATATATATATATATATATATATATATATATATATATATATATATATATATATATATATATATATATATATATATATATATATATATATATATATATATATATATATATATATAGCTGTGTGTGTGTGTGTGTGTGTGTGTGTGTTTTCATGTAATGTGATTTACAGAACAGGCCAGATCTATACAAACTTACCTGGATTCATATGAGTTCTTCAGCAGACATGCGCCAGCTCTTCATCATTTCTTCTGTTGAATAACCTCCAGATTCATCACTTCAACGGGTGTGGCATAAACACAGAATCATCAATTAAGCACGTCATCTGTCCATGCAGTTATTTCTTCGAGGAATTCCTACCCCACCACCTATCTTCTTTTCTCTTTTTTTTTCTTTTACACCCGTAATCATTATTCGCTTCTCCTTATATAATTTTTCCTTTAACCTTACCATGAGACGAAAACCATTAATCTACTAATGGTATTCCTTTGTGGCTCATAGATTTCTTTTTAATTTATTTATTTATCAATTTTGATAAATAAATATATTTACAACTTATTAATTCCCAAATGTTTAACCCTTCAGAGCTTTGTATTAATATCTGACGACTTTAATATACTCTGGGCCCACATATACAATCTATTGTCCAATCAATTGCTCGCATCGTACCTTGTCTAGCGTCCGCGCATCTTTATAAAGTGGTCACCATCCGATGGGTTTGCCCCCAAATCAACAGTTCTCCTCGATATCGCTCGGCATCCTGGTACAGGCTTTAACGCGCGATGACGCACTTTGAAAAGGTGGTTTTGAAATTTCGCTTGGGACATGTGTTGAATACTGAATGGAATCACTCCCCCCTCCTCCAATACTGCTTTCCGTATAAGGGTGGTGCGATAAAAACCACAAACCACCTTTATTGTTTACTCATCGTGGTTCCTCTCCTTTGCTCAAGGTTCCATCTGCCTTATTACTTAAATGATCCGCTCACTTTTCAATGTATCTATGAATAAACTCCGCTTCAATGTTTCTTTACATATTTGGTTCATTCATACTCCAGGTTTCGTCGTCACCAAGTGTTCCGATACTCCATTAATCTATGCCATCTCCAATCAATAGAATATCATTCAAGCCTTCCAATTACACAGGACATAATTCGACTCCATTACAGAGATTATTCACATAGAGGTTCAGGGGATTCCACACAAGAATTACATCAGTCAATACACATATAATACTCATATCCCTAATTCTGAAATAATGATTTCATTCCTCTTCGGGCACCGTAAATATCCTCTACCCATTATGAAACTGATCACACAGGTCATATATATTCCATATTTTCTTAACACAATTTATTAACACAATTTCCACAACTCTTCATCAACATATACAGATCTTGGCTAGATAATCTATTACCTTGTCTCTTTTGTCTTATGGATAGTTTAGGTGATGTTGTTGTCTTTGCCAATTCCTTTTCCATTAATGACAACATTGCCAAGAATCTCCCCCTTTGGCATTGATGGCAATACTCTCCCTCTGATGGCCTTATAGAAGCCCTTTGTTGCTTTTCCTCCCCCTTTGACATCAATGGCAAGAGTTTGTTCAAGATCCTTTGAACCAACAATGCCATGCTCCCCCTGAGATCATGATGCATCTTCAAACATAATATGACCAAAAATTCATCCTTTCCATATGACCAATGCTCTCCCTGAGCCTGTGCATTCAGAGATGGATGACAACACCTCACAACCAATTTAATCTTCTGTAATTAAGTAGACCTGATCCTCTGCATGGCAGAGACTACTCCTAGCTTCTGTCTGAGATATTCGAATGCTTCCCTGGGTAGAGGTTTGGTAAATATATCAGCAACTTTCTCTTTGGAGGAAACATACTCCAATTTCACCTTTTGTTCTAGCACTTTTTCACGTAGGAAGTGATATTTGATGGGAATATGCTTGGTTTTGGAATGCATAATAGGATTCTTTGAGATACTGATGGCACTTGTATTATCACACATAATGGAGATAGGAGGTGAACATTTGATTTGAAAGTCTTGTAGGGTTTGCATCATCTAGAGAATTTGAGTGCAACATGATGCTGCAACCACATATTCTCGCTTTCATGCACAACAGGCAATGGAGCTCGTTTCTTCGCCAAACCAAGATACTAACCGAGGTCCCATAAAGAATGCACCACCACTAGTGCTTTTCCGATCATCAACACTTCCAGCCCAATCTGCATCAGTGTATGCATGAAGAGTAAGATCAGCCTTGTTTGGATACCATAGTCCAAAGTCTTGAGTTCCTTGCAGATATTTGAATATTATTTTCACAGCCTGAAGATGAGACTCTTTTGGATTAGCTTGGAATCATCCAACAATCCCAACCGCATGCATGATTTCTGGTCTTGTCCCAGTGAGATAAAGAAGACTTCCTATCATAGATCTATATTTTGGTTGATTCACGGTGGGGGAATCATCATTGGAGCTGAGATTACATCCGGTTATCATTGGTGTACTTACAGGTTTACAATCTTCCATGCCATACTTCTTCAGGATTTTCTTGAGGTATTTAGCTTGTGATAAGAATATGCCATCTGTTGCTTGTTGCACTTGCAAGCCAAGAAAGAATGTTAGTTCCCCAAGTAATGAAATTTCAAATTCTTGCTACATATCAGAAGCAAATTCTGACTCATAGACTCTCTATTGCTTCCAAAAATGATATCATCAACATATACAACCGCAATCAATAATTTGTCATTTTCAGTTTTCGTGTATGAGTTGCTATCAGCAGACCCCTTTGAAAATCCTTGTTGATGAAGATATATGTCAAGACGATAGTACCATGCCCTTGGAGCTTGTTTGAGACCATATAGAGCCTTTTTAAGTCTACAAACAAGTTTTTCATCACTTCCCAAAATTAATCCTTCTGGTTGTTCTATTTAAACTTCTTCTTCTAGATCACCATTGAGAAAAGCATATTTAACATCCATTTGATAAACTCTGATTTGTTGGAAGCTTGAAAAAGCAAGAAACATTCTTATGGCTCCAAGTCTGGCTACAGGAGCAAAGGTTTCTTCAAAGTTTATACCTTCTTGTTGTGCATACCCCTTACAAACAAGTCTAGCTTTATTTCTTATAACATCCCCATTCTCATTTAACTTGTTTTTGAATATCCATTTAGTTCCAATGACATTATTGTCATGAGGTCTTGGTACTAGTTCCCAAGTGTGATTATTTTCAATTTGATCAAGCTCTTCATTCATGGCTTGAACCCAAAAATCGTATTTTCTAGCTTGACTAACACTGTGAGGTTCAATAGTGGACAAAAATGCCAGATTGCTAGAAGATCCCATAAGAGTCCTTGTTTGTACACCTGATCCCTTTTCTCCCAAAATTTGAGATTTTGGATGATTCTTTTGAACATATATGGAGGAAGCTTTTTCAGATAAACCATCTTCGGGTTCTTCACTGGGTTCACTGTTTGTATCATTATTATTTGATGTGGAAAGAAATGTGTCATCATCATCTTCATTTGTCATTTTTTTTTCTTCTTGTTAGCGCTCGAATCTACCTTAGGCTGAAATAAGGTAAAACTCAAGGCAACATCAAACCACGCTCAGCCTCATAGCTAGCCCTACGAGGACAAGAGAGGGCTCTCTCCGGGTCTATCTCGGCAAAGGATCTTCAAAGGGGCTGAGATGACCTATAATAGATACTGATTTTAGGCTAGTAAATAGATAGGAAGGTTTGGTTTTGATTTTTTGGGTTTTTTGTTGGAAAAATGGGAAAAACAATTTTGGGCTCGGGGATGAGGCCAGATCTTTGCATAATTCGAATTGGGGCAAGGTAGGCAGTAGTATTGATGCTTTTGATTATGTGTATGGATGGATCAGAATGACAAGGAGCTGAAGAGGGCAAGGGAGAACAAGGATCCTCTCCAAACTAGCGAAAACATATAAAACTAAACAAATTCAAAGGCAGAGCACTGGAATCAATGGATTCTACCTCATTTACTCATTCATTTAGTTTTAGAAGCAAAAGGAGGGAATGGCATATATCAAACATTAAAAAAAACTTACAAATAACTGAGAGAACACACCATCAAAACTGAAAGCCACAATAATCCCAACAGGTGCTACAAAACCTCTGATCTTTCCTTAGCCAAAATGCAGAAAATATGTACAATAGTGTGCCAAACTTTTCCCAAGAGTCCAACCTGTCCAACCCTAAAAGTGTCTCAGAAAATACAATAAATAGACAAGTCTAACCCCTTCCCATGCCTCTAGGGGTCTAACTCATGCTTCTAGGAGCATTTTGAACCAATTCTAAACAAGGAGCTAGAATCTAGGCAGCCAAACAACTTGCCTCTAAAAGGAAGGAAACTGATTCATTCACTTGATTTTAACTCTTTTGTGAGTGAACTATCTAGAAAAAGTAAATACATGCAAAAATTACATCATTTTTATCAAATTACATCTAGCTGGGTCAAAAATTACATCAAGAGGTGAAACTAGTCCAAACTGGCCGAATTCCTGAGCTGGAAGGTGAAAAATAGGCTAATTTCCTCTATGCGCCGCGCGCCTTTGGACCTGCTTTTGGAGCACTTCCCGAAGTCAAAATCAAGCTCATGATAGCTTGTTGGAAAGCCCTGGATGTCTGCTATCCAACCCAAGTGTAATGGTTCAATTTGGAGCTCATTTGCCCCTCCAAAAATTCATTCTCCCAAAAGTACTTCCTGCTGGTGCAAAAGGTGGCAGAGAGGTGATTTTCATGGTGTTTTTGGCCCTTTTGATCATCCAGAACTTGATGAAATGCTTCAGCCATTTCTGAGCATGTATAAATTACCATGAAAAATCCAAAAATACAATTTTTTCCTCCAGAAAGTGTCCCAATCATAAGCGCGTGTCAGGACGCGCTACACGTAGAGCAGAAAACTCTGTTTTGCAACCAAAATTTTCAAAATGACAAAATTTTCTCCAAATTCCTTGAAATTTGGACTGAGTGTCCTCTGTCATATGAAATGTTGGGCCAAGGAAGCGTTCGCCAAGATTTGGAGTCGATCATGCCCCTTTGCCTCCTCGATGCTTTTCTACAACTTGACCTTCAAGTTCCTGATTTCTTGCTTTGCAAACCTGAGTGAGCGCCCAAGTAATGGTATGTCATGTTCCTCAAGCTATTCTTCTCTTGGTTGACCCCCTAGACACATGTAACTCAGTGGTCTTGATCATAGAATTAGCCATCTCCATGGTATCTATGCAAGGTGTATGTTGATTTTTTCCTCAATTGCCAAAATATGTGCCAAAACCAAATGAGGGACTATGGGAAATAGGGCAGTGAGGATAATTGGGTTCAAGGGAGCTTTGTCAAGTGAATCTATAGTGTGAGGACAGTCACTTTGACCGTTTTGGGAAACTTGGGATTTGAGGAAATTTACAAGTGGTATTGGGAATGGGAATGAGATGGTATGAATGAGCTTTTAGGAGTAAATGGCTTTTAGAGATGTAAGGAGATAAGAAAAGGGATGAGTGTAGTGGTGAGATAAATAGTAAGGGGAGGAATAAAAAAAGTGGGGAATGGAGTTTTTGACACCAAATTATTTTTATAATACCAACTCAAAACCTTAAGGAGGCATTTCTTCAACAAGATGATAGAGTTGGTTTTCGGCATTTTAAATTCTCATGATCAATCACACAACCAACAACAAGCATGAGTTATGGAAATTACAAGGTCACTTGAACTTACTCGGAGCAAAATTGACAAAACCAATACAAAAAACTGGAAGCAATGGAAAAAATTTGAGTCTCAGCTCTACGCGCTGCGCGCCAACCCAACGCGTCGCGCGTCCTCCAATGTGGCGCGCCAGTGTAATTTTACACTAAAAATTTTCGCTCTACGCGCCGCGCATCACCCAACGCACCGCACGCTGAATTTGATCCATAATTTGGCCTTTCAAACATTGTTTTTCCTTCCAACTGATTTCTCAATGTTTCCTCTTGGCTCCTTGATGTTTTTGGCATGCAAATGAATTGTTGAACACCAGACATGTCTTGTATGGCATGAACTTCAATTTTTGATTTGGCAAACTCTCTTTCTACCTTTGCAGACTTTGACACTTTCACATTTAACTCTGCTTTGCACTCAAATATTCATAATCAAACTCATAATCAACACCAAACACGAGTTATGAGAAATAGAGGAGTGACTTTGACTTACTCAAACATGGAAAAACCAAGCAAATTTGATGTTGGAGAGAAATGGCAAAATTTTTTGTGTTTCAGCTCAATGCGCCGCGCCATAAATAACGCATTTGGCAGGAGGCATTTGGAGGCCTTCTTGGTGTCCAAATTGGGCGTGTGATAGCTCTTTGGAAAGATTATGAAGTCTAATTTCCAGCCTAACTAGACATTTGCAATTTGGAGTTCATTTACCCTGTCAAAAATCAAATCTCCCAACACTACTTCTTGCAGGTGCATCAATTCTTCTGAGGCAACGGTATTCTTGACATTTCTCCAAAAAAATTACACCTGTGTAAAAAGTGAAGGAGGTTGTGCTTCCTTGGCATGGTATGTACAAAAACCTCTCTCATTTTTCCAAAATTCATCTTTTATTGCTCTGAAACATCATTTGAGTGAAACCTATCCCGATGTGTGAGACAAGGGATTTGTCGAAATGAAGCGAAATGAAGGGGATAAGGGGCTTCTAAATTCTTGGGGAAATTTTGGGAAGTAGGGAGGGATGTTAGGAAGCAGGGGAAAGTGGAATCTCAGAGATTGAGTGAAGGGAAGAGGTCCAAAAGGGCAAAACACAGGCCTAGCCTAGAAAATTGCCAAGTTGTGGCAAGAAACTAGGGTTTGTGCAAAAATGAGGAATTTGGGGGATATCAGTGATGTGAAGTGTTTAATAAGGCACATTAATGATAGGGGAAGGTGTATGAACATCAGGATACAAGTTTTTCTAATGATTTGACCATCCAAGAGAAATTACCTCCAAAACCCTAGGAGAGGGAAATGGACCTTACCTAGGCACAACTGAAGCATGAAAAAGCTGTAAAATGACCCAATGGAACTTGACATGATGATGACAACCCTCTGAATGATGGTACACTCAGCTGAATGGTGACATGGACTGACATTTGGACAACTTTGAAAAGAGTGAAAACAAACCCTAGACCTAATGCCTAGTGACCAAATTTTGCTTGAAGACTCATTGAAATGACAAAATTTGACCTTGACACCTTAAAATAACTTTGTAAGAGCATGTTTGATCACTGAAGGAAAGCTACAAAGGCTGACACTAACACTTATTTTGGAGCTGCAGGAGACTCATCGATAACAACATCAATACATTCGACGATCTTCCGAAGTCTTTTATTGTAACATTTATATGCCTTACTCCTAGAGGAGTAACCAAGAAATATTCCTTCATCTGCTCTGGGTTCAAATTTGCCAAGTTTTTCATCATTATTCTTGATGAAGCATTTGCTTCCAAAAATTCTAAAATGCTTTATAGTGGGAGGATTACCATACCAGAGTTCATATGGAGTTTTATCACTATTTACACAAACATGTGCCTTGTTGAGAATGTTTACTGCTGTATGTGTTTCTTCTCCCCAAAATGTGTCAGGTGTTCCGGAATCATCAAGCATAGCTCTAGCCATTTGTTGAACTATTCCATTCATTATTTCTGCAACACCATTTTGTTGTGGAGTTCCAGCTACAGAAAACTGTCTTTTTATGCCATGTTGTTCACAAAATTCAAGGAATTCATCTGATGTATATTCTCCTCCTCGATCAGATCTGAGACACTTGATTTTTAGATCTAATTCATTCTCAACTAGTGCTTTGAAGATCTGAAACTTCTCGAATGCTTCATCTTTGTGTTTAAGCAGTCCAATCCAACACATTCTAGAGAGATCATCAATGAATAAGATATAGTATTCTTCACCATGTGGTGACTTTTTCCTCATAGGTCCACATATGTCAGTATGAACGAGTTCAAGAGGCTTACTTGATGATCCTTCCTTGGCATTAAATTGTACTCTGGTTTGCTTACCGAATTGGCAAGATTTACATATGATATCTTCAGGTAGAGTAATATTGGGAAGATCACGAAAAAATTTAAGTCTGCTTGATTTTTTTATTTGAGAGAAGCTCATATGCCCCAACCTTCTATGCCATAGCCAATTTTCTAAATATTTACTCAAATAACATTGCTCTTTGCATTTATTCAATATATACAGGTTGTTTGGAGTTCTTTTTCCTTTTATAATTACTTTACCTGTATCAAGATCTCGTACCACACATTCTTTTGAACTAAAGACAACTTCAGTTCCTTGATCACACATTTGACTTACACTTAACAGGTTATGCTTTAATCCATCCACATACATGACTTCATTAGCTTTCACCTTTTCTTTTATAAAAACAGACCCTTTTCCCTTAATGATCGCAGGAGTATCATTTCCAAATGTAACCTTCTTTTTCGTTTCTAGAGCAATATATGCAAGAAGTTTGTCTTTATCACCTGTCATGTGTCTTGAGCATCCACTATCAATGTACCATTGGTTTTCTTCATCTTCTGCAAATAACGTTA
The DNA here is from genome assembly GCA_034641835.2 of Pinus albicaulis. Taxonomy (NCBI): domain Eukaryota; kingdom Viridiplantae; phylum Streptophyta; class Pinopsida; order Pinales; family Pinaceae; genus Pinus; species Pinus albicaulis. The sequence goes on from CM076576.1 coordinate 290,618,374, forward strand.
TGCCACAACTTTCAACCTATAATTCCTTCTTTTTCCATACTTTGGAGCTTGAAGGAACACGTTCTTTTGGTTGAACTTTGCTCCTGCATTCAGATTATTTATGGCCAAAGTTATTGCAATAAGTACATTCAACTTCATTTTGAAGATAAGAAAAGTTGTTATAAGTGTTCTTCTTTGTTTCAATATCAATCTTCTTATTTCTTGCTTCTCTTGTCATGATGGTTTTATATGCAACACATTGAACAGCTTTATGACCAAAGTTGTGACATGAGAAACATTGTCCATTGAAGAAGAAATTTTTGCGATCATAAAATCTTCTACTTGAATTTACCTATTGATTGATATTTCTTTGAAAGACATTCCTGTTAGTGTTATTTGAATTGAGATGATCATGCTTTACCTGTAAAGATTCTTTATTTTCTTGCTGAGCGGCAACATGTTGTAAACTAGCTGTCACTACTTTTAGATAATTTGGTGCTGAAGGCTGAGAAGATTCTCCAATATATCCAAGACCTGTCTTTATAAGAGGAGAACGTTGTACCTTGATAATCTCATCTAAGGTTTCATATCCTTTAGCAAATCTAAGATTTAGAGTCTTTACTTTCTCAAGTTCTTTTCTTAGACTTACTACTTCACACTCTAAATTCTCATTGTGTTTCTGCTTTTCTTCAAGCTGATTTTTCAGAGTTTCTATGATTATTTTACTCTCTTCTAGGCAGATTTTGAGTTTATTGTTTTCATCAAAAAAATCACTGTCTTCTAGAGCATCCACAAAAGTATCATTTTCTTCTCTAGATTCCTTTTCAAATGCCATGAGAAGTCTAAGATCTTGTTCACATTCTTCCTCACTATCAGATAGCCCATCACTATCTTCATGAGTATAGTAACTCCTTCTAGTGCTAGAACGGTTCTTATTCCTTCTTGCTACTTCCTTCCCCTTTTTATGTGTTTCTTTATAAGGACACTTAGCAGCATAATGACCAACTCTTCCACAATCAAAATATTTGAAAGGAAGCTTACCTCTGAACTGTCATGTGCCAAGTTGAAGTTTCTTTACAAAGTTTATCTCATCTTCTTCTGAGATATATCTTGATTCTTCTGTTATTTGTACTTCCTTCCCTTTTGTGGAAGTTCTGAAGACTGCTTCTTTGACTTCAAATGGTCCTCCTCTTCTCATGTCATATGTAGTTAGTATGCCATGAAGTTGTACCACAGTAAGATTATGAAGATCTTGTTTTTCTTCAGGAGCTGAAACTTTTGACTCAAATTTTGTTGTTAGTGATCTTAAGACTTTCTCAACCAAAGTAGATTCGGTTATTGTTTCTCCCAGATTTCTCATACGATTTACAATATCATCAAGACGTAAAAATAAATTGGCAATGCTCTCCTCATTATCCATTTTTAGATTCTCATATTGAATTCTGAGAGTTTGGATTTTAGCACTTTTTACCTTTGCATCACCTTTTTAACTCAGAATGATTTTGTCCCATATTGCCTTTGCTGTGTTCAACTGCATGACTTTGACAAATTCTGATTCAGTTAGACTTCCCAAAAGAGCATTGACTGCTTTAGCATTTGTCTCATAATTCTTTCTTTCGGTCGCATCTGTTGGTACTGCAACTGGATATTGATATCCTTAACAATTGCCCATACTTCTACTCCCAGAGACTGAAGATAGGATCTCATCCTTGTTTTCCAGAAGATTAAATTGTTTCCGTTAAAGAGCGGCGGCCTAATGGATGTCGTTCCATCTTGATTTCTCATCTTGCTTGATCTTTCTTCTAGCGGCTAAGCTATTTCAGAAGAACCTAGCTCTGATACCAATTGTTGAGAAAAATACTGAGAGGGGGGTGAATCAGTATTTTAAGGCTGAGCAATTCCCCTTTGAATTTTTAATTTTAAAACCATATGTTACAGTAACGCATCCAATATGTAAGTCCAATTATCTTATTGTGTTTTTACGTAGATCAGTGCATCAGATAAACATTAAGCATGAAAAGAAGTAACAAAAAAAACCATCAGACATAACCAACACATATGAACACCAGAATTTAAGGTGGAAACCCAATTTGGGAGAAAACCACCGCTGTTGTAATCTCAGTCTTCAATATTTATTATTATAGAGAAAATTCTTACAATTTATGCTGGTGCAGACTTATACCAGCATGCAGGCACCCACCTGCAAAAGGCTACAACCTTTTTCTCGTTTACCAGCCTCTCCTGGAAGGGAGCTACTACCCCCTACTCTCGTTTACCAGCTATCACTGGAAGGGAGCCACAAACCCCTCACTGAAGGCTTCGACCCTCAGCACCACCTTGGACCACATTTTATTAATTTCATACTCGATCAAACAGTTTCAACGTAATCCTTCAATTAATCTTCAACTGACATATTTTTTTAAATCTTCAAACCGAACAGTGAGACCATTATATCAGGACTGACCCAGACTTTAGAGAGTATGTGTATCCTTCAATGCATATTAATTTTCGGAAACCCTATGCATTTTCAATGTAGATGACCCGCATATATATATATATATACATATGTTTTCCTGTAATGTGATTTATAGAACAGGCCAGATCTATACAAACTTACCCGGATTCATATGAGTTCTTCAGCAGACATGCGCCAGCTCTTCATCATTTCTTCTGTTGAATAACCTCCAGATTAATCACTTCGATGGGTGTGGCATAGACACAGAATCATCAATTAAGCACGTCGTCTGTCCATGCAGTTATTTCTTCGAGGAATTCCTACCTCACCACCTATCTTCTTTTCTCTCTTTTTTTTTTTTTTTTTTTTACACCTGTAATCATTATTCGCTTCTCCTTATATAATTTTTCCTTTAACCTTACCATGATACGAAAACCATTAATACGTTAATGGTATTCCTTTTTGGCTCATAGATTTCCTTTTTAATTTATTTATTTATCAATTTTGATAAATAAATATATTTACAACTTTTTAATTCCCAAATGTTTAACCCTTCAGAGCTTTATATTAATATACGACATTTTTAAATAAACGACTTTAATATACTCTGGGCCCACATATACAATCGATCATCCAATCAATTGCTCGCATTATACCTTGTCTATAGTCCGTGCATCTTCATCAAGCGGCCACCGTCCGATGGGTCTGCCCCAAATCAATGGTTCTCCTCAATATCGCTCGGCATCCTGGTACGGGCTTTAACGCGCGATGGCGCACTTTGAAAAGGCGGTTTTGAAATTTCGCTTGGGACAAGTGTTGAATACTGAGTGGAATCGCTCCCCCCTCCTCCAATACCACTTTCCTTATAAGGGTGGTGCGATAAAAACCACAAACCACATTTATTGTTTACTCATCGTGGTTCCTCTCCTTTGCTCAAGGTTCCATCCGCCTTATCACTCAAATGATCCGCTCACTTTTCAATGTATTTATAAATAAAATTCGCTTCAATGTTTCTTTTCATATTTGGTTCATTCATACTCTAGGTTCCGTCGTCACCAAGTGTTCCGCTACTCCATTAATCTGCTCCATCTCCCATCAACAGAATATCATTCAAGCCTTCCAATTACACATGACATCATTCGACTTCATTACAGAGGTTCAGGGGATTCCACACAAGAATTACATCAGTCAATTCACATATAATACTTATATCCCTAATTTTGCAATAATGATTTCATTCCTCTCCGGGCACCGTAAAAATCCTCTTCCCATTATGAAACTGATCACACAGGTCATATATATTCTGGATTTTCTTAACACAATTTCCACAGTTCTTCATCAACATATATAGCTCTTGGCCAGATAATCTATTACCTTGTCTCTTTTTCCTTATGGATAGTTTAGGTGTTGTTGTAGTCTTTGCCAATTCCTTTGCCATCAATGACAACATTGCCAACATGGGTGCCCTTTGAAACAACAATGTTTGAAAACATGGGGACCTAACCTTTCTCCCTTTAAAGTTTTTTCAAATTCTCTTTAAGCTTACCCTTCACATTTCTTTATATTTCCTCTTCAAATAGTATGGAAAAATAGGGAAAAATTAAAATACCTTTAAAAAAGTCTTCATAGCTGAAGAAATATGTCAAGAAATGCAGCATGGGGTAGTCAAGCACCTTCTGCACAACCTGTCAGGTCTTCTTGCACACCCAGGTGCGTTGTGCGGCAGACCCTGAACGCACAGGAGCGCAGCGTCGGGTGCCTCTTCATGGGTAGTCGGGTCCTCTGTACGGGTATTCGGGTCTTCTGCACTCCCAGTTAGTTGGTTCTTCTGCACACCTAGGTGTGTAGCGTGGCAGACCTACACATTGTTGGGTGAGGTTTGAATGGCCAAAAGTGCAGTGCACACTGCCGATTGGGCAGCCTCTGCACGAAGTGTTGACAAGAGCATAGCGTGGGCCATTGTGCACGTCGTCGAGGCTGCCAAATAGCTCATGCACGCAAAAGAGTGCAGCGCCTAGGCTGTCGTGCATGTGGTCGAGTCTTGATATGGCCCTGTGCGTAGCGCGGTTACATAGGCACGCAGTACCCCTTTGGAAAATACACAGGCCACGTGTACAGTCCCATAGCGTGGCCTTTCAGGAGCACAGCGCGGAGGTTTTTTGCCCGAAAACTCTATGAGAAATCTCTGAAAACCCTAAAAACCTTCCATTCTTTTGCATATGAAGAAATGGTGTTGAGTCATGATAGCTTTAGGCTTTTTATACTCTTTGAAAAATTAGAAATGAAAACCCACCTTGACTAATGTTTACTTTTGGTCTTTTTACCCTCACTGATATTTTTTTTTCCCTTTGTGTAGGAGATGATTCTAAGAAAAAAATGACCTTTATTGGATGTTTCCAAACACACCCTTTTCCTTGGGCCACTTCTATTTATTGTAGGTGCCATAATACATTGTTTTGTTTTCTTTGTCATTCTTCGAAATTTTGGCAGTTTAGTCACTTACTCAGCAAACTCATGATTTGCTTGTTTTCTCCATTTTGACACTATGAGCTTATGATCTCTTTCCTTTGATAATTTTGATGGATATTGACTGTACTTGAGAGTTTTGTCTCCTTCACACTGATACTTTTCTCAACCTATTCTTTGGGTATAGTGAAACAATGTGCCTAAATAGGACTTATAAGTCATTTCCTGACATCATTTTTTAATATTTGCCTACTGTCATCAAGAAGCTCTCTCACTATGATTTCTCGCTTCAATGAATCTTTAATCCATGCACAGTTGTGCTTATGTAGCTCTGTCTTCATGATCCTTTGTATGGGCTTTTTTTTGGGCAACACCTTATAGGAAATTAGTCATAAAACCACTGATACTCTTTTTACTTGGGCATGTTGTTTCTCTTCTGTTGTGACTGTCCTTAAGGAGCTTGGATTCTCACCTTGCCTTTCTTCTGTTGATAACCCTTATAAACCATTCCTATAGAAATGTTTTAAGATAGGCTACTGTCCTTTTGCAAACTCAACGCTTTGATCAAGGAGGTCCTTTTGAAGGATTTTTATACCCTTTGGAAAATCGTTATCTCACCTTCTTTTTCATTTGATTTCACCTTTGGGCATATGTAAAATAGTGAGTCTAGAAAGCCAAAGCAATGCATAACCTAGGAGACCCTATATGACCTATTGGGATGTCTTTTGGAATAGGTATTTGAATGAAAAAACTTGAATCAGGGTTTGGAGGTGAAAACAAGGTTTTGAAAAACCTTTATGCATTGCAATCCTAGAGACTGAAATATATGATTGGTTTATCTAAAGAGCCTAGAAAAGGAATCTAAAATAACCACTACTTGAGGCACTTAGTGAATAGGGGGGAAATTTTAGGCTATTTGGCAAACCAGGGTGTAAAAGTAGAAGGCTTAGGCAATCAGAAACAGAGTGGTAAAGCCAGAGGTGGAAAACATAGTGAGAATGAGGGATATAAGTCCATGATTTTGTCTTCTGGGAGTGAGAGATTGGCCATGCCTTGGTAGAATAGTAGAACAGTAAAAATTTATCCTAAGGGTAATGAAGGCAGTGAGATTTCTAGAAATCACGAGATTCTTGAATTTTGTTTCTAGAAAATTAGGATAAGCATTTGGTCATCTAAACAAGTACAAATTACCAATGAATAATAGTGGCTCCACTTGAGGAGGGTAGGTCCTTTTCAGGAGGTTTCCAGAACTTCGGATCTCTTGGTTTATGAAGAACAGTGCCTCATCCATTGGGCATATTTTTCTTCTTTTATTTTGTTGTTGCTTCCCTGAAGTAGTGATTTTGATAATATGAAAGAATTATTAGCTCAACTTCATCTTTACCTACCCAACCTATTTTCCGAACATTTTCTCTTCCTTGGCTGCACTTTGAACTGGAAAACCCATTGGCATCTTTCTTTTGAAAGCAAAAACAAACTATCTACTTCTACACTTATTTCTTCCAAGAGTTCAGATTATGCTAGTGAACTCTCCTTATTCTCTACCTAGACTATTTTACTGTCAAGATTTAAGCAGTATGACAGACTTCATTCTCTAAGCTATTGACAATAAATTTAAAACATGATTTGAACCAGGATTGGACTATCTGATTCATCATGAGTTGTGGCATTGAGACAAGCTAAACACAAACATTATTTTCATAAGCAAACAAAACTAGAAGGTGTGAGGAATATGTTTCATAATTTTATAATCATCCCTATCCTTCTCCTTGGTTCAGATTTAAGCATGCGGAACCAGTATCTTTCATTCCTAATATATTTTCTTTTGACAAGTTGAGCTTAAATGATTTGACCAACATTCTTTCACTAACTTATCGACAATAAATTTAAAACATGTTAAGTTATCATTAGGCTAGATGACTAAACAAGACATTCTTTTTGCATTAGTAGTGGCATTTAGGCTTGCACACTTTCAGTACTACTATTTTTTGGGGATGGGGTTGTACCTTCTCTTTAAATCTGCCCTCTTTTTATATTTTTCTATTTTTTTGTGTTTTCTCTTTATGGCCTTTTCATCAAAAAATGGTATGTACAATGAGTGAAAATTTTAAAACTTAGGTTTTTTATAGCGATGGTACTTGAGCATCCTATATTCAAAAGGATTCCTAACATTCTTTGTCCATTCAACTCTTTTAAATGGAAATCATAGCTACCTTCATTTGAAAACATACTATAAGGATTTTTCTAAGATTTTTCAAACAATCCATGTTCTCCTTGGTGTTTCTTCTTTGACTCTTGCTTCCCAAATTTGTTTCTGTCAAAGATCTCCCTTAGGGAAAAAAAGGTACTCTTCATGGGCCTTAAAATAGATAATGATGGTATCTATGTATATCATAGCGAAAAAGTTGGAAACAAGGGCCATGGCTCTTTGGAAGGTGTCTTCAACCCTCCTTAATCCAGGAAGAATTTGGCCAAACATGTAGTTTCTCCAAGGAATTTTGAAAATGGATTAATGTTGATTGATTGGAAGAGATATCATCTGATGGTAACCTGAAACACTACCATACAATTCCATCTGGTTAGAAACTTTTACCCTTTTTAAAGTATGTTCTATCTTGGGAAAAAGGTATTTGTTCTTTATGGAGGGTTGATCTAGGTACCTAAAGTCTATACACAACCTATGTCCCTTTGCCTTCTTTCTAAGTGCCATAAATTGCTCAAGGTTTTTATGATATTTTTTGAAAGGAGGGCTTATTTTGTGTTACAAGGTTTTGAACTAGCCTCCCTACACAAAAAATAATTCTGAAATATTTTGCACAGACTTGTATTTTTTTGTTTCGTGTGTGGTGATAAAATTCTAGACAACTCAATAATTTTAGGTCTCTTAAGGCTACCTATGCTATAGCCCTCTATATCAGCTTTAACAGAGACTTCTTTGGGATCCATAGCAATATTTGTGGGAGTTAACAACTCTTCTGAAGGGATAAATCTCTTGGATGATAAAGTATCAATGTAAGGTAAAAACACAAGACTATCTTGATCTAGATTCCCAAATATTTTTGTTTTGTGATGGTAATTTAGCACTTCGAGAGTGGTAGAAGGAGACAGTTGTGTTTTTGGGTTTTGCCCTTTATTAGAACAGCTTGTTTCAGATTCTAAACAGATTTTTAGTTTTGAAATTTCATTTTCAATTTGCAGAAAGTCAAGTTTTGTTTTAACATTGTGTGGTTGTTCAGGGTCGTGATAGCTTTGACTGTCGAACTCATCATAGAGGGACTGATTTGACTATGCTAGTGTGCCTAGATCTATCTCAACTTCACTTACCTGCTCATCAATGTCTTCTTCATTATATAAGATGAAAGAATCAAGATATGAGTGAATGGAGTACATAGGTGTGTTGTTCGACCTATCTAGGCTACTTATCATATATTTCATGTGGGACTCGCAGTATAACTTCTTGGTTTGGCTAAAAACAGGGATAGTGGCATATGACATGTCTAGTTGAAGGTTCCCTTGAAGCTTGGCTCCCCATGATCTAGACAAAAGCATGCCATACTTGGGGGGAATATCTACCACTACTATGTCTATAACTAGGTTTTTAGTCGGTACTTGTGCCAAATTTACAAAAAGGTCCTTGATTAGGCCCAAACACTTGACTCTGCTCGAATCGAATGAGTACAAGTCCTTATAAGGCTTAGTTTTTTATAGGCCTAATATATCCATTATTATCTTAGGCATGAGGTTGTGTGAGGCACTGGAATCTAGCATAACATTGTGTAATATTTTTTCATGTATGTTTAGGCTAACATAGAAAGGGGGAATGGCTCCTTCTTGATATTTTCCTTCTATTTTGGGTCCAAACAACAATTCAGATGTGTCATCATCCAAGTGTAAAGTATCAGTATCATTCCCTATGTTTAGAACTTTCAGAACTTGAAATTTGTATGTGCCTTGGGTAATCAATTTAGTGAGAGGCATGGTTATCTTAATTTTAGAAATCTCTCTTTCAAAACTGAAAGGAATTTGTGTTTTAGACATATTTACATCATTTTTATCAGCCATAAATTTTTCTACATTTTTAATTTGTTGATTTTGATTTGGGGCTTTGGTCAAAAGAGTTTTCTCAGGGCCACTAGTAAAGGTACTAGGGCAGCTTGTGTCACCATTTTATTGGCTAGTTTTTTCTTTGTTAGGATCAGTTTTCTTAGCCATAGTGTTGGTATTGTTTGTTGTTTGCTTAAGAATGTTTTCGGGGATTTTGCTAACAGCAGTGTCTAAGTTGTTATTCTTGGAGTTGTCTTGATTTTTTTTATTCCTAAGATCATATTTCCTATGGACTTCCATTATGGGATTTTCTAATCCCAACTCATAGTCTTCAGAGTCTTCATAGCTTGTTTCATTTAGATCTGAGGAGAAGAAACCTTGTTCTTCTTCTGTGAGAAAAACATCACCCTCGTTATCAACTCCTATTAAGTTTAGGTGATTTTCATCTGGTTGTTCAATATCTCTTTCCCCTTCATCTACATAGTTATATTGGAAGGGTGGCCTGATTTGTTGATAATTTTCCCTTTGTCTGATTTGGGGTGGGTCTCTTCTGAAGTGTTGGGAAAATATTGAGAGGGGGGGTGAATCAGTATTTAAGGCTAAAAAATTTTCTTTTCTTTCTCTTAAAAACCATATGTTATAGTACTACATTCAACATGTATGTCCCAATATCTTATTATATCTTTACTTAGAGAATTGCATCAAATAAGCATTAAGCATGAACTGAAATAACAGAACAAACCATTAACACATATGGACACCAGGATTTAAGGTGGAAACCCAATTTGGGAGAAAACCACCGCTGCTGTAATCTCAGACTTCAATATTTTATTCTAGAGAAAACTTTTACAATATATGCTGGTGCAGACTCATACCAGCATGCAGGCACCCACCTGCAGAAGGCTACAACCTTCTCTTATTTTCCAGCCTCTCCTGGAAGGGAGCTAAAACCCCCTAATCATAACATCAGCTTTTATATACAGAAGGCTTCAACCCTCTGACGCAACCCGTTATTCAATTAACAACCATATTTTCCCCAATTATACATAACAGAACAACGAGACCACTGTAATCCAGACTTCAGAGAATTTATGCATTCAACATTCCGTGTATCCTTCTGTGTGTATTAACTTTCAGAAACTCCAACTGTCATATGCACCGGATCCTTATGTGTTCTTCAGTAGACATCCGCTTACTTTTCATCGTTTCTTCTGTTGAATACTCTCACGACTCATCACCTTTTAGATCAATGTCTCGAAGGGTGCATCATGGACTCAGAATTATCAATTAAGCGCGTTGTCTGTCCATACGGATATTCCTTAAAGGAATTCCTTCTTCACCAATGCTCACCTCACCTCAATCGAATAATGATCTTTGTCCTTTATATAGATTCCACCTTTCTCAATACCATAATAAACCAATTAAACCGCTAATGGTATTTCTTTATTTAGATCCCCAAGCTCTTCGATTTCTTTTAATTTATTTTATTCAAATGAGATTCAAATTATCTTCATGTGCGCCTGTACTTTTAACCCAAAGTTTAACTTCTCTACTTTATAAACAATATCCACGCTTTTCCATATGCAATGTCTGTTGATGTGGTGAGTTCCGCAAGTGAAAGCATACATCTCAATTGTTTTGTATTAATAATTGTGCCAATCCAATTTGAAACTCAACTTCCGTTCTTCCATGCATGAATCATCCCATTCTAGATCTTCAATAATATTCAATATTTTTATCTCCACCATATATTATAACTATAACCTAAAATGTTATTTTAAAACTTTACACCGTCCCTCTTCAATATTTTATTATTCAAATTTCATTCTTTTACCCCGGGCCCACATCGCAGATGGCCATTTTGCGATGGCGCGATCAAACATATGGCGGAACACTTGAATATGCGATATTGCAATCTTGCGATGGTGCGATGATCGCATATCGCAAACAACAGAACTTGTGATTGCGGAAATAACAAATATGTGATATTGCGATGATCGCATATCGCAAATAATCCATATCAACAAGACACTTGAAGCTTCAAAACTGCGCTTTGCGATTTGCGCTCAAGTGGTAGGGACCACTTGTCCTGCCACATTCAAATATTTAAAGTCTTTCCGCATACTTTCATAAATTTTCTTCATACTTGGTTGTTGAGGGCTTAAATTCCCGAAATGACTGTTTGAATAACTCTACTCCTCCGTAAATTAGATTTTATGGGAATAACTGCGTTCCACTGTAAAGACGGCTCTCCTCTGCAATTTGTGGCTGCGGCCCATGACAATTAATTCATCCTTACATTTCTCCCTTCCTTTTTGAATGCGTGTTGTTGTTCACCAAAATTTTGCTGTGCCTTTGTACTCTTCCCATTTTGTCTCTGCTGCTTCTGTTCGTCCTCTGTTCTTTTCTGCTGACCTTTTCCATTTCCTTTGTCATATCCTTTTCCATCAGTGACAATATTCCAACAATCTCCCCCTTTGGCATTGATGGAAATACTCTACCTTTGATGACCTGATAGACACCCTTTGTTGTGTTTCCTCCCCCTTTGACATCAATGGCAAAGAGTTTGATCAAGAACCGTTGAACCGACAGTCCCATGCTCCCCCTGAGATCATGTTGCATCTTCAAACATAATATGACCAACAATTCATCCTTTTTACATGACCAATGCTCCCCCTGAGCCTGTGCATTCAGACAACACCTCATAACCAATTGAGTCTTCTGTAATTAAGTAGACCTGATCCTCTGCATGGCAGAGACTACTCCCAGTTTCTGTCTGAGATATTCGAATGCTTCCCTAGGTAGAGGTTTGGTAAATATATCAGCAACTTGTTCTTTGGAGGAAACATATTCTAATTTCACCTTTTGCTCAAGCACTTGTTCTCGTAAGAAGTGATATTTGATGGGAATGTGCTTGGTATTGGAATGCATAACAGGATTCTTTGAGATAATGATGGCACTTGTATTATCACACATAATGGAGATAGGAGGTGAACATTTGATTTGAAAATCTTGTAGGGTTTGCATCATCCAAAGAAGTTGAGTGCAACCTGATGCTGCAGCCACATATTCCTCTTCTGCTGTAGATAAGGCAATGGAGCTTTGCTTCTTGCTGAACCAAGATACTAACTGGGGCCCCATAAAAAATGCACCACCACTAGTGCTTTTTCGATCATCAACACTTCCAGCCCAATTTGCATCAGTGTATGCATGAAGAGTAAGATCAGCATTCTTTGGATACCATAGTCCAAAGTCTTGAGTTCCTTGTAGATATTTGAATATTCTTTTCACAGCCTGAAGATGAGACTCTTTTGGATTGGCTTGAAATCGTCCAACAATCCCAACTGCATGCATGATGTCTGGTCTTGTCCCAGTGAGATAAAGTAGACTTCCTATCATAGATCTGTATTCTGGTTGATTTACGGTGGGGGAATCATCATTAGAACTAAGATTGCATCCAGTTATCATTGGTGTACTTACAAGTTTGCAATCTTCCATGCCATACCTCTTAAGGATTTGCTTGAGATACTTTGTTTGTGATAAGAATATACCATCTGTTGATTGTTGCACTTGCAGGCCAAGAAAAAATGTTAGTTCCCCGAGTAAAGACATTTCAAATTCTTGCTGCATATCAGAAGCAAATTTCTGACTCATAGACTCTTTATTACTTCCAAAAATGATATCATCGACATATACAACCACAATCAACAGTTTGTCATTTTTCAGTTTTTGTGTACAAGTTGCTATTAGCAAACCCCTTTGAAAATCCTTGTCGATGAAGATATTTGTCAAGACGATAATACCATGCCCTTGGAGCTTGTTTGAGACCATATAGAGCCTTTTTAAGTTTACACACAAGTTTTTCATCATTTCCCAAAATGAATCCTTCTGGTTGTTCTATATAAACTTCTTCTTCTATATCACCATTGAGAAAAGCAGATTTAACATCCATTTGATAAACTTTGATTTGTTGGAAGCTTGAAAACGCAAGAAACATTCTTATGGCTTCAAGTCTGGCTACAGGAGCAAAGGTTTCTTCAAAGTCTATACCTTCTTGTTGAGCATATCCTTTGCACACAAGTCTAGCTTATTTCTTATAACATCCCCATTCTCATTTAACTTGTTTTTGAATATCCATTTAGTTCCAATGACATTTTTGTCATGAGGCCTTGGTACTAACTCCCAAGTGTGATTCTTTTCAATTTGATCAAGCTCTTCATTCATGGCTTGAATCCAACATTCATCTTTGCTAGCTTTACTGACACTGTGAGGTTCAACCGTAGACAAAAATGCCAGGTTGCTAGAAGATCCCACAAGATTCCTTCTTGTTTGCACACCTGATTCCTTTTCTCCCAAGATTTGAGATTCTGGATGATTCTTTTGAACATATCTAGATGGAGCCTTTTCAGACAGTTCTTCTTCAGGTTCTTCACTGGGTGTACTGTTTGTATCATTACTGTTTGATGTAGGAGGATATGTGTCCTCATCATCTTCATCTGCTACTTCTTCTACCTCTCTGTCTCTTCTGCCTTATGGATAGTTTAGGTGCTGCTCCTGTCTTTGCCATATGTTTTTCTTTTGAAGCAAAAAGACCTCAAGAGAGAGGTCATATTTTAGAACCATCATAATGCCAACAATGCATTGCTCCTAGCAAGGCTAATGCTCCCCCTGAACTTATGCCACCTGTACCTGTCTTCTTTACATCAGATGTTTAGAAATAAACACAACTCAAATTATCTACCATGGGAATGATCATACATTGCTCCCCCTGTGATGATAAATTACTAATCTCTATAATGTATCTCACATCATTCCTGCAGTCATTATGAGAAGTAAGCTTTAGAAGCGGATGACTGCAGTAGGGTCAATATTCCCTACGTTTCTGACTGGTCCTCCTTATTTTTCCAAATTTGCTTGAACTTTCTAACTGTGTGCTGAAAATTGTCCACTTTCTCAGATCTGTTCAACCTGCATTCCTTTTCTACATGTCCATACTTGTTACAAGAATAACATCTCATGTGTCCAGAGAAATAAGCATAAGAATCATAATTAGTATTTCTAATCTTCCTCCTTTTACAATCAGCTGCTTTATGTCCATACTTGTTACATGAAAAACAATATCCCTTGAAGAAACCAGAGTACCTTTCTTTGTAGGAACTGTTTGTTTGTGGCTGAAACAATCTGCTTCTACAATTTGCTGCAATATGCCCAAAATTATGACATTTAAAGCATTCCACATTATTGAATGATTTCCTTTGAGAATTCATGATTGTTGGTTGACTTTTTGTTTCTTTCAACACTTCAGATTTTACATTGACTTCCTTTGAATCATTAGCATTTCCTTGTGAACTAGATTCTCCTTTGATCGTTTCATGAAAACCAAGACCAAGTTTAATAGAGGGAGACATTTTACTACTAAGAATATTGTCCAAAATATTATTACTATCTTGAAACCTCAAAAGTTTAACCTTTTCTTCTAATTTACCTTTGAGAATGTTTACCTCAACCTCCAAGGCTTGGTATTGCTTCTTCATGCTTTCTTCTTTCCTTCTTCCATCTTCTACTTGATCATTCAGATTTAGAATCTCTTATTTCAACCCATTTTCTTGTGCTTCAAAAGTTCGTAAGAGTTCTTCATTCTTCTTATTCGATGCTTCGAGGTCTGCTTTCAGAGAGATAACTTCTGCTTCAAGTTCTTCATTCTTCTTATTTGATAATTCCGGATCTTCTTTGAGAGAGATGATTTCAACTTCAAGTTCTTCATTCTTCTTATGTGATTTTTCCAGATCTGTTTTTAGAGAAATGTTTTCTGCTTCAAGTCCTGTTATCTTCTTCTTTGATATTTTCGGATCTTCCTTAAGAGAGATGATTTCAGCTTCAAGTCTTTCATTCTTCTTATTTGATTTTTCCAGATCTGCTTCAAGTCCTTTACTTCGATTGGATACATCACCGAACATCCTTTTCAGTCTAGAGATCAAATCTTTGTAGGCAGATTCTTTCTCATTAAATATTCTTTGTTGATCTTTGATAACTTATTCTAGGTCCATAGCATTATTTTCACTATCTTCACAATTGTTTGCACAAAGAAGATTATCACAAGAGCCCCAATCACTACCTGATTCATCTTCTTCAATTTATGCTATACATGTTTTCCGAGACATCTCCTTGCTTCAAGTAGCCTTCTTCTTTTGCTTCTTTCCCATTGCGACGGATCTCCTTCAAGCGATCAAGCTTCTGCAGAAGGACCTGCTCTGATACCAATTTTTGGGAAAATACTGAGAGGGGGGGTGAATCAGTATTTAAGGTTAAACAACTTTCTTTTCTTTCTCTTAAAAACCATATGTTATAGTACTGCATTCAACATGTATGTCCCGATATCTTATTATATCTTTACTTAGAGAATTGCATCAGATAAGCATTAAGCATGAACTGAAATAACAGAACAAACCATTAACACATATGGACACCAGGATTTAAGGTGGAAACCCAATTTGGGAGAAAACCATCGCTGCTGTAATCTCAGTCTTCAATATTTTATTCTAGAAAAAACTTTTACAATATATGCTGGTGCAGACTCATACCAGCACGCAGGCACCCACCTGCAGAAGGCTACAACCTTCTCTTGTTTGCCAGCCCCTCCTGGAAGGGAGCTACAACCCCCTAATCATAACATCAACTTTTACATACAGAAGGCTTCAACCCTCTGACGCAACCCGTTATTCAATTAACAACCATATTTTCCCCAATTCTACATAACAGAACAGCGAGACCACTGTAATCCAGACTTCAGAGAATCTATGCATTCAACATTCCGTGTATCCTTCTGTGTGTATTAACTTTCAGAAACTCCAACTGTCATATGCACCGGATCCTTATGTGTTCTTCAGTAGACATCCACTTACTTTTCATCATTTCTTCTGTTGAATACTCTCACGACTTATCACCTTTTAGATCAATGTCTCGAAGGGTGCATCATGGACTTAGAATTATCAATTAAGTGCGTTGTCTGTCCATATGGATATTCCTTAAAGGAATTCCTTCTTCACCAATGCTCACCACTCCTCCATCGAATAATGATCTTTGTCCTTTATATAGATCTCGCCTTTCTCAATACCATACGTCTAAAACCACTCAACCGCTAATGGTATTTCTTTTATTTTATCCCCGGGGCTCTTCGATTTCTTTTTAATTTATTTTATTCGAACGAGGAGATTTAAATTATCTATGTGCACCCAGCCTTTAACCCAAAGTTTAACCCTTCGGATTTTATAAACAATATCCAATTCTTTTCCATACGCAAGTGTCTTGTTGATGTGGTGAGTTCTGCAAGTGGAACAGCCATACATCTCAATCGTTTTGTATTAATAATCGTGCCAATCCAATTTGAAACCCTAACCTCCGTTCTTCCATGCACGAATCATCCCATTCGGGATCTTCAATAATATTCAATCTTTTATCTCCACCATATAATATTATAACTATAACCCCAATGGTTATTTTAAAACTTTACACTGTCCCCGTAACATTTCTTTTATTCAAATTTCATTCTTTGACCCTGGGCCCACATCGCAGATGGCCATTTTGCGATGGCACGATCAAACATATGGCGGAACACTTGAATATGCGATATTGCGATCTTGCGATGGCGCGATGATCGCATATCGCAAACAAAAGAACTTGCGATGGCAGAAATAACAAATATGTGATATTACGATAATGTGATATTGCGATGATCGCATATCGCAAATAATCCATATCAACAAGACACTTGAAGCTTCAAAACTGCGCTTTGCAATTTGCGCTCAAGTGGTAGGGACCACTTGTCCTGCCACATTCAAATATTTAAAGTCTTTCCACATACTTTCATAAATTTTCTTCATACTTGGTTGTTGAGAGCTTAAATTCCCGAAATGACTATCTGAATAACTCTACTCCTCCGTAAATTAGATTTTACGGGAATAACTGCGTTCCACTGTAAAGACGGCTCTACCCAACACCATAATCAACTCTCCTCTGCAATTTGTGGCTGTGGCCCATGACAATTAATTCATCCTTACATTTCTCCCTTCCTTTTTGAATGCGTGTTGCTTTTCACCAAAATTTTGCTGCGCCTTTGTACTCTTCCCATTCTATCTCTGCTGCTTCTGTTCGTCCTCTGTTCTTTTCTGCTGACCTTTTCCATTTCCTTTGCCATATCCTTTGCCATCAATGACAATATTCCAACATGAAGTTCTAATTCCAGTTTCTGTTTTGGGGATTCTGTTGGTTCTCCCTAGGAGGTGCTCTTTAATTTATGCTTATTCTCACCATCATTCTCTCCATGGTTCTAAATTTTTTTTCAATATTGGAATCAGATGAGGAGGTTGAGGGCATGGTTTCATCTTTGTAGGTTACCCTCTTTTCTGATCTCAGCTTAGCTCTCTTTTCATTTAAGTTGGTCTCTACACTTATAGCTCCCTTTTGCATGTCTTCTAAAGTTAGGGGTTCTCTTTCTCTTAGCTGATAGGCCATATCCAGGTCAAAACCTTCCAGAAATTTAGCTAAGGCAAGGCCTAGTGGGGGTTTCATATGAGGTGTGAGGGCATTGTAGACACTATTAAACCTGGTGCAATAATCTTGGACACTCTCCCCCGTATTCCTCTTAAGATTATTATATTCAGAAAGGATTTGGAGGGGGTTTTTCTTGATTTCCCACTTGTTTATGAAAGTTTGGTAAAGGGAAGGGAGATCATGTATGCTTTTGGGAGTCAAGTTCTTAAACCATTTTTTAGCTTCTCCTCCTAGGCTTTGGGCCAAAATTTTCATCTTCATGGTTTCCTCTTCTAATTCCATGTAGTCAAAATCATCATTTATTCTATCTACATGTTGTTGGGAAGTGGTAGATTCAGCCTCGGTAAAGTGAGGGATTCTGGACTGGTAGTCATTTAGCAAAGGTACCAAAGGTTGTGGTAAAATTAGGGGAGCATACCAAGCTACCATGATAGGAGCTAATGGTGCATTTACAAGCGGAGGGTTTGTGAGGGGAGGTATAGGATGAAGCGGGGTGGTTTGCACAGTGGTGGTATGGGTGGGTGTAGTGGAGTTACTTGGACCAACAGACTAATTCAGAGAAGATTTTGTATGGAAAGAGTTGAAGTGGTGAAGAAGCTGAAAATTAGGTGGGGTAGAAGGAGAGGCTTCTCTACTAGAACTCTGCTGCAAATTTATGGGCTCGAGTTCAATATGGTCAATCTCATTGTGTGACTTGGTTCTAAAAAGGTTTCTAGTATGGTCCAAGTCAAACTGGGGATCTTCCAAGGCTGTGAGTTGTTTAGGGATAGAGCTTGCTTTATGAATGGTTCCAAAAGTAGTTAAGTTTCTAGTTTTAGAAGTTTGCCACAAAATCCTTTCTGGATCATCAACTATAGTAGGAGGGTTTGGGTCCGAATGAGATCTGGTATTGATTCTTCGCAAAGCCATATATCAAACTCAAAATCTAGAGAGGTTGAAAGTTTTTTGAAATTTTTTTAAAAATTTACCTCTCTTATTTTTTTCTAAACTCACACAATGTGTGACTAGATTTCTAAACTTCTCAGGGCTGATTTGACACAATCCTAAGGGAGTTTATGGATACTAGCGAAGTAAGAAGGCCTACTGGAGGTAAGTGGAGTCACCAAGTGGATGTTTTTAGTTTGTTTTGAGGATGTATGTCTATGGTCCACCACCAATAACTGATAAAAACCAACTAATGAATTTTTTGGGGTTCTGAGTTCAATTAAGTAACTTTAATATTTCTATGAGTGTACTACATCTGGGTCATTATTTTGCTAAGATGGTGAAAACAACCAGGTTCTACTCTTGGCTATCAGTTGAGTTCTCTATGCTTTGACGAAGGTTTCTGAAGTACTAAGGGATACTTAGATTGTCACTGACATAAGAGGTTGCATCATGATCACCATTTTGTTAGTGATAGTGATGAGGTAGCTATAAATCAAAGGATGTTTTTTTTACAAGGGCTTCTGAATCTTCTAAAGATGTATAACCTGGTGACTTACTCAAAAGGTCCCACTGTGATTGCCATTATGTTAGTGTGGCGATGAGGTGGTGATAAATCAATAGATACTCTTTAACAAGGGGTTTTGGAGTCCTAAGGGGTACTTAGATTGTCACTAACTTAGAAAGTCCCAACGTGATCGTCATTATGTTAGTGTCATGTGCTTTAGTAGATTGGTAGAGAAAATGCACGGGGTAACATCAGACCAGTCTTTGGAGTCCAAGGACCTAGCCTTCCTGGACTCAGAGAGGGCTCTCTCTATTATGTGAGAAGGATGTAAACTTGTTCTCTTTAAGTGGTTGATTTTAGGCTAGTTGTTAAGTGTGGGGTTTGTTTGTTTGGTTGAGGTAAGATGATTAAGTAGGATAGGTGGAATGAGAGGTTGTCAAACATTGGGCTATGGAGTCTATGAAGTCATTTATATCTCAATAGTGAATCAGGGTACATCATAGGGAAAAACTAGTGTATCCAATGGATATTTAAAGTTTATTTGTGAGGTGAGATGGACATTAATTTTGGGGAAACAAGGTAGGGAAAAGGGCAGTTAATAATCCTTTGTCAAATACCTATGAATGAGAAGGTCTTGAATATTGATAAGCGAAAGATACTAATCATGAGATAGGGCACACCATTTACTCAATGAAAATACTTTTAAACAAATAAACATTCAAGATACACAATCCAGTGGAACAAGGAAGAAAGAAAACTTATCTAAATTCAATGATTCTACTTTCAAGATTTGAAAACATATAAGAGAAAAATAGCATCAATAAATGAAGAGGGAACTCTTAAACATCATTCATTGAACTATAAATAACTTTGAGGCAAAATGATAAGCATATACAAAGGGCAAGATCGAAACAAGACCTCTTTGGCTTAACCTAACAATCAATACATAAAAGAGATATTTCAAGACAGAGTGTAGATAGCATCAAACAAGCAGAGCTTACCGTGAATCATATTTTTGAACTATAATATTAATCCAATAATGAAATAGACAAGCTTAGGTGGGCCTAAGGAGCAACTAAGAATTCCTTAAGCTAACCCAACAAAAGAAAACATAAAGACAATAGACAAACAGGAGGAATGAGGTGCCCCAAACAACATTTCTCATCCTATACTCTTCTAAGCTATTGAAATATAAAAACATGGACATATGATAAACTATAAAACATGAAAAAATAATAGATACATCACCATTAACTAAACTTAGGGATCTTGCAAGCAAGCCTTCATCAACATCAATCAAGGAAAATCATCCACAAGCTCCACAACACCAAATTTCTCTTCAACTTCCAAGAACCATGTATATGCTCTCAAACACATCAAAAGCGTCTCCTTTACAATGAATCCTCGTGATCTATATAAAAATCAAGGAGGAGAAAAACCCAATATAATATTTAGAATTCCATTGGCTAAATAGAAGTATCTCTATTGTCCTTGAGGCGTTGCAAGGCCTAAGGCACAAAATATCTAAAATAAATATCTTTACGGCCATTTATAGCAAAGAAATTGATATTTAGGCTCTGAAAAGCCTCCTAAAACTTGCCAAATGAAAATTTTGACTTTTCAACCTCGAGAGTGCAGTAGTGTGTTTTGGAACGAAATTTTATGCCAGGAGCGCAGCATAGGAACAGGAAAATTGGGTCTTCTTACAACAGTGTTTTAAAGGCCTTCCTAATGTCGGAAAAGGCTTCTTGATGGCTCTTTGGAAATAATTTGAAGTATAATTTCTAGATCTACCTTTTTTCTCCAATCTAACCTCTGCAACCTGTCCAAAAAGTAAAAATTCCAAGACTGGTAGGAGCGCATCACATGTCCTAAAAAAGTAAGCAGAATGATGAAAAAGTGAGAGTTTTTTACCCTTTTGGGGGACCAAAATAGGTTCAATTAAGCTAAACCTGTCTGAGAATTTTATATGAGTGATGAGGAACCAAAAAATGCAAGCCTTTCCTCCTGTAGATGCCCTGAAAAAGAGCGTAGCACCAGGTGTGTTGTACTCCTAGCCTCAAAATTTGCAAAAAACAAAATCTTATCAAAAATCTCCCAAATTTGGTGGAAGTATGCCTCATGGGTCTTGGGAGACTTGTAGATAAACTTGAGCCAAAACACTAAGTTTATATTGGCTCTTTTCCCTTTTTAGTGCTTGGATCTCAATTTGGGCCTTTTTGAGTTTTGCCCTTGCAAATTGGTTTCTTTGGGCATAACGCTTGGTCATTCTTCTTTGTAAATCCAAGTCTTTATTTTCCTTCTCTAGATTGGCTTCAAGGTGTATGTTAGCTCTCTCAAGCCATGATTCCATATCATGTTCAATTTCTAGTGCAAGGAGTTCCTGGAGAGAAAGTTGTTATGCTTGGGCTAATTCTTCTTCCCTCTGGTTTGCCAATGATTTCTTTAGACCCATAGTTCTAGGTCTCCTTCTAGTTTGAACTTCCTCATCACTACTCTCCTCATAAGGGCCCATGAACTCTTCCAACTTCACCTATGCCCTTTGAGCTTCTTTCTGGTACCTGAGTGTTCGTGTTTCATGGATGGCCTGTTGGGCACTCATTTGCTTGTTTTGCATCTGATAGAAGTGAATGACATCCTTCCCTCTTTCTAATTCAGCTTCCAAGTCCTTGATTTGTGCATTCCTATCTTGGAGAAGGGAGTTTGAAATTCTTGTTTCATTCTCATAATCACTGTTTATGTGAATAAGTTCAAACTCACTTTCTTTTTCATGATCCTCCTCTTCTTCTTCCACTTTTTGCTTACCTTTGTCTAGTGGTTGAGATGAAGTATATGGAAAGGTCCCTTGCCTCTTAGAGGCAGAAAACACTTGCCTTGATCCTCTTTGGTAAGTGAGAGTACAAGATTTAACATGTTTCATTTCATCTTTGGTGATCTCAAGACTACTTTCTTGAGAGGCATTTTCATTTTCTCCCATGCTAGTATCGCTACCTTGATCTTCACCATTGCCATATTCTTCCATGTCCTCTACATTGTCATCCTCCATGTTTACAAAATCATCATGTTCATTGTCATTTTCTTTGTTTTCATGGTTAGAGTTTTCATCATCACTGCTTGGCACATTTTCATCCTCTTGGCTGCCCTTTTAGGTCATGGGATCACTGCTATCACTTTTGATAGGGGTATCAGTCATCAGGTTTTCTTCATTATTACTGTCATTAGCCCATTCACTATTTGGCCCAATTTCTTCATTATTTGGCCCACTTCTTTTGCAATTTGACGAATTCCATAATGAGGTTACCAAGTCTTTTGCAAGATATTTTTGCGGGACAAAGGTCGTGATTGGAGATATAAAATTCTCAATGACAGAAGCATTTGTGGCTGAAGCTACAAAACTCTTGAGAATTGGCAAGAGATGGTTTTAAAACAAGGAAATGCACAGTGAAAGATGGAAATTTTTTCTAAAGAATCAAAGTATGGAAAATTCTGTTTACAAGAAAGGAATTCCTAGTTCAACACTAAAAAATAAATGGAGAAATATACTCTTAATTTTGAAAAATTTTATTACTTGTGAGGGCAGATTTAGTTGCATGTTTGTTTATCATGCCCGATTATTAATGAAATTTTTTTAGGATGGGAA
Organism: Pinus albicaulis; assembly: GCA_034641835.2. Lineage (NCBI taxonomy): Eukaryota > Viridiplantae > Streptophyta > Pinopsida > Pinales > Pinaceae > Pinus > Pinus albicaulis. The sequence goes on from CM076576.1 coordinate 290,640,940, forward strand.
GTAAACTTCCCTTACTTCTTTCTGAATAGTCTAAAGACAATGTCAACAAATTTCCAGAAAAGTCCAATTCATAGATAATACAATGCACCATCATGGACTTATAAAAATATTTCTTGAATTCCATCTAAAAAGTGTAGGAGACTCCTGGGAAAGCTTCCTAATCAGAAATCACTTCCAAGATGAACCAGAGAAGCCTAAGGATGATAAAAGTACTAGAAAACGTAGAAGAAGTAAGATTGATGTATGCATTGAGAAGGAATCATCACCTCAACCTCAGCAAGAAAAGGAAGAGCCCACCATTGCAGAGCTAATGAAGAATAAGAGACAAAACAAAGTAAAAAAGAGAGGAAATGTAGAGAAAAATAATAAAGTTACAGAAGACCTAAATCCTGCACATCTAAGGAGAAGCTCTAGACTCCGTAAACCTTTGAAGAAAGCATCACTACAGGAGGAATAATTTGTCAAGTTAGATGAGGAACCCCAAGTACCTTCACCCGCCACTATCTCTCCTGTACACAATCCAAGCAGGAAATCGCTAGAAGTTGACCCAGCACAACAGGAGATATATGACTATATTGAGTCATTGGAGAAGAAGCATGCAGAAGTAAATCCAAGTGTAGAGGAGTGGTTTGTCAGTCCAGAAGAACCTCTAGTAAACATCCTTAAGAAAGAATTTTATGAACTGGAGATATTGAAAAGACACCTTAAATTGGAGAATGAAACTTTGAAAGAACAAAATCACTTAGTGATAACACCATCCTAAATTTGGGGCTATGGTGTAGTAAGAATAAGAATCTGAAGGAAAAGAACAAATCTTTGAACAAGAGAGTCATCAGCCTCAAATACAAATTCCTTATGAGAAAACCTAGAATGGCAATCACTGTAAAGAAAGGGATGAAGAGAAAGTTGGATGTATTAGCAGAGGTATCAGAAAAAATGCAATAGGAGGGGGAAGCTCACATTTTTGGAAATTTCATGAGGACATGAATGTTTCTTAGTGGGGGTATGTTGAACCTCAAAACTATTCTTACTTTGACACCCTTTTTCATCATATCTTCCTTCCTTTTTCAAAAATTCATGACTCCAATCAATGATAATTGACATATTCCATACCAGAGAAAGAATTTAATGATCTCTACTTTATATTATGATGTTTCTTGTTATTTTAAGGAATTTCTATAACTAGCTATAGAATGTGTGTAGTTCTGCAGCTAATCGTTGTTTCTGCAACTACTGTTATGGTTTTATGGGTTTCAAGAAGAAAGTAAGGGAATGGGTCACAAGGGTATCTCAAGAATGATCCACACATGGATCGTATCCCATCCACCTGATCAAATTTGAAAATAAAACGTGCCTATCATCGTGGTCAAAGGTCGGTCAAGAAGCAAGATCAGTGAGCGAGATACTCTCAATTTTCTCTGATGTAGAAAATCAAGAGATAGCCAATAAGAATTTGTTTTTGTTTATGCTTCTAAAATATAGTTCTAATCATTATTTTTAAGCGAAAATGCCTCAAAAATTTGAATCCAAAACTTGTTTAAATACTAGTCGTTTTGAAACCAGAGAAAGTCCTAATTTGTGATAATACAGTGTATGCCTTTGAAACTTTCTTTTGATAATAAGAAGACCAATTTAGGCCATTGATGCACATGTAGTCCATTAGCTTTTCGACACATTCTGTTGCAGAGGGCCCCTACATGGAAAGGAGGTTTTGTTGGTTGTTTTTTTTGTAGTTTGAATTTCGTTATTTCATTCATTGTTAATTATCATTTGTGTTTTTGTCAATTTCATAGTTAAGTTCACATTGCTTTCATAGATTAATTTCCTGTTAATTCATAGTTTAAATTGTTTACTGCTTTGTAGATTAATTTTATGAATGCTTTCTTAGATTGAATTTCCAATTAGCTTTGTAATCTTGTGCTCGCTAAAGACATCACAAGAAGGTGGTTTTTCCATTTTCCAATTGGACCAGATCTGAGAATTCGGTCACCCAATAGTCATTGTTTCATGATTTGTATTTTATTTCAATTTCAATTCAGCGCTGTCATTTCAATTCTTAGAGATAGGATTTATGCTTTCAATTGATGGAATATGTTATCAATCTCAACTTTTCAAATTTGTTTGATATGTTCATCATAAGCTTCACCTTGTCTCATTAGGTTAGATCACTCATTTGATGATAAATTCACTTAATCATGTTTATTATAGGTCATAGACACTTCATTATTCTTGTCATTAGGGTCATATCCACAATAATCTACCTTGGGTTCACTTGCATAGTCATCAAAAATCAAGAAATTAGCAACTTGTCAAGTCTTTCATAGTTTCGTAGCGAATACAATGGCAGAACAATGGATTTTTCTATGAAACTACCTAAACCTTTCGTATAAAATATGCCAAAATTATAACTGAAACTGCTACAAAAACGTTTTTTTTGTGTTGAAAAGGGAAATAGTAATATGTCAGTTTTTTTAGAGGTCTAGGGTTAATGCAAAGTCACATGATTGGTTGTTTGAGTCATGCATCACACGTGGAAAAAAACATGGATAAACTCAAAGTCAAGGCCTGTAAAAATTTTGTTTTAACTCTTTTAACCCAACAAACATGTCTACATCATCAAAGAGAGCTAATAGGTGATAGAGGCTAGTGAACTAAATTTTCTACTAAACTACGCTACGAAACTACCTATTGCACTATATTTTTGCAGAAAAGTTTTTTTTTGTTGTATTTTGATGTTTGGAAAGCATATTGAAGGGTATCCAACCATGTGGAGGATTTTAAAGGTGGCAGTGGGACACTCTAGAAGGGATTTACTCATCGATAAATATGTCACCTTTTCGGCTCAGCAATGAAGACAGTGATTAAATGTTATGTTTATCTTCTCCTTAAAAGTAGGATGATTGGTTGTGATATCTAGTGGAGATATTTGTGCTTTTCTTATGATTAGTGCCTCTCAAGTATTTAACTATTTTTTATTTAATTATGCAATCCCATCATTTAGTGAATGTAATAAATAAATGGAAGAGTCCTAATAGGTCTCGAAGTCAAAAATTCAGTAGGTGTCATTATCATTACCATGTATTTGGATTTTTAGTTAGATTAGGTGTTAAGAGAAGGATTCGAAGGTCCAACTTGAAGGAAGATCCAATGTAAAGGTGCTAAAAACTATTAATAGGAAGAATATTGAATGATAGAGGGGTTGGAGAATTCTTTTGACACAACTACTATTGTAATTTTTCATATCAGTAATAGACAAACAATGGTTTTTCTTGCTTCACTTGAGATTCATGATGTGTTTCAATGGGTTTATGTGTCTCTTTTATATCTTTCTTCCATTTGTATTGATGTTCAGTTACTCACAATTCATGTTATACATGCTTTGAATTCCTTTTAGAATTGAGTTACTGATTATTCCCATGTGTTAATGTTGTTCTGTCATTGAAACATAAAAACCCTTAGTTTCCATAAGTAGGAATTCTTGTCATTGAATCTCTTTACTGACTCCATGAGTCCAATGGTAGTTGAATCTTCCTCATTTTTCACCTGCAATCACATACACTAAAACACTCATAGATTTAGCCATCTATTTCAAGACCTAATTGAGTAAATCCTTTTATAAGTTGAGAGAACCCTCTCAGGCTTAAGAGGCTAATCCTCAATCAAAAGTTGGTTTGAAAGAGTTACTCTAAGTTGTCTAGTGGAGTAGCCCATCTGTACCAATTTAGAGATAATAGAATAGAATTAGATTAAGTCATGCTTCATTTTTCATAAGACTAGAAGCCTTCAATGAATAAGATAGGAATTGATTTCATCTTGTCATTTGAATGCAATTAGATCTAGAATGATTCTTTATTTTAACTAGCTAGATATTTTTCATAGACATTCTGTCGGCTTACATCACTGAAAGTCTAATTTATTTTTATGCAATTTATATTAGTCAATGGACATTTCCTTTTCTTCCTTATTTTAGATTTCATGTTACATTAAAATCAGTTTGTAATTTAATTTCTTGCTTTAGACTAAAAACAACATTTCCCTTTCTTCCTTATTTAATTAGTTTTCATCATTAAGATTCACTTAGGTTTAACTATTAATTAACATTAAGAGATTTCATTTCTTAGATATGAGATAACAAAAATCCCCCAAAACAACATAAACATACACAACAAATTAAGAGAACAAGGTTACCTAAGCACATATAGTGCACCACAATTCATCAAATTACTAACCTTGGTCGATAATGCATCATAGCAATTTGAGACATCAAATTGACTAAACACCAGCTTTGGGATCCAGGGGAAAATCTCTATATATATTTTTTATGTTAACGCCATTGTTTATTTTTTTATTTTATGAATTTGTTTACAGGTAATTTTTGTACAAGGTTAAAACCTACAACATGCATATATGGACATACATATTTAATGTGGAAACCAAAAATGAAAAAAACCACCAATCTATTTGTTATTATGATGTAATTTGAGCTCCTAATCAATTACATCAATTTGTTTGTGAGCACCCACTCATAGGAGGCACCAAAATAGTTTAAATTAGCAATCCCAAACTTTCCAAGAGGCTCCAACCTCTTATAAAATCATGCCATAACCTTCTTCAACCAACTATCCTATTTTTCATGCAATTTTTAGACTAAAAACAATGGTCTGCCTATATTACATAAGAGCATAAAGAAACCTTGTCTATTGTCTCTTACAACTCCTTCATCTCTTCTCTATATCCACACACTTATTTTCCCTCTTCTTTGCACCTTTATCTCTAATTACCACTCTACACTTTACTTCACCTCTTCAACATAAGCACCCCTCATTTTACACTCTGCTCATAGGTGCACACAACTCCACACACTATTATTGTCCCACATACAGTCAACACATTCTACTCTTGGCCTATAGTGCTACACCAACACACTATCACACTTAGACAAGATCTTTCAACACACCCATATAACATTGTTGTATCTCCTATTAACTCAGATTTACTAAGTTTTGTTCTACTGCTACACAAAGAATGATGCAGTTTTTCATTGCATCATTCAGCTCACACATCCTTTATTATGGTTCCTTAATATTCAATAAAGACCTAGAGTATGGGAACCCTTACCAAATCACATGGCACTGTAATGCTCTTTGGTCTTCTTAGCATGATATCGAAGATTTTAATTACACAACATGACTCTCCTTACTCATTAAGCTATATGTTGCATAAATGTTGTGATCAATCCTATGGCTTTCTTTAATGTAGGCAATGATCCATTAATTCTGAGAGTTTTTTGGTCCTCATTTCCGTGCTTCTCAATTCTCTACAATCACCATTAATTCCAACAACAGGTTTTAGTAGAGTTCCCAACTCTAGCAAACCTCAAGATATGACATAACTGCCAAATATGACACATAGTTCCAAACTAGATGCTGACTCATTCATGTCATAATACCATAGAGCATAAGCCCTTTATCTATGTTCATGGTGCAAAGAACTTTAATAGTGGATTCCCATGATGTTTTCTTATTTTAATACAATTGTAGACCCTTGGTTACTTAACACACAAAAAATGTCACAAAAATGAGTCTTGGAACACCTTCCATCACCTTTCAGAGCCATCAAATATCAATAATATTTCCATATCCCTGCCTCATACCCTAAGATTTTCAAACATGTGTCACCTCTAAAACATTAGGGAAAATCCTTTGGGGTTACTTGTCCATAGGGGACCTCCAATTTGTCGCACTGCACTAATATAATAACTACCAAGATTACGTGGATTTCCCATTTCATACTATTGGGCCCTACCTTGTTCGCATCACCATGTCTTGGAATTATGTTACCCAGAGGAAACTGCATGAGTGCATTTTTTTTCATCCAAGTTAAAACTTTTAGGCTTATGTGTATATGTCTTACATCATGTTGACATCATCCCAAGCCTATAGGATGCTTACATTATCCTATAATAGTGACTTCCAACTATTCTCCATGTCATTTTTGTTCACTAATGGACCTATGTTACTTTTCCTTCTACCATTAATCCATCTCTGTTCCTATGCTAGATCATCCAAAACCAGTATCCTTGAGACTTTGGTCATGTTCTCCTTCAGAAATTCCTGAGGAGGAACGACTAAGATGATGTCTCATGGGTAAGTGATCTGAAAATGAAAGTATTTGTACTGTTGTTCAAAGTATTCATTTCCATTAAATTAAGTGTGAAAAGTGTTTGTAATGTCTTGCATTTAAAACAAAGTGTTTTTGGTAACTGTTTATGATTTTAAGTGTGATGGAATGCTAATTAAAATTATTGTTTAACATCTTGAATCTGAAATACACAGTATAATAACTTCACCATAAACACACAGCAACATGATGAGGCAGTTCACCCCTCCTGGGCTACATCTGTCGGGTCCAAGGCTCCCAATGGGCATGTCCTTGCTATATTATGATTCTCAAACTAGTAATATGGTGAGAAAAAGGCATAAACAGGCAAAACCAGCTGTGAAAATGAATTCAGAAGGCATAAATAAGCTAAGAATGACTTTTATTTCACCTAAAACAGTGAAGTGTAGCCCAATGCAGCTCCATTTCCCTCATGGCCCTGATGGCTCTCCAAGCTTCCCTGAAGAAAAAATGGTTGAAAAACACCTTTTTTGGCTCTACAACCTATCCCAATAGCTCCATAATTCTCATAATAGTCGCAATTGACTAAGATTTCATCCAAAAAGGTTCAATATTGAAGAAGTTATGGCAAAAATAGTATTTTTCCCAGTGTCCCCCAAAAACCTCCACTAAATGTGGAGTAACTGTAGTTAGCACCGCCAATTTTGGCATAACCACCAAAATTACTGGAAGGCACCAAGTTTGGTCAGGCAGTTAGTGTTACGTTAAATGCTGTGGATTGGTGGCATGTGAGCATAATCTCCGTAAATAGTTTGAATAGTGGTTGATAAGCCATACCCATTTATTATACTCGTCCACATTTATTATGAGGTTTGTGCTGTCACATAGCACAGTTACATAACTACCTCCACTCTCGCGGATAGGACATGGCTATGGTTATCAGTGTTGGGTCACATGCCATTGGGTTGTGTGGGGGCTGGCCCCCATTTTCCGCCAACTAATTCCTTTTCAAACTTCTAATAATACCAACCACCTTTGTATGTTAAGAATGAACATATAGCCCGACTGGTCAGGCGCTTTGGCTTGCAGGAAGTAGACCCGGTGTTGAATCATGTAGACTCTGCAATATTTTTGATAAACAATAATTCCTCTAGCCTGGGGCCACGTGGCAGCCCATGATTGGCCCAAGCAACTCCAAGTCAACCTGCCATGAAATAGAAAGATGCCACTTGTTTGTATGTGATAGGCCAGCAAGGAATATTCTAAGGAATATTCTCGAAATATTCTTTTTTTAATATTTTTCAAAGTCAAGTCAGCCTTGGTCAAACTAAATTTTTGAAGGATACTGTAAACTTCAAACCTGCATAACTTTCTCATATGATGTCGGATTTGAGTATCGTTCATGGTGCCAGAATCGCAGCAACGAGGCCTATCCGGTCATTTAGGTTTCAACCAGTTTTGAGCAATTCCATTTTTGAGCATTTTTTCAACTTAGGACATGATCACCTAATCACACCTCCCAAATGGGAAGCTTTTGGACCCCAAAATATCTCTGATTTATAGAAATTGAAGATGAGGAGACTGATTCTCCACTCTTCCAACCTTGAACCACTGAAATCTTCCTAACTTCATCAAATTGAGCTTCTCATAAAAAGACAAATTCTTCCTTGAATCTACTGACTAACCGTTGCTAACCTTGACTGAGTCACGATGCAAAATTTTGAAATTTGTAGAACAACAACTGAAATTTGTAGAATACATATTGTTTCTACAATGGTCAAACTTCAAAGGAGACTGAAAATAAGATTCACTTTTCCAAGTGTCCTCATGTTGAATTTTTGACAAATGAGTCATGTACTTGCGTCGAATCTCGACCAAGTTTTCTCGCCATACCAACTTGCCATTCTGAAACTAGCATTGACCCATGTTGAACTTTGTGTCCTTTTTTATTGCATGCTTTTCCATCTTTTGGATTCTTGCACCACTCTGCACCGACACTTTGTTCTTTGCACCAATCGACACCATAGGCACCTTCTACAACAAATTGTCATCTTGTTCCAAAGACAACTTGCTTTCAGGATGAAACATATCATCATTTACATCAGCAATAACATGAAAAGGATTATGTACAAAATATTTTGCTTAACCATCAATAAAGTCAGATTTTGACTTGCATTGACAAACCTTTTCAATTGTCCTGCATGGACTAAAGAAGATTCTATCTTCTTCCAATGTGCTCTCACAATAAATTCTTTTCCATATTTGAACAGATGGTACTTCTTCTCATGGCGAAGGAAGATCGATTTTATATCATATAAATACGGACTACCCAACACAACACCTGTAATGTTAAGAGGTGCCACATCTAGTTCAACCCAATCAACATAATGAGTTGTTATGGCTAAGCGCAACATGCCCTTTCTTGAGACTTGTAAATTAGCATCCTTACAAATCCAACCAAGTGGATATGGCTTTGGATGAGGTATGGTCTCAAGTTTCATTTTCTTGACTAAGTCTTCTAAGATGAGATTTTTTTGTGACCCACTATCAAATAGTGTGTCTATCTTTGTGTGATTTGAGATTATCCTTATATGAAATAGCTCTATCCTCCTCTTTTCATTTTGAGCTTCTATGTGAAAGTTTAAAGTGCTAGAACTGGGATTTGTTTCCTTAACAATCTCTTTTCCCTTTATGTTCCTTAGTATCATGGCTATGCTTTTAGTTTCATCACTTGATTCAGACCCTAAGTCTTGTTCAACAGTTGCAACAGTTTTCCCCTTTTCTTTGGCCTTATCTTTGTTTTTAAATTTCTCTGGTTTTAGCTCCAGATGAAGCTTCTAGCAATGGTCTTCATCGTGGCTTGTTTTGGAACAGTTTTTACAAAATAAATTTCCTTTTTATTTCCTACAGTTTGCATTTCTTTTCCTCCCTTTTCCCTAGAATCCACTATCCATATTATCATCAAAAGATTGTTTACCTCTAGCCTCTAAATGTGTAGCTTGTACACAAACTTCGTCTAGACTAGTAGGACTGAACATAAGGATAGTATGTATAAGGTAATTGTGTAAACCACCTATATATTTCAGCAAGGTATCTTGACTATGCAAATCAATTCCAAGTAGTAAAGCTCTTCTTCTAAACTCTTCAGTGTAATCTTGAACATTTTGTCCTTTAAGTTGTCTAAAACTTTGCCAATTCATGATAGCCTTTTGTAAATGAGCTAATGGATAAAATTGCTGCTTAATTGTGGAAATAAATTCAGCCCATGATAAAGTGATCTTACCATGTTTTTTCATTTCGTCCTTGGTCTTGGCTTCCCACCATACCAATGCTGGTCCTTCCATTCTTAAAGAGGCAAACTAAATCTTGGTCTTGTCTTCATGAAGGTTTTGTATCCTCAAGTAAACTTCCAACTATCATATCCAATTGTCAAGTTTCTCTACATTGACTTCACCGTTAAACATAGGCAGCTCAAATTTAACATCAAGCTTTAAAAATGGACTTTTACCAGTGGTTTTAGACTTGTGAGATTGATTCATCGAAGTTGAGGATGATGATGTAGAGGAAGAGGATGAAGATGGGGATGGTGGATCACCATTTCCTCCATGTCCTTTCTTTAACTTGTCATCACTTTTGTTTCCTCCTAAAGAACCCTCTCCTTCTTTCTAGTTTTTAGACCCTTCTCCAACAAGCCTATCATTCCTTTCTTGGTAGAGTATCCTCACCATCTCTGTCATGTCTAGGAAAGCTTTTCGGAATACCATTCTTCTTCTTTGGGATCAATGTCTTCACGAGCTTCTCCTTCTCTTGAAGACATGCTTGAAGCTGCTTCTATGGCTCTTGGAGGTGGCTCTCTGACCCTTCTTGGTTGTGTATTAATTTGTACACTAACCAAATTTCCTTCACCTCTCTTGAGTTTAAGCCTAGTAAGCATCAAAACTTGCAAACAATCAACTATATCTTTGCACAAAACAAATGCTGAGTAAAACTCTAGCTCCTAAGGCTCAAAACCTTAAATCCTGAGCTTTGATACCATCTGATATGGAAATGAAAGTATTTATGTTGATGTTAAAAGTATTAATTTCCATTAAATTAAGTGTGCAAAGTGTTTGTAATGTCTTGCATGTAAAACAAAGTGTTTCTGGTAACTGTTTATGAGTTTAAGTGTGAGGGAATGTTAATTAAAATTACTAGTTAACATCTTGAATCTGAAATACACATCAGAATAACTTCACCATAAACACATAGCAACATGATGAGGCAATTCACCCCTCCTGGGCTACATTTGTCGGGTCCAAGGCTCCCAATGGGCATGTCCTTGCTATATTATGATGCTCAACTTGGTAATATAGTGAGAAAAAAGGCCTAAACAGGCAAAACCAACTGTGAAAATGAATTTAGAAGGCAGAAATAAGCTAATAATGACTTTTATTTCACCTAAAATAGTGAAGTGTAGCCCAATGCAACTCCATTTTCCTCATGGCCCTGATGGCTCTCCAAGCTTCCTTGAAGCAAAAATGGCTGAAAACACATTTTTTGGCTCTGCAACCTATCCCAATAGCTCCAAAATGCTCAAAATAGTCAAAATTGACTAATATTTCATCCAAAAAGGTTCAATATTCAAGAATTTATGGAAAAAATAGTATTTTGCCCAGTGTCCCCCAAAAACATCCACTAAATGTGGAGTAACTGCAGTTAGCACCGCCAATTTTGGCATAAACGCTGAAATTAGTGGAAGGCGCCAAGTTTGGTCGGGTGGTTAGTGTTACGTTAAATGTTGTGGATTGGTGGCATGTGAGCGTAATCTCCGTAAATAGTTTGAATAGTGGTTGATAAACCATACCCATTTATTATACCCATCTGCATTTACTATGAGGTTTGTGTTGTCACATAGCACGGTTATATAACTGCCTCCACTCCGGTGGATAGGACATGGCTATGGTTCTTGGTGTTGGGTCACATGCCATCGGGTTGTGTGGGGGCTGGCTCCTAGGGGTTGGCCCCCATTTGCCGCCAACTAATTCCTTTGTAAACTTCAAATAATACCCACCACCTTTGTATGTTAAGAACGAACATATAGCTCGGCTGGTCATGCACTTTTTCTTGTGGGCAGTAGACCCGGTTCCGAATCTTGTATAATCTGAAATATTTTTGATAAACAATAATTCCTCCGGCCTGGGGCCATGTGGCGACCTCTGGGCCTGCCACGTGGCAACCTCTGATTGGCCCAAAAAATGCCAAGTCAACCTGCCATCAAATAGAAAGATGCTACTTGTCTGTAGATGATAGGCCAGTAGGGAATATTTTGAGGAATATTTTGAGAATATTTCAAGGAATATTCTTGAAATATTATTTTTATAATATTTTCCAAAGTCAAGTCAACCTTGGTCAAACTGAAGTTTTGAAGGATACTATAAACTTCAAACCTACATAAATTTCTCATACGATGTCGGATTTTAGTGTCGTTCACGGCACCAGAATCGCAGCGATGAGGCCTATCCAATCATTCATGTTTCAACCAATTTTGTGCAATCCCATTTTTGAGCATTTTTTCAACTTAGGACATGATCACCTGATCAATAAGATCCATGCTCACTAACCTGAGCTTTCGTCAAATTCATCTCTTCTGTGCCATGTGCAATGTTTCCTCACTTCATCTCTACTGCACTTTACCATTTACTTCTGATGGTTTTATGTGGACCCCCTTATGTAGTTTTTGGTATGAGCGGGAGGGGGCCCACTTTTAACTAGAATTGTTGATTATGCGATCGAAAAATTGGGCAATATTACTAATGTATACACCCCTTTTTTGTTAAAACATGGCAGGGTTTGGGTCCTCTCATTTTCTTTGATCAGTTGGTGGGGATGCTTGGTGCCATATCTATTTGTAAACGTGGCAACTATTTAGCCTCAACCTAAGATATTTATCCTAGCAAGAGCTCCATCGTGTCTGGCTATACTCCAAAGTAGCACCAACATTGGAGTTCACTAAATTTGGCTTTGAAACCTTTGACCCCTTTTGGCCTACCTAAATTTGACTTGCACTATCTTTTGATCAAGGGATTCTCTTTTGGACTTCAACATAGCAATGCAAATCTCTTTCCAAGCATAATCCAACTATGACATTTATATGAGCCCATGAGCCAGTATCATAAGCGTAAATTCCTTCAAAGCATTTGACTCCCAACCTCCATAGTTATAAGATTTATAGTTTATTTACTTATATTACTACTATAATGTTTCTTTACCAAATATTTCAACTCCCAAAATACTCCCCCTAAACTTGACACGCCATGCATCTTCCATCCTTGCCGATTTGATATAAATGCCAACATTATGCTTAAAAAAAACCTTTACTTCCTTAACCTTCTACCTCTTGAACCTCATGTGATTTAAGATTTAAAACCATGATCTACCATGCATGAATAAATTCCAATAGAAATCTTGACTGTTAGATCAAGTTAATCTTATTCATTAGATCCATTGTGGGTAGGTAGGAACATTAAACTATGCACATATTGTGCACCCAATATTGTTCTATGCCATTGGATCAAGTCCCTGTTAGCCATCAAATCCATTAGGTTTTTGATGCTCCCTTATCCTTTGTGCATGTTTATATATGATAACATATCCGGATCGTCCATACCACACATACTTGATCATTTAAAAATGCCCTTCACTCGTCCACCTATCATCCATGCCACTTCCCATGCCACTTTCCATGTCATTTTCCACCTATCATCCACATCATTTCTGCCTTGTGGCAGCCTCTGAGTGGTTTCATGTATCATAATAAAATAGGAAACTTGACCACCCAATAAGGCCAAAAACACCTTCCACATTTCATGTTGTCGAGGTGCAATGTCATCGCCACATGTCTCCTTGTCATTGGACCACATCAACGTTTTTTTGTGTGATGTTAGGTCCCTATATTACTAGTTTAGTCCCTTATTGTTATTGTTGTACCCATATAACCCCAATATTGTTATTATTGTGGCCTTACATTGTTATTGTTAGGTCGACTAAGATTATATTGTGGGTCCATGGAATACTATATATAGAAGGAGGTGTTGGTCATTTTTATCATCCAAGAATTATTCATTTATGTAATTTATTAGAGGTTTCCCCCTCGAAGTGGCTAATTTATAAGGCATTGATCTCTCTTTTCTTCTATTTTTGGAGCTGGTTTCATAAGATTTGGTATCATAGCTTTGGATTCTAGGGTTTCGCTGCTCCAAACAGGTCATCCTGAAATTTTTGCAATAAATTTTTTTCTACAAAGGTTCGGAAGCTCAAATTTGTACAGCACGAAGCCAAAATCCTGAGGAACCTGTTGTAAACATTTCAGATCTTGGTTCGTAATATTTTCCGAGATATGATCTGGGGAAGTTAAGGTTTTTTAAGGCTCTCGAATTTCAACTAAAACAGGTCATCGTGGAATTTTCACTATAAATTTTCGTATATAAAGTTTCAAAAGCTGAAATTTTTATAGTGTGAAGAAGAAATCCCGAGGAACCTCCTGTAAAAATTTCAGATCTTGGTTCACAAATTTTTTGGAGATATGATCTGTGGAAGTTGGGATTCTTTCAGGCTCCTGAATTTCATCTCAAATAGGTGACTGTGGGAAAAACATCATAAATATCTCTTTGAGTGTCAGATTGGGGTTCTATAAAAAGTGGCCACAAGTACATAGACTTTAGTTTTTAGTATATCAATTCCAAATCTGAAGGAGGAAATAGTGACGCATGGTAAGTTGTACAAGTTCACTCTACTGAACCAGTCCATAATTAGGTCATCATGGGAGATTGGGCATAACTTTGTCTTGAAGAATGTAAATTAGGTCAAACCTATGGCATTCAAAAAAAGATTTAGAGGGCTACTGGAGGGAAAAATTTTAGATATTGAAGATCGAAATCTCATCATGAAACCAACCATAAATAAAAGCGACCAGAGACAAAGATACACAGGGAACAGAGAGAAAAGAGCTCGCTATAGGACGAGTAAGTATCCTTCTCTCCTAGTAATGGAATCGTAAGGTATCACCGTCATAAAGGTATATAATTCAGTTTCAATATCTAGCTCCTTAAAAGCAAGAAAAAGGTGTGTATTTTTTTTCGAATTACATAAGTCTTGTTTGAAAAAAAAAATTGTTTGAATTTATTCCAAGAGAATATAGAAGAATAGATATTAGTATTGGGTTCAAAAATTTCCCCTAAAAAGAATTCAACACCCATTAAGCCTTTAGAAGGCTCTACTATGACTCATGAAGATGAAGAAACGCAACATGAGATATCAAAATTACAAGAGCAAGTGCACCAAATTTCGCTATCGCAAAGAGAAACAAAAAATGAAATGGAAGTTTTGAAGAAAGGTGTGGAAACTAAGATGGACGGTTTGAAGAAAGGCATGGAAGCTAAGATGAATGGTTTGGAAGCTAAGATGGATGGCATGGAAGTGGGCACGGAAGCTGAGATGGATGGCATGGAAGCTAAGTTGGATGACATGGAAGCTAAGATCAATGAAAAAATGAAAGATAACATGGAAAACATGAAGAATGATCTAAAATTAGACATCAAAGGTTTGGCAAAGTTGATACAAGAAATTTTTCCTAATGGCGAAAAGATAGTAGAGGAAACTCATGATGAGAACAAAATAAATGTTAATCATGATTTTATAAACTCTAATGTTGGATGGAGGAACCACCATATTCCAAAGTGGATATGAGGAAGTTTGATGGCAAGGATATTGTAACATGGATACTACAAATGGAGCAATATTTTGATCTCAATAATGTGCAAAACACACAAAAGATATGCATTGCAACTTTAAATTTAGAACAAAATACATTTGTATGGTATCGATGGCTTTTCTCCCGTAAAAAAAATTTCACTTGGTCAATTTTTATGGAGGAAATAATAGCACATTATGAGGATACAAAAAGCAACACCTTCTTTAGCCAATTGATAAATCTCAAACAAAAGGGTTCAGTGGTGGAGCACATTGGGGACTTCTAAAATTTGAATATAAGGGTAATTGATATTACAAAAGAACATAAGATTGATGTCTTCATAGGGAATTTAAAGGATAACATCCAAGTTCACATTTGGGAACCTGATTCATTGGAAAAGGTATTTAGGTTGGCAAGAAAAAATGAATGTAAAATTATGGCAACAAGGAATCCTACCACTCACATATATAAAGATGGAAGTGTTGCTACTCCTAGACTTCCACAACCTATAAGGTTGACACCACAACAATTGGGAGAGAAAAAAGAAAAAGGGATTTGCTACAGTTGTGATAGCACATACACTAAAGGTCATAAGTGTGCTTAGAAGAAATTATTTTACAAAGATTTTGAAGAGGAAGAAGAAAATGAACAAGAATCTTCAAAAGAAGAGGATATACACCAGGAACCAACCCTAGAAAAGGAATAAATGAGTCTGAACATATCGTGTAATGCATTTGTAGGAATTACCACTCCTAAAACTCTCAAGATAGAAGGAAATATCAAGAAGAAAAAGGTAATAGTGTTGATTGATTCAGATAGTACCCATAATTTTATTCATTGTAAGGTAGCCAAGGAATTGAATTGTTTCCTATAACCAGCACCAGAATTTCAAGTGATGGTTGCAAATGGAGGAACTATAAACTGCTCTGGAAAATGCCATAATATCATGCTAACCATGGGGAAATATGTATTGAGTAGTCCAATGCTTTCCATTCTTATGGGAGGTGTTGATGTTGTACTGGGATTACAATGGTTACAATCTTTGGGGACGGTAGCTTTTAATTTTCAATAAATTTTCTTGAAATTTTTTTCGGAAGGAAAGGAAGTCGAATTACGGGGTATCGCAGGGAAGCTGGGAAAGTTAATAAGCTCTAATGTCATGACAAAGCTTCTGAAGAAATAACAACGACGCTTAATTACACAATTATGCTCACTATAAGTTCCAACATCAAAATCATCTATTTATGCAGATCTCCAAAAAGTCTTGGACAATCATTCCAAGGTGTTTGAAACTCCCAAAGGACTCCCACCTATTCATGATCATGATCATGCTAAGCCAAAGAGTCAGGAGTGTTCACTCCAAATCCTCCAAACATCAAGCCTTATAGATATCCTTATGTCCAAAAGAGCGAAATTGAACATATGATTGCAGAAATGTTAGAGGTTGGTATAATTAAACCTAGTCAAAGTTCTTTCTCTACTCCAATAGTATTGGTGCACAAGAAGGATGGATAATCGTGCATGTGTCCGGATTATAGGGAGCTCAATAAGCTCACCATTAAAAATAAATTTCCCATTTCTGTGATTGATGAATTACTGGATGAATTACATGGAGAAATTTATTTTACGAAGTTGGATCTTCGTTCAGGATATCATCAAATTAGAATGTAGACAAAATATATTCCAAAAATAGCATTTTGAACACATGAGGGTCATTATGAATTTTTGGTTATGCCTTTTGGCCTTACCAATGCACCTTCTACATTTCAAGGGTTGATGAATTTCATTTTCAAACCCTTCCTTAGAAATTTTTTGCTAGTATTTTTTGATGATATACTAATCTACAGCAGGTCTTGGAAGGATCATGTTCAACATGTTGATAGGGTGCTCAAACTATTGCAGGCGAAACAATTATATGAAAAACATCCAAATGTTTATTTGGAGTAAAAGTGGTGGAATATCTAGGTCATATTTTATCTCAAGAGGGTGTTAAGGTAGACCCTAACAAAATTAAATCCATTAAGGAATGGAAAGTCCCCACAACCATAAAGCACTTGCGAGGATTTCTCGGGTTAACAAGGTATTATCGCAAGTTTGTTAAGAATTATGGGAGAATAGCAGTACCTCTAACAATGTTATTGAAGAAAGATGCATTTTCATGGACTCTTGAAGCAACTAAGGCCTTTGAACATCTTAAAGAGGAAATGTGCCTAGCACCGGTCTTAGCTACGCCAAACTTCACAAAAACCTTTATTGTGGAATGTGATACCTCGGGAAATGGAATTGGTGATGTTTTAATGTAAGAAGGAAGACCCATTGCTTTTGAAAGTCTTCCAATCAAAGGAAAGTATTTAAAAAAATCTATTTATGAGAAGGAAATGTTAGCAATACTACATGCACTAAATAAATGGCAACATTACCTAATGGGAAGACACTTCAAGGTAAAAACTGATCATGATCGTCTTAAACACTTTTTGGAACAAAAACTATCTTTAGAAGAGTTGCAAAAATGGGTCACAAAGATGTTGGGTTATGACTTTGAATAAATCCACAAAAAATGGAAGCTAAATGTTGTTGCAGATGCACTCTCAAGAAAGAATGAAGAGGTGGAAGCATTGCTTTGTGTCATTTCTATTATCCAACCATATTGGATAACTGATGCAAGAGATGAATGGAAGAAGGACGAAGAAGTGTGGACACTCATTCAAAAGTTGCAGCAAGATCCTATTACATCTAAGACATTTAGCTGGAAAAATGATTCCTTATGGTACAAAGATCGCTTATATATTTGTAAGAATTCCCAACTAAAACAAAATATTCTTTTGGAATTGCACAATTCTCCTTTAGGAGGACACTCAGGATTTTTAAAAACTTACCACAGGGTGAAGAAAGAATTTTTTTGGGATGGCCTTAAATATGATATTCAAAATTTTGTGGCAGAATGTTTGGTTTGCCAGCAAAATAAAGTTGAGACAATTAAGACCCGGGTCTTCTACAACCTTTATCCATTCCAAGTCAAAATTGGGAGGATATTTCAATGTATTTTATCACAGGTTTACCTAAGACTGAAGGAAAGAGTGTCATCATGGTGGTAGTTGATAGACTTACCAAGTATGCAAACTTTTGTGCAATATCTCATCCATTTAAAGCAAATACAATTTCTACTACATTTATGGACACAATTCAAAAGCTACATGGAAACCCAAAGGTTATTGTGAGCGACAGAGATCCCATTTTTACTGGAAATTTTTGGACGGAGTTATTTTCTTGTTTGGGTACTCAATTAGCTCATAGCTCATCTTATCATCCTCAATCTGATGTTCAAACTGAGATAGTGAATAAATTTTTGGAAAGATATCTTCGTTGTTTTGTATCTGATAAACAAACACAATGGGTCCAGTGGTTACCTCTCACTGAATGGTGGTATAACACTTCCTTCCATAATGAAGCAAAAATGTCTCCATTTATGGCACTTTATGGATATCATCCACCGCCCATCACATCATCTTTAAGAGAAAATTCTAAGGTTCAAGCAATGGAATATCACATCGAGAATCAACAAGAAGTTCTCCAATTCTTAAAGGATAATCTAAATTTAGCACAAAATTGAATGAAATAATAGGCATATCAATATCGCAGCAAGAGAAGTTTTGACGTAGGAGACTGGGTATTTTTATGGCTACAACCATACAAACAAATGTCCCTCAAGCAAGCTAAGAAGGATAATAAATTATCGCCAAAGTACTATGGTCCTTACAACGTGTTGCAAAAAATTAGTACTATGGCATACAAATTGGAGTTTCCTGCTTCTTCATGAGTGCATCCATTTTTCCACGTTTCTAATCCAGGTGGATATTGGTGGCCACTCACCTATTCCACTTGGGGCCCCACCATTTTCTCTTTCAGTTTTTTTCACAACTTACTATTTTTAGCATTTTTTCAGGTCCTAAACTTCCGGAGCCATTTTGAAGCCCCAAACGGAGATAGTATGCTGAAGTTACATCCCTGGGAAGTTGAAACACCAATTTACCCAAACAGGGCCCATAGTTTTGGCACTTCATCTCCTAGGGTTAGGTTTTTGGACGTTTAGAATTCTCCATTGTTTCTCCATAATAAATAGGCCCTCAAGCCTCATTGTAATACAGTTCAGAGGTCTATAGTCACCACATCTCTTCTCATAGATTCGCTATCAGCACCCTAGCTATTTTATTTCCATCATGTTTGTAAGCATATTTCTGTGATTTGATATTAATGAAATGAAGCCTTATTTTCATTGTGTTTGTATGTTTATGGTTATTTCTGTATTCTGTTACGTTCCTGCATAAATCCGGATTAGTTGTATCAAAGTGGTCTGCTTTTTCTCGATCCTTCTTTGCATGTCCCCAACGAGGTCGGGGTATAAGGAGTTAGGGCTCGATCTAGTGGAACCTTTGCAAGATCAGCCTCGCAAACCCCAACGGATGCCCATGGGGGACGAAAAGAAATATGAGGGAGTACGAGATCCTATCAAAATATTGCTTAAGGATGCCCTCGAAAAACAAAGGAACGCGATGATGGATAACTTTGCCCAGATCCTTCAACGACTACCCACCGGCGGCGCATCTGCATCCAGAAGCCACTCTGGAGGCGAGACTCCCTTCAAGGTACAAGTAAACTTTGACATTCCAATATTTGAGGGTCAAATAGATGCAGATGTCGTAGATAGATGGTTGAATCTATTAGAAGGATATTTCTCGGTTCATGATTTTTTCAACCGAGAGAGGATTATTTTTTCACTCCTCAAAGCTACTCCCCATGTCAAGGACTGGTGGGAAAGCTACTGTAAGAAAACGGATGAGACACCTAATGTGAGAAAACGGATGAGACAGAACCCTCTCTGTTCTCAGCTGTACCCACTTGGAATTCTTTCCAAGATGCCATCAAGGAAAAATACTATCTCGTGGGGAGCTATGAGGACAAGTACATACAATGGACCATGCTGCGGCAACAAAGGGATCAAGATGTGCATGAGCTAATGAATATGTTCCATACCCTGCACACAAAGTTGGGTATCAAATATTTAGAGAAACATTTGGTGCTAAAGTATTGCAGTTTTCTGCACAGATACATTCAGGAGGAAATGGAATTCTTCGACATCTCCTCGCTTGGTAAAACATACCGGTATGCTGCCAAGATTTAGCAGAAATTCAAACAAAAGAAGTGAGACTTTGGATCTGCGAATCAAAATCAAGGGAAAGGTGCCCCCAAACTGCAGAACAAAGGACAAAGCCAAGGCATGGAAACCCAATACAACCTGCCAAAGATAAAAGAAAAGAACAACACTGCGAAGCCAAAGAAGGACACGAGAGAGTGGTGCGAGTTCCATAAGAGCTCCACTCACAACACAAGCAAGTGTCAGGCCAAGCAGTCGCTGGTGGCCGAGATGAGGGCTTCTGAATTAGATGCATGCTCCGACTCTGAATCAGAACCTGACAAGGTGAATGAAAAAGGGAAGCAGATTATTGATGCGGAGCCCAACGCCACTATTGCCACTACAAAGATCCAGAAGGAGGAACCAGAAGATCTAGAGGAGGCAGAGCATCTCTTCCACTCCCAGATGTGGGTAAAGGGTTCCCCGCTATGGTTCATTGTCGACAGTGGGAGCCAAAAGAACCTCATTTTAGTAGATGTCGTGAGCGGTTGGGCTTGCCGACCACAGCACACCTGCAACCATACACCATCAGTTGGCTTCACCAAGGATGGGACCTCCGCATCAGCCAGCAGTGCCTCCTTCCCTATAGCATCAAGCCCTTCACAGATGAGGTATTGTGTGACATTGCTCCTATTGATGTTTCTTATGTATTATTAGGCCAACCATACTTGTGGAAGCGACATGTTGTGTATGAGTCCCGACCTCGCGCTGTTATTGTTACTTTGGGAAATAAATTGTACAGGATACAAGAGGTGCCACTGCCTCCCACTATCTCTTTGGTTACTACAAAACAATGCCGTAAGCTCATTTCCCAAACCAGGAAATTTGTTTTCTTGATGATCTGCCCCCAGGGCAAGAATAAGGCTGTGGCCACGACCTCTAGACATGGCTCCTCTGCATGACAACAACAAATGGACAAGGTTGTGGAGGAGTACGGGGACATCTTTACCTCACCCATAGGGGTGCGTCTACAGTGTTAGGTCAAGCACCCCATTGATCTAACCCCAAGTGCGCCGCTACCTAATGGACTGATCTATAGGTGCTCTATTCTAGAGAATGATGAAATCAAGAGGCAGATTCAGGAGCTGCTGCAGAAAGGTCGCATCCGGCCAAGTTCATCACCATGTGGGAGCCCGATCGTGTTGGTACAGAAGAAGGATGGGACTTGGAGACTCTGTATTGATTATCGGGCGTTGAACAAGATCACTGTCTGGAATAGGTACCTGATCCCATGGATTGATGACCTTCTGGACCAACTCAAAGGGGAAAAATATTTCAACAAGATCGACTTGAAGTCTGGGTATTACCAAGTACCAATCGAACCCTCTAATGTGTGGAGGACTGCCTTCAAAGCCAAGGAGGGCCTTTTCGAATGGCTCGTCATGCCTTTCAGATTGAAAAATGCTCCCGTAACCTTCATGAGGTTGATGGATGACATCTTGCATCCATTCACCAACTCATTTTTATTGGTATACTTGGATGACATTCTTATCTTCAGCCAGACTTGGGAAGAGCACCTCGACCACATCTGAGAAGTCCTCCAAACACTGTGGCAACACAATTTGTGTGCCAATTTGGAGAAGTTCACTTTTGGCATGACCCAGGTTAAATATCTGGGATACATTATTGATGAAAGGGGGGTGCATGTGGATCCAGCCAAGATCCAAGTCATTCAGGATTGGCTAGCCCCAACCACCCTAACAGAGCTTCACAGCTTTTTGGGTCTTGCTAATTTCTACCACAGGTTCATGTTGGGATTCTCTCATATCACTTGGCCCTTGAGTCAAGTCACCAAGGGAGGAGAAAAAGAAAAATTTTGTTGGTCGGAATCTCAACAGAAGGCGTTCGTAGAATTGAAACATTACCTCTATTATGCCCGAGTGCTCACATTACCAGACTTGCAACAACCATTTGAGATTGAGACAAATGCCTCTAACTATGCTATTGGGGAAGTTCTAAATCAACAGGGGCATCCAATGTCATATCACAGTGAGAAATTGTTCGACACAGTTCGAAAGTATCCCACTTATGACAAAGAAATGTATTCCATTGTGCAGGCTTGTCAACAATGGAAGCATTACATTTTAGGGAAGGAGACAATCATTCACACAGACCACCGAACCCTGCAGTTCATACAAACACAAGGGAAGTTTTATAACAATCGCCTTTAGAATTGGTCCACAGATCTGCAACAATTTCATTTGAACATCAAGTACAATAATGGTAGCACCAATAATGTTGCAGATTGCCTCAGCCGACCACCGATCGTGGCCATAACCACCGTTCTCAACTCTTGTGGGCATGAGACTTCTAATTGGCCACTTCTCTACAAGAGAGATCTAGAATTTAGCTACACATACAAGGCACTCTTGGGGGGTATGCAAGTTCCAAATTTTCACCTCCAAGATGCATTATTATGTCACCTAGGAAACCTTTGTGTTCCTTTAAGCAAGTGTGCCAAGATGATATGGGAAGTGAACTATAGTCGAGTCGTTGGGCATTTTGGGGTCGAGAAAATAGTGGTTGTACTGCAGAAGTATTTCTATTGGCTGAACCTTTGACAGGATGTCAGGAAGTAAATCAGATCCTGCACTGCTTGCGCCATTGCCAAACCAACCATCAAGAAGCAAGGGCTCTATACTCTGCTACCTACCCCTAGTCAACCTTGGGAATCCATCTCCATGGATTACATGTCAGGCCTTCTTTCTACTAAGCATGGAAATGACTGTGTTTTCGTGGTCATCGATATATTCTCAAAGATGGCCATTATGGCGGCTTGCAAGAATAATATCATAGTAGAAGCCACTGCTAAACTCTTCTTTGAATGAGTGTGGGTGCACTCTGGGATCCCACAATCTATCATATCAGATCATGACAGTAGGTTGCTTAGCACATTTTGGTCCAGCCTCTGGTCAATTTTGGACACCAAGCTCACCAAGTCCACAGCTTTCCATCCCCAAACTGATGGCCAGACATAGGTCGACAATATGATGATTGTACACATTCTACGCATGTACAATTCAAAGCATCCACACACATGGGATGAGAGCCTCCCCTATGTAAAACATAGTTATAACCGGGCTCTCCACAACTCAACCAGCCATAGCCCCTTTCAGGTCAGCTTGGGATTCCAGCCACTATGTCCCATTGACATAGCCATGCCATTTGCAGCTACTCAGGACGATTCGGCTCATGTCCAGTCTGAAGCTGACAAAGAAAATAAATTCATCGAGCACATTCGACACATCTGCCAATAGGTTCATGACATATTAGATAGAGCCAATGCGAAGTACAAGAAACGACATGATCAACATCAAGTGCCACACAACTTCCAGGTGGGAAAAAAAGTGTGGCTACATTTGCAGAAGGAGCGCCTCACTGGACCCCACCGCAAGATTCTCCCGCTCTGATATGGGTCGTACACCATCACCAAGGCTGTAGGGAACAATGCCTTCGAGCTCAGTATTCCACCATTCCTTGGTCTGCACCTAGTATTCAATGTAGACCACCTTCATCCCTACTTCCCACCTCTATTGGACACCTCTGACATTGCAGAAGAACTCACACCAAAAGAGTTAAACCTAGACTACATGGAACAGGCCACCACAAACTATATCATGGACATGAAAATCAAGAACACTCGCCGACAGAAGATCCAAATGTATCGGGTTGTCAAAGTTGGCCAACTCCTGCACCAAGGCAAGTGGTTCACTAGGGACCAAGTTCAACAGAAGTTTCCTCATCTCATGGAGGAACTCAATGCAATGGGGACCATTGCTTCCTAAGGGGGAGGAATGATCCGGGTGGATATTGGTGGCCACTCACCTATTCCGCTTGGGGCCCCCACCATTGTCTCTTTATTTTTTCACAACTTACTATTTTTAGCAATTTTTGGGTCCTGAACTTCGAGCCATTTTGAAGCCCAAAATGGAGATAGTGCACGCAGAAACTACGTCCACAGGAAGTTGAAACACCAATTTACCCAAATGGACCCTGGTTTTGCTTCATCTCCTAGGGTTAGGTTTTTGGTCGTTTAGAATTCTCCATTGTTTCTCCATAATAAATAGGCCCTCGAGCCTCATTGTAATACAGTTCAGAGGTCTGTAGTCGCCACATCTCTTCTCAGAGATTCGCTACCAGCACCCTAGCTATTTTATTTCCATCATGTTTGTAAGCATATTTATGTGATTTGATATTAATGAAACGAAGCCTTATTTCCACTGTATTTCTATGTTTATGGTTATTTCTGTATTCTGTTGCGTTCCTGCATAAATCCAGATCAGTTTCATGCTTAAAGAAGGTTATAGTGAAAATATTCCAGTTCAAACAATATTTCCAGAACTTGATGAGGAAGGAAAAATCATATTGAAACCTGAAGCAGTCACGGAAACAAGAACTTGATAGCTACGAAATCGATCAATTTCAGAGTATCTCATCAAGTGGAAGAACTTACCCAGTAAATATTCTACATGGGAGGATGATATTTTATATAGAAGCACCCAGAGCTACTCAATCATTGAGGACACCCCTTTTGTGAAGGAGAGGGGCATGTTATATTACTAGTTTACTCCCTTATTATTATTAGTGTAGCCCCCTTATTGTTATTGTTGTACCCCTGTAACCCAAATATTGTTATTATTGTGGCCTTACACTGTTATTGTTAGGTCGGCTAGGATTATATTGTGGGCCCACAGAATCCTATATATAGAAGGAGGTTTTGGTTATTTTTATCATCCAAGAATTGTTCATTTATGTAATGTATTGGAGTTTTCCCCCTCGAACTGGCTAATTTCTAAGGCGTTGATCTCTCTTTTCTTCTATTTTTGGAGCCGGTTTCATAACACATGAAGGGTCAACTGACATCCACTAGTCTCAATACGGAATGAGGGTTTGAGATTCATGTTTTTCAATATTTTCCTTTGTTATTTAAAAAATTCCCCAGGGTATGAAATTCATGTTATCTACCATTTCCATGAAGAATCTCTATTTTGTGGAGTCTATCTACCACGGTAGTCATTCATCCTTGAAATTTTGCAAAACTTCTTACTATTAATCCATAGTAGGATGTGAATGTTCATGTGACCTAATGGAAACATTATCATCTCTTGAATTCCATAAACCGTAGCATACTTATATTGTAAAAATTTCATGAACCTTTTTACTCCCACACCATGATGGCATGTCATGCTACATCATAAACATGTCATATTTCACTTGATGAGTGGAGCCACTTGTCACTTGGATTTGGCCCACTTGGGTACCTAAAAATTCCAAATATGCATGCCATGTGTCGTAATGTTTCACTATCCTTAAAACTAGCTAGCAACTCATCGTCATAATTTAATCACATTCTACCATCTGACATTATGCCAAATTACTAGGTACAGAAGGAAGGCCTTCCAGCCTTGTTTTTTTTTACCAATTCGTTCATTAAATTTTCGAAGGTTACGAGGTTGAATTCACATTAATTACCATTCCCATATATTCCATATATCACCTTCAATTTTGTGGGTTTTTTCAACCATGACTCCTAGCTTATCCATGCCAAATCGTCAATCGTGCGAATGAAAATTTCTTTTTCTCATGTCAGGAAAAAATACCCATTCGCAAACTCTGTTAATTGTGGGACCATATCTCTACATGCCAAAACATCCAAAATAAACTTTTTGTGGCATGACATTAATTTTTGCATTTGATAATGAGAAATAACTTATATTGTGCCTTTTGTTAGCCTGTGTGGAACCGTGGGGCCTTGTAACACTTCTAATCTCCAACGTACCATATCTCCTTATTCGTTTGGAGTTTTTCAAGCTGACATATAGTATTGGAAAGGTCTCATCAAGGTCCATCCTGCTAACCACTCTGCATCTTCTTTTGAGAACTTTACATGTAGAAAACATTCCTTCAAATATAGACTATGTTCATCAAAAAACACCCCTTAAACTTGTATACTTGACATTAATTACTAGAATTTGACAACAATAACAACAATTTTCTCAATAGAATATTGAGTCTTAGAAATGCCATTTTTCTACCTTCTTTTCACAATATTTTCTTTAACCTTTTAACCTTTTTCTTCTTATTCATAACCCTCCTTTAACTCCATTTCAATATTTATATGCAATTTTAGGCTCACTATTCTCCAATGCATTTATTTTAGTAATTTAAGTGAATTTATGATTAAAATTTAGAAAAATCAACATGCTTTCACTTATCTTCAAAAATTGGGTGAGTTTGGTGACAATTATAGGTACAATTGAATTTGTAATAGTGAAATTATTTTACCACCAAGATCCAAACTTGAATTCCCTCTTTAACCATTTAAGATTTGATAAGGATTTTGGAGGATCACTCAAGTATCTTGGATGAAGAAGAATCATGGAATATTATTTATCAAATATTTTAGATAGATTTGTGAAAATATTTTTTAGCAATATTACTTGCTAAGTATATGGTTGTAATCATGTAAAATATATGTGGATATTAATTTATTTATTTTTATCATAGTTTTTTATATTTAAGAGTAACCTCTCTATTCCAATGGGTACATATGCAATAATATGAGATTGTAAAATATATATTATCAATGATTTCAAGGATTTAACAAGAGCATAAGCTTGCTTATCTCAAAAACTATATTTTAGTTTCGCATACCTTAATACCTGACTAAAAAATGTGACAGACCCCTCCTTATTATCTTCATTCTTTTGCAAAAGCACTGCTGCAATTGTAGAAGAAGAGGCAAAAGAGAAAATTTGGAAAGGTTTTTGATAATCACGACTTACCAAAACATGAGATTCTCCAAAATCCGTGTTAATATTTGCAAAATATTCTATGGATGTTGGATTCCATCTAAATTTTGCATCTTTCTTTAACATATCAGTAATTTCCTATACAATTTCTGCATAATTCAAAATAAACCTTCTGAGAAAATTTATTTCTCCTAGGAAAATTTGTATTTCCTTTTTATTTCCGGGTAAAGGTATATTACTGATTGCTTCCACACATTTTGGATCAATTCTAACTCCTTATTTTGATAGAATATGTCCCAATAATTTTCCTTCTCTAAGAGAAAAATGAAAATACTTTGGATTGAGGTACAATCCATCTTTTCGACATTTATCAAAAATTTGTTGTAAGTGTTTCAAATTCTCATCATCATATTTAGAAAATATTGTAACATCATCAAGGTATATCAGCACAAAATTATCCTTTTCTCCAGCAATGTCTATATGCATAGCCCTCTGAAACATATATCAAAAGTTCATCAAACCAAAAGGCATATTTTCATAAATAAAGGTTCCCTGTGGAATTGTGTATGTTGTCAAATTTTGATCATTTAGATGGACTTCTATTTGGTTGTATCCAAAAAACCCATCAATCATTGATAGCCTTGAAAATCCTATAACTTTATGTAAAATGTGATCCATTTTGGGAAGAGGGCAGTTTTCTTTTAATGATGCTTGGTTCAAATTCCAAAATTCTATACACAATCTAATCTCCCCATTTTTCTTCCTGGAAGGCACCAAATTTGCAACCCAATCTGATTATCTTAAAGGCACAATAATTCGATCCTAAAGCATTTTCTTCATTTCTTTTCAATTGAAGGCAACAACAAAGGATTAATCTAAATAATTTTTTTTTTATATAGCTTGACCCCTAACCTTAGTAGAAACTTATGTTGTATAATATCTCTATAATATGATTATAAGTCTTCATAAGACCAAGAAAAAAAATCATAATATTTCTTAAATAGATCAACATACCCATGTTTATAATCTTTTGAAATACCCTTTACCAATTTTATGAGCTTCGAATGTTGTTCAATGCAAATTTTGTAGTCTTAAACATAATCCTTCCAATTTTTCTTGCTAACATTTATGAAGAACATCATTTGTGTTGAATAATATTTCCAAAGGAACCAAACCTTTAGGAATCACATTACCTTTCACCTGCACAATTTTTTGGTCTGAAATAGAATCTTTCCAAGGTAAATTGTCTTCAATTTTTTCTTCTTCTTATTCAACATTCTCAGTTTCTTCTTCTTGATCAATTTTTGAATTGGAAAATTCTCCAACTACCTCCAAAAATCCTTTGATATATTCCTCATCTTTAAATACCTTCTAGTACTTTACATTTTTAGGTATAAAAGTCCTGCTTTTGATCTCTACTTCATACCTTAAAGGTATTTAAAGTTACTTTCTACCATTGCAAGTGAATTAGTCAATTTTTTTCCTTCTCTTGGAAAAAACTGAATACTAAATGCTGAAAATAAATTATCCACCAAGTCCCACACTTCATTCTGGTAAGATTTAAGCCTTGGATACTTTTCTTGACCCTGACCTCTTGTCTACTTCACTACTAACTCTAAATCCCAAAACATGGGTAGACATTATATCTTCATATTCCTATCAGTCTAGAAACCAAGAATCGGAGCTTCATATTCTGTGATATTGTTAGTGGAATCAAATTCCAATTTGTAATAAAAATGGATCATTTCAATCTTTCGGGGAAAGAAATAAAACCCTAGCACCATTTCCCTCTTTGGCATATGCACCATCAAAATATAAATCCCAAGTGAAATTATGTACTTCTTCTTTTTTCTAAATTGTTGGAGGAAATTGTACCTGAGTATCCCCAACAATTTCATAATTTACTTTCGACATAAAAAATGAAAAAACTTTGTCCTAGTTATAAACTGGGGAATTACTAGAACTTCCATCATTTGTGATTGTCTTGAAAAATCTTCACTTTCGATATAATCTTCTTTCTTCTCAACCAAATATTGGAATTATAGCATAAGGAAAATTCAATTTTATAACTCCTCCTAGTTTCGAGCCCCAAGATCTAAAAAGCATCATTCCAAATCTTATCAGCATGTTTGCAACCATGACAATGATCCTGACTGGAGTCTAAGCCAAGAAAACTATAGGATCCTTTATCAAGACAACACAATTTACTCTTTTGGAGCCAAACGAATACATGTCTTTATATGTCTTAGCGATATGAAAATTCAGTTTCTTCATAACAAAAAGAGGCATTAAATTATGGGAATCCACTAATTCAAGCATGAAATTATGTTGCATGAGATCATGCACTAAAACAGTAATGTAAAAATGAGGTGTGGTAGAGTCTTTTTCCTCCACATGAGGCCAAAACATGACCATAGACCTTTCTTCTTGCAGATTGATTGTATATGCTGAAAACATTACTTGAGATAAATTTAAGAAATCCAAAATTTGCTTCTTGTAAACAAGTTGCTTTTCCAACTCAACAAATGGGATTGGAATATTCACTTTCTCCAAATCATTTTAAAAAATTAAACAATTCACACTCTTATCTGATTTTTCCTTTTCCTACTTTACTAATTTGTATTTTTGAAATTTCTGCTAAACTATAGCACCTTGATTTTCTTGTTTCTTCTAATTTACTTTGACCTGTTAACCCTGGGACGAATCTCCTTGCTAGACTAAAATAGTCTAGATTGGTTGCTCGTCTTATCATTAGCGTGATGGATAGATTTTTACGACTGCTCCTCACTTTGGTCTTGAGTTCTAGATCTCTTTCTTGATTTGAGGTCATATTTTTTATGCAACTCATCCTGCATCATATTTGCAATCTTCCTATAGTAATCACCAATTTCTTCCTCAACGAGAAAGTTTTTCCTCATGCACTTCCTCACCTTCTTCTTCTAATAAAGTGGAATACCATTTTTCTTGGAATTTTAAAGTTTCTATGAGTGCTTCTTCTGGTTCATCCTCAAGATACAAAGGATTTCATGCCTCGTCTTGATCCTTCTTCTCCCTCTGAATAATTTGTAAAGGTGGTATTATGAACTAAGGATTAAAATTATTGTTCGGTGTTTGTTGAATTTCCTAGATGGATTCTTATTTTCCGGCTCCATTCTCACTAATTTGTTAGATAAATTTCTGATGAAATTAGTCATCTCATCCAATTTTTTTTTCTTGTGAGTCCTTCTGCTGATTTGAGGGCCTATAGTATTCTTTTTCCTTTTTCATATTGGCATGATCAATTTTTTTATTTTAGTTTTCCAACCACAGATAAATTTTCCTCAATATCCAAGGCATTAGTTTGAATTTGGTCTAATGTAAGATATCTTCTTTCCCTCAAGGTGAATCCAAAGTCTGATTCAAAAGCCCCTGCAAAAAACACTTTTTCACCTATAGGAGGTAGTTTAATCTCTACTTGAAGAATTTTATAGAGCTAATTGAATATTTTCATGAATTCAACAACTTTTTCATTAGGATTCCCTTTGATAGCATTGAACTATGTAAAGAAATAGCCATGATACCTTTTCTATTCCCACCTTTGTATGAAAACATTCTCGAACTCTTCCCAAGTGTTAATTGAATTTTTTGGGAGAGTTTTAAACCATTTTCTAGCCTCTCCATCCATATACTGCACAAACAACCTCATTACCACATCCAATATTCAACATTGATATTTTGTGCAAAGGCACAAAAGGCAGCCACATGCTTCTCAGCTGTAATTGCATCTTCTCCTATGAATCTTGGTAATAACTTCAAGAAATATTGAGGCATCCCATTCATGGGATGAGGCAAGTTCAAAGGACCATATTTTTTAATATAAATCCTCGAATTTCCATGTTTTTATTCAGGGGAGGTGGAATATTTATGGATTGAAATATAAAGGAGGGTAGAAGAATTATATAGATCAGAGTAGGTTGAGAGATTACAGGAATGGTCAGATATGCAATCGAAATGTCAACAATATTTATTTCTTCAACTTATGAAACGACTAGGAAAAAAAAAGAAACAGATTCGAAGGATCTTTCCTGAAGTGTAGATTCACGAAAAGGGAAATGAGGAGGAGGAAAAATCCCCTCAGAAAAATCCAAATTTCTTGAAATTTATTCTAGATGGGTTTCTTTAATTTCTTGGGAAAAATTATTTGATCCAAGAGAAGATAAAGTAGGACTTGGGGGTTTAGGAGATTGATTTTCTCTGCAAACCCTTCTGCATACAAGCTTCTTAGGATTACATAAGGCTGTGATATTTTGGTGGGAAGTATCTGACAGTGTGTGTGGTATTCTTAGAGACAGGATTGTTGTTTTTAATTTCCCACTTGGTGAGAAAATTTAGCCAACTCACTTTATTTTCTCACCAGAAAAAGACACGATTTTAAGAAAACCCAAGGAAAAATAAATATTCTCTTCGTTCCCTAGCAACGACACCAAAATATGTTGTAACCCTAAAGAAAACCTATGGTTGAAAAGAGGTCAATGCCTAGGACAACTATGATAAAAAAAGGTAAGAATTCTTTATTTGTTTGAAGTTGCAGTAATGGTGAAAGAAAGAAAAACAAAAAGTCTCAATGTATAAGGCTACAATGACAAAATATTTTACACAAAAACTTAGAAGAAATCATGAAGTACTATAGAAGTTGAATGATGAAAGTGTGGAGTGCAGTTTGAGGTTGTTTTAACAAAAATATATAGGTAATGTAAGCTATTATAGCAGAAGTAAATTTATTTTATAAAAAAGAACCAACAACTTCTTTACATGTTTTCAAAACTAGAAAAACATATAATGATTAACAATGAAAGAAAGAACATATAATTCTCTCTAGAAATTTGGAATCATCCAGAAAAAATATTATTACTTCTCTGGGGAAAGATTTTTCATTACAAAACCACAATGATCTCTCTGAGGCCAAAATTTGGAACCCCAAATTTGGTTCCTTTATTTCTTTTTAAAGAAACTTTTACATTGAAGACAGTTACAAAATTGTTAACTCACAAAACTAAATCATAACTATCTCTAGATTATTCGGTCCTTATGAGGAATCTAAAGACTTATACCTAGAAGACTAAACTATTTTAACTTTAAAATCACAAAATGTCATATTTCCTCAAAATTTAAAATAAGTGCATTCTTATCACTCAATAACTTGAGATTCTTATGTAGGCTCGATTGATGAATCTCTATGTTTCAAAACTCAAACTTTTGGTGGGGACATAAAATTTTGACATTTATTCCACACTACTAAGTCAGGGGTTGAAGACTATACTAGTCTATTGTAGGCAATTCTTAGCTCCGTTATCCTTATGTCAGTTGGCTTCTCAGAAAACGTGGTTTTAATTAACTGCAACAATTGAAAATCCCTCTATAAATAGTTCATAAACATTGTTTCTTTCATAATTGAAGTTATTGCATGTGAAGCATTAACTTTACTTCTATCCTTTACCATGAAGGTTTCTTATGTTTCCCAGGGGATTATATTTCCCTGATTGTCCCAACATGAAGGTAATTTTATATAGGAAATGACCTCCTCATCAAATCAGAGGAGAGGAACACTTTGGACTGGAAGAAAACCTAAGTCACAGGCCTATTTTCCAAGGTAATACACCCATAAACATACACTCTACATTTTGATGTGATATGTGACCCATCAAGGTGTGTTAACCTAAGGATAAACACTTTTTTTTCTTAAAGGTTTGCGATAATGGATTTTCATGAGCTTCCAAAGGTTAAAATGCGAGTTGACTGATTTTCATTCCATCCTACAGTCAATGTCGACTCAAAAAAGCTAGAAACATTCACCTTAGACCTCTCAAATGAAATTTCGAATCCTAACAAAGGAAAATGAAGGAGGAAAGAGAAATAAATTAGAGGCAACATCTAGCTTTTTCCAGAATGAAACTTGTGAAGAAAATGGCAATGACTGAGCCTCCCATCACCTATAAATTGGCGGTTAGGCCATATTAATTGCGATTAGAATTGGAAAATTGTTATGTTGTCGAACCACGGTTGAGAGAGAGAGAGAGAGAGAGAGGAGCTAGGAGCCGAGGGAAGCTTTAATACAACAATCATGGTTGTAATCATTATTCTCACTTATAATAACATAGATCTACCCTTGTTTTGTCTATGTCATGATATCAACACATTATTTCAGTATATATTGATTCAATGGTGAGACAGATGTTTATCGTTGATGTGTGCTAATACTACATGTCATTATGTGTTGATAGATTGGATTGATTAGAATTTTGTATGATGTGGATATTACTTGGGGGTGAGTGCATGGAGCTAAGTTACACATTTTTGCAATAGAGGGCACGTTTTCGGTGAAAAGTTACAACTTGATTGAGGTATTTTAAGTACTCGATCGAGAAAACTTTGAGCCCTTAATCAAGTTGTTTCAGGACTTAAAGATAGTTCAATCGAGCATTAAAACAAACACTCTATTGAGCTCTTATGTAACCTAATGTTATCTAGGAGCTCGAGCGAGCCATGTTTTTGAAACTTCCCGCCAATACAACCTAGGCGTGGAATTAAAAAAAGTGGCTCGAATGAGATATGGGCTCGATTGAGCCTTAAACATAGATCTAACCTTAAAGCTAGATCTAGCCTTAAAGCTATATCAAGCTATAGGATATATCGAGCCTTAAAGCTAGATCGAGCCTTTATTTAACCATGTTAAGGGCTCGATCAAGGGTTTGTTAAACCATCAATCAAGTTATTTGAAATATTATCTAAAACATTTTATCAAGCATTTTAAGCACTTGATTGAGTTGTTGAGACCTAAAAGGACAAATTTTTAACTCCCCTTTTATAGATTTCTTTGCAACACCATTTTCTACTCTGGAAGATTTAGGGAAGAATTTGTCCTTAAGTGGCGTTGTTGATCATTTCGTATTCGTAAAAGAACCCTCTATCCAATGGCATATGAATTTGACACTTTTGATTTTATATGATATTTTTCATATAATTTCTTTAAACATAATGCTTGAAATTATTTTGGATGGTTTCAAAGGGGCTGAATAAAAAACCAATAACATAAAATATACTCAATGAAAAATTTTCAAAAAATACCACATTCTTTGTTTACGATTCCTCTTCAAAATGGTACTCTTTGGTTTTCAATTCATTCAAATAGTTGAAAAAAATCTTATACGAACACATGTTTCTGCAAAATGAAATTGAAATATTACTTCGTCGACTTTGAAAAATAATAAAAAATATAGTTTTGAATAAAAATAAAAAAATTACATGTAAAACGTATTGCTCTTCGTTGAGATTATGATCATATATATATATATATATATATATATATATATATATATATATATATATATATATATATATATATATATATTTTAAATTACACATTTATACTAATTTATGCTACGTGAACACATGCATACCTCTTAAGATGTGTGAAAATTTGCAAGGACAAGCATTTCATTTAATGGAAAATTGAAAAATTATACAATGTTAAATTATTTTAAAAAATATATCATTAGGACAAAAACATAATTCTCCAGAAATTTTCTTTTAACTCTAAATCAAAATTCAAAATTCTTATATGAATTTTGAGGGCTTAAATTCGATAAAAGAGGAAAAATTTGAAATTGAATTACCACATTTAACCCAAAATTGTAGCCCATCTTCATGAATTCACCCTTGGTATCTTTTCTATGTGCAAGTCCCAATTTGAGAGCGGATCGATGTTTCTTCCTCCATTACACTGAAACATCTAGTGGATATATGTGAAAGACGAACAAGTAACCTCTCTCGGTTGCTTTGTCAATTTCTAGAATAACTTGATATGTCTACATGTATCTTTTAACAATTGCAGGTCCCTTAATTCTATCTGCCTCAGGTTCCGGGAAACTTGGAAGGGTTTTTGTCCAACACCTATGCATTAATCCCTATAGAAGAATTGGAAAATCCACTGGGGAGAATTCGTATTCCCAATTTTATTTTTTCTTCTCCTAAATACCTTCTCTCTGATCTTGTCTTTCCTTGAATTCCCATCCATTGTTTGCTTGTTTAATAATCCAACTGATTTGAACACTATTGTTAGACCCATACCCTCTTATTTTAAGTTAAACATGTGTAACACTATCTTTAGTGGGAAACAAAGTGTTATAATGCTATCTAGCACTTATCATATTGTGTTGCCTCTACCTATAATGCACTGGATTGATATCTTAGCCTGCGTTAGTGTTTAAAACCTATGATTTGTCACTTTTCTAGTGATTTCCACTACCTTTGTTTTGCTTGTTTGTGTCTTAAGGTATTTTATTACTTAGATTATAATCATCATGGCTCCATTCCTATTTTCTTTTGGAATTTATTTTATCTTGCATTTGATTGCATCTTAAAAGAAAAAAGAAAAAAAATGATTATCTTCTTAATCTGCTTGATATTCTATACATTTGTGTGCATGCACCTTGGAGTATCATTGTCTGCAATAATTTTAGGTGAATTGAATCTTGTATTTTTTATTTTTTTTCAGTTTGGAAAAGGCATATAGTTACTCCCCCCTTGTAGAAAATATTATTCATCAAACTGAAATTGAAAAGCATATTTTCTGCATGGTTTGAGTCAGAATCTTATAAAACTTCATATGTTAAAACCCCTTCCAAGGACATTAAAGTAACTTTAAAATAAATCTCGTAATAAAAGTAATAAACAACTCTTTTTTAGAATAAACACATATTATTTTAGGCTTGAGTCTTTGGATAGGTTGTTGTGAGTAAACATCCCAAGACTGAAAAACTTAAACTAGTGTCTTTAAAGAGAGAAAATTATGTTGCACTCACATCATCCGAGACTGCTCCTCTTACAAGTGAGTTAAGCACAAGAAAACATTAGAGTGTAAGAGAAGGTAGACCACATTTGATTGCATTTTGATGGGCATTTGTGTATTGTGAATCCCCTCGGGAACATCAAAGATGAGTTGGGGACTCAGGCGTCGTTTCCACATAATGTACTATCTACAACCGTGTGCCCCCAGTGGTGTCTGTGATTTCAGGTGACCTTAGTGGCAATATTTTTAGTGAAAAACACAAGGTGACTTGGGTGGGATGCCCTTTTACTTAAACAGATGAACCTACGTTGTATTTGGTTTGTTGGGAAGGTGCTTCTCTTTAGGAGAGTGCTTGGCCCCTTCTTATTGAGGTTCAGGCGAAGCTCAAGATAAATCATAACTTTACATTTGGTCACCTCTCTCTTATATCCCTTCGATATGGGTTTCATCACCATCTAGTTGTGTCTATCATACATAGTTATGTTCCTTGGCCACTTGTTTATTTCCTTTACAATATTTTTTATTTTTTAGTTGTGTGTTGTTTTGTTATTGAGACTAATATGTACATCACTTAATAAAAAATTTTAAAATATATTCATTGTGGCTACCCCAGGTTCTCTTTGTCAGTCTTGACACCTGCAAGGCATTGATCCTATTTTTGTGGAGGAATTTCTAAGTGAATCAGATTCCTTCACTGCTCGAAGGGAGTTAGTCTCCAGTTTCAAACCTTGAATCACACCATCTTGACCCAAAGTCTATTATATATGAGGACCCTTCTACTAAAGGTATAATACCTCCTTGTAATCCTCCACTTACAGATCTTTTTGGGACTATCTTGATCTAGGAAGCACCCTTACCTTTAGCATCCTCATTGGTTTCCATTTTGAACATCCCAATGGATGCTAGTGAGTCATGGTATTTCATGGACACATTTTCTCCACCACCATTCAACCTGCCTGTCTCAAGTTCAACACCTGTTGTGGGTTAAGGCTAATGTAAAACCTATGGCTCATCCATGAACCTCATCTACACCAACTTGGGGTGGTGTCTCAAATTTCCCTACTAATTTTGAGTCAAACCTTGGTGTTCCTAGTTTGAAAACCTTCAACAATCTGTTTAGTTGGAATCCATTGCTTGGTTCAACTCCCCCACTACTGTAGAATGGGGACAAAGTTTTTAGTACTTATCAACCCGCTCGGGGCATTCTTTCATCTAAATAATTTGTGGTTCAACAGGGTCATTATTTGATGGATTATCTTCCTATTGGTAATTACCTCATTGTTGGTGGTCATTTACTTAACCCGTCTTATGTGGCAAGTGGTGTTTCATTACCTGGACCTACTACATCTCCTTGGGGCCTGCCAACTCAACCATATGCATATATTGGGGACAACCTCTATCCTGGGGGAAACTCATTAGCTGGTAGCCTTCCTCAGCCTAGGGGCATGCCTTATGGCCCATCACTCTAAACAACCCCACCACTATCTCATGGAAACTACTATCTGTTAGTATCAATATTTGCATCCTTCCACCAGTGATCAAATTAACTCTTTCATGTCATGTTAGGGGTCCCATTCTGAAATTTTTGTCATTCCACTAGGTCATGCAAAAATTTGATCACTTGTTGCATATTTAAATTGAGTTTCACTCTTTTAAAAAAAAATCATCACTTGCTGGCTCATTTCATCACTATGCTGAGGGTCCATCACTCATGAGTTTTTATCACCTTTTCAGTGATTTCAACATGAAGTTCATTTAGTTAGGGTTTCCATTAGGTATTAGGGTTTTCAAGGTCCATCAAACTACCATCTGCATAGATAAAATACCAGCAAGTAAAAGGGTGAAAAATAAACTCACTTTGCTATGTAAAGCTGACATGCAATTTAATTTGTATTCCATTATGTAATTTTATCTTTTATCAAATATGTAATAAGTTCATGGTTCCAAATAGCTGCCAACTCAGATTTCCATATGCCAAGAAGATCAAAGTTTCAAAAATCCTAGTG
The DNA here is from genome assembly GCA_034641835.2 of Pinus albicaulis. Taxonomy (NCBI): domain Eukaryota; kingdom Viridiplantae; phylum Streptophyta; class Pinopsida; order Pinales; family Pinaceae; genus Pinus; species Pinus albicaulis. The sequence continues at coordinate 290,678,564 of CM076576.1, forward strand.
TTCTCAAATCCATCAAATAATCAAATTCAAAGTGAAAGGTAAAGGTTAAAATTCTTAAAGTGAATGTGAGAAGGAAAAGCGAGTCCCAAGAGCTAATTCATCCAATCCATCAATTATAAATCCCATCAAAAGATCAAAGAGGCACCCATTTTCTCTCTAAGCCATCGAGCTCTCACTCCCTCAGCTCGAAAATCAAATTTGTAAGGATAACAACAAATTTTTTGGGTGGCGATGCGCTCCTAGAGGCAAGGCACCATGCTCCTGGCAAAGGCGTTGCACTCCTAGCAGACCAGCGTTGTGCTCCTGCCCAACTTCTCTCAAAATTCCCAAAACCCCTTGCAAGTATTTATAATTATAAATTCAGAGTTTCTTCAATTGTAAACATGTAATTTAACCTCATAAAATCCCTCCATAAATTTCATCATTACATATTTCATGGTGTTCGTTCTCCTTGTTTCAAGTATTGATTTTTCAAGCTAGAAACCCTAGTTTCACTCCCACATCATAAATTTGTTCCCCTAAACCCAAATTTACCCTTCCCACATCTCAGTAAACATTATCCATATCCCTATATCACTAAATCCCCATTCCTAATACACATTTGCCAAAACCCTAGATCCTAGGCTACAAATTTCCTAGGTAGCTTCCCATACCTGTAATAAATTTCTAAATCCCACTTCCCTAAGTATTTTGATCCTCTATCACTCCCCTAAGTTCCCTAACCCCCTTCCCTACTTCCCTAAATTTTTCGACACCCATCCCCACTCCCTAAACCTATTTCCCACTCCCCTTTCCCTTCCCTAGGGTTTTAATAACCAAAAGAAGCATCATGGAGGAGGAAGATAGAGATTTCATGGAAGAGGACAGAGAGGAAAGAATACCTCACAAGGGAGGGAGGATTTTGAGGCTTGAGCCAACTAACACTAGAGATTTGATGGCCTCACCCATGAAAGTCACTTGTTTCAAATATGTGGGGTGCTTTGATTTCTGTGAAGTGGTCCAAAGTGTTCAACATCACCATGTTTTGATTGGGGTTTTAATATGAAACCTTCAAGACAATCAAGTGACCCTTGCATGTGTGACCTTCACCATCTCCACATCCATCATTGATGCTGCCACAGTGATACCCAATGTGGGTGAGAAATGGTTCAAGGCCAAAGATCTAGATGACCAACATTATGAACCATTCCTCAAGGCTTGGTAAAAAAATGAAGGAAAGAGAGTTTTCCCTTTCAATTACTTTCTTGATAGATATGCTCCCTTGATGAAAATCATCATTAAGTACTTCTCTTGTGAAGACAGATTCTCCAGAATCTATACATATCATATCAGATTGCTCATGCACTTCACAAGAGTGAAATTTCTCAACATCCCATACTACTTGTTCAGAAGTATTGAAAAAATGGCCTACATAGTACAGAAGAGAGAATATGATCAGCAAATGAATAGCATCTTCCACCACTCCCTGATCAAGATAATTTTCCTTCATCATCTAAATCAGTTGAACATTTCATGGGACACTTTCATTTCCAATGATTTCTTCACTACTCTACAAGCTTGGCATGCTGAAACTATGCCTCCTCCACCTCAGCCCACTGCACCTATTCCTCCATCAGCTCAACCTACTAGACCCATCTCATCACCATCATTAGTATTTCAGAGCCAAATTGGGTCATTCAGCAGAGTTGTGGTCAACAAGCCTAAAAATAACAAAGAAGCTAAAAAAGATACATTGGTCAAAACTTATCAGAGAGGGCCTAGGCAAGTGTTTTCTCCATAGATTGTGGAAGGTACCTTGCCTTCTTCATCAGCAAAGAAGGTACAAAAAAGAAATAAAAAAGAGGTAGTTTTTCATGAGGAAGTCATGCAAGAGGATGAAGAACCTCATGAGGAGGAAACAAAGATTGATCTAGTTGGCTTGAATCAACAAGATGATCATGAGGCTTCAATATTGCTCATCAAAGAGAAAGAGGCCCAAATCAGAGAGCTTCAAATTATCTTGGATAGAGCTTAGTATGTCATATCATTCCTTGAGCAAGAGAATAAGCAGTTGAAAGATCAACAAGTACTTATGGAGCTAGACCTTCTCAAAGCAAAAAGAGGTAAGGCTATGATGTCACTTGATGATCCTGACCATGATGACATTCAAACTAACAGAACAAGACCAAAAACAAGAGGTCTTTTGAGAGCTCTAGAACAACAGAAACCTAAGGATGAAAACCTCAATTTTGAGGAAAGGATTGCCAAGGAGGTTGATGTTTATAGAGAGATATGGTTAGATAGGGTAAACCTCCACCTTGAGAGAATCCTCCACAAGGCCAAAAAAGATAACAAGATTCTTAGAAACATGTCTAACATGCACATCACAAGAAATAAGATGTATATCATTAAACTCGAGAAATTGGAGGAAAAATATAAGCAAACCCTGATTAAGAAAAAGGAAGAAGATAAGCTTGACATCCTTGTTGAGGCCTCTCTAATTTCTTAAAATACTTCATCATCATTCCACATAACAATTTTGAAGAGTTTTTGAGCAATTTTTGCAATTTTTGGGTTTTTGTGCAAACTTCTGACTATCTTCAACACACTTTGACTGTCAGGAGCGCAGTGCCCTAGGCGTTGCGCTTCTTTTGGGGGGCCTCCAAAGGAAACGATACCACCACCATTGGATTCATAAGGCATCAAAATGAAATTTTGACACTTTGTAGGCCAAAAATGGACAAACTGGAAGGGAGAAATGGCCCAAAACACCTCAAAATGACATTTATGCCCTCATTTTTGGGCAGGCACTATGCTCCTAACCAGTCTTGGGAGATTTAACTATTGGAGGGGCTAAACTAATAATTTTTGAAAAACACGTAAATTTTTGGAAACTAGATAGGACAAGATTTCCAATGATATATCCTGAGCTCAATATGGACATCCGAAACCCCCTCAAAAGCTAGCTTGACGTTGGTGCACTCCTGACAATTGTTTGATTTTTCTAATTTTTTCCTAGTTTTCTGAGTTTGACCATGGAAAATGTGAATTTTACTAATGTAAATGATGGATTTAAATGTAATTATGATGATTTTTAGTTACTAGAGGGTAAATACATTATTTAAAAGTGTTTTCATGGATAAATGAATTAGTTTCAATAAAACTAGTGGAGAGTTTGTTTGACCTCCCTAGTCTTTGGGTTTTCAAGTCAGCCTTTTGTGGATCAGCTCCTCAACTCAGGGATTCGACCCTCGAGGTTGGGAGAAGTTGTTTCTTGACTATATCTTTCAACTCTTTACTCATTTGAGAGGTTGGATGATGTTGTACTGATCATAGACACTGGTGTATTCATATTTTGGCAGGAATATATTGGATGAGTTGCAGCTATTTTGGTGGGATTTTTGTGGTACTGTATTTTGACATAGTTTCTTCTTCTGTTGCATATGTATGAATGTTTTGTACTTTCCATTTTCATTCCACTTCTATGATATGTTTGATTCTCAAGTATGATAAGCATAAAATATCTTGTATGCTCTGTTTTGGGAGAATCGTCATAATTTGTTTCATTTTTTCAGTTTAAAAAGAATTCAAGTACTGTCATGCTCTTTTTAGAACCTCAGCAATGTGATCCATCTCACCTAAGAACCCTAAAGTGTTAAAGTTCCTACCTACCTTTCCCCATCATATGCCTACAATTTTGATCTTATTTTCCCTGACCTAGTTACCTCTTTGACCTAATTCACTCATCCAGCACCCAAATCAACCAATCAAAACCCCTGTGCTACTATACCTAGCCTAAAAACTAATTGATCCAGTCCTCTTGGTTGTGATCCCTTGGAGAGAATTGTCTCCTGCCTAATAGGGCTAGCTACTTGGCGAGAGATTGGTCTGTAGTTACCTTTTCTAGTCTCTTCTCAGCCTCGGAGATCCGGTGGAGTGGTAACACTATCCATCTTAATCTATGTACCCTATCAGAAAACTATTGATGTGAGGACTTCCTCGTCCCTCTAGTCATTCTACTCTTCCTTGGTATGATTCAAGTGCATCTACTCCATTTTCTTCTTGGCTATATTGGACACCTCGAATCTATACAAATTGACAAATGATCCCATAAACCATAAATTGTTATGGCGTCCGACCCCGCAAATGTTTTTTTGTAGACATTCCTAAGTTTAAAGGAAAGCAAGAAGCACAATAATTATTTTTATGGGCTTTTTCTTGCTTGTTAATCCAAAAATCCTTGATTTTTCTTCTTTTTTCTCATTAAACGACTACTATGATGAATGAGCATTCTTTTTATGATATTTTTCTATTCATTAATCTGAAAAAACCCCAAGTTTCCTTCTTTAGGCTCATTAAACTCCCATGAAGAATACCAATCCTTCTTTTTAGGGACTTTTTCTCACTGGTAAAACTGAAAAAAACCTCGAGTTTACTTCTATGGTGTCGTAAAACTCCTACGAATAATATTGGAGAGTTTTTTTTTCTCTTTTTCTCACTATTAAACTAAAAATATATACTTCAAGTTTTATTTGTTTGAATCGGTTAACAAATTTTACGAATATTATTGAGTTTACTTCGTCCCCTCGTACTCGTAACAAAATAAGGTAGACATCTATTGAGCATAGTTTTCTCACTTTATCCAAACTCAATGGAATAACTTACATAAAAGGAATTGTGTCTGGTATACTATTAAACCTTTGTCACATCTGGTAATCAACCATGACAAAGGTACCCCCTTGGATTAATCCTTAGTTCTTTTCAGAATCTGTAAATGTGAAAGACAATTGAGTTTACCCTCTCTGGACTCATTCAAATTAATCATATTGGGAAAAAATTGGAAACAATAATGTATTCACTATCTATATTGTAAAGGATCTTTTGGAAGCAGTATTCTTGGCACTCCATTTAACATGGCACCCCCTTAGCATATTCATATTTCATTCGCTTATCTTAGAGCCTTACCATCCTATGAGTTTAGACTTGATACCCTGATGTCCCTTCATCCCTATATCCTGAAACTTTTTTGTGTTCTTGAGTATAAGCTACCTGGTCCCCCTTATGTCGTGCCTATTATTGTTCAAGGGATCTTGTTATCCTTTGCTTCCTATATAAACCATTCACTCATATTCCTATTTTTCCCTCAGTTCGTTTATATATCGAAGTATAATCATTCTTATCCCATTTCACATCAATTTATGTACGACACCTCATTTCATACCTTTGACAGATTTATTCCTCTTGACTTCAACATCTTATCTAGGATCCTGATTCAGAAACATCTCAGTACCCTGGAACTTACATTCCTTAGTGGTAGGTTACCCTGAGTTTGATTGAAGGTTTTCATCATTGGTTCCTGGTTGAACGATTATATGATTGTTCAACATCAACACCTTTTATTCACACTCACTATATTGTACTTTGCATATTGGAGACCATAATCCTTATTGATGTCCATCCTCACACCTGTTAACAGTTTTCATCATTGACTGGTTATCGAACGATTTCTCACATGTTTGACTTCAACTCCTTTATTCACATGTGCAGAAATATGATATTTTTGGAAGCGATGACCAAGACCTTAAGTAGAGACTTACATCACTCAGGCTTTTTTCCATTTCCAAGCTGTGATTATTGTTTTCTGAGATTGGTCGTCAAATTGATCAAATTATGACAAGCTTCCACATTGTGCCTATTAGTGGACATGACAGTCATACCGTTTTTGGAAATCACTTTGATTTTTATACTAAGCATGGGAATTCCCGACCCAAGACATATTTATATATTGTCACATATGTTTTTGATTTCAGGTCTCCCTGAGTTCTGAAGCTCTGATCCTCTCTCTCTTCATCTACAATTTGTAAAGTATTTTGACCATAATCTTCTTCTTTGCCCTCAAACTTTAGGGGGCATATTTTATACAATAAATGAACTCCTCATCATCTTAGAGGAGAAGAAAACTTTGGAATAGAAGGAAACCTAATTTACGTGACTATTTTGTAGGGTAACACACCACAGCCACAGACACTCTTCATTCTAATGCGATCTATGACCCAGAAAGGTGCCTTGGCCTAAGGATTAACACTTTGTTTTGCCTAAATGGTCGCATTACTGGATTTTCATGAGCTTCTGAAGGTAAAAATGTGAGTTGACTAACTAACACTCTCTCTTACACTCAATGTCAACTCCAAAAATAAAAAAACATTCACCTCAGACTTGTCAAAGTAAATTACCAATCCTAACAGAAGAAAATGTAGGAGGAAAGAGAAATAAAGAGAAGTAAACATATATCTTTTTCCCAAGTGAATTTGTGAAGATATTGGCAAGTTCTGAGCCTCCCATCACCTATAAATTGGAGGCTAGTCCATAATAATTGGGATCATAATTGGAGCATTGTTATGTCGTTGAAACGCGGTTGAGAGAGAGAGAGGAGATAGGAGCTGATGAGCCCTATAATTTCACCAAGAGTGTTGCAACTCCCAGAGGCTACTCTACTTTACTTTATCAACCTGGGGCTCATACAAACTTGGAGGTGACAACTCTATATACACAACAGGTGCATTCTACTCATGCAATCCTCTTCTCAGTTCTATGAAGGGGTGATACTGTTAGGGCTTCTTCTAGGGAATGAAGTCTGTCACACTTCTAAATGAAACCTAAGACTGAAAATAACTCATGATCATTACTCTATCAGCAAGAAAGAAACTATTCTAGAGCATAAGGACTTATCTGGTTATTTTCAAGAAAGGAAATCCATAATTAGGATAATGTAAGAAGCGTAGTTAAACTAAGTGGAATTCATAAAGTAAATTGATGAATTGAACTTACAAAAATGGAAACTAATCTAAGTAGACATGCTAGGACAAATGGATAATGAAAATCTAGCTACTTCATGCTTGACTTCTATGCTTAACAATGCATTTATTCATGAGCTAACTATGCTTGTAAATACTCTATTTTGCAGCAAAAAAAATAGGCACTGATGTGGCTTAAGAAGTTATTGGAATCATTGTTTTAGAGATGAAGGTATCTTGGAGGTTGTGCCAAGTCTAGGTGAAGTGAAATAGGGTTTTTGGGCTGAAGAAGTGGTTGAATGGCGCTGCTACAGGATCTGCTATATGATTTCCTATAGTGCTACAGGATGTCCTGAAACGATACAGGAAATAGGCTGAGGGTAGTTTGAGGCCATAAATGGTGAGGAAAGGTGTAGGAAAGGTGGATTAAAGATGGACCTAGGTGGATGGAAGGTATCCAACCCTTTGGACAAGCTCAGAACTTATTTCAAAGCTTGTATTTCACCTCCAAGGTGGCTTTTGGTGTTGTAGTGAAGATTTAAAAAACAATGTTGAAGGAGATTTTGTTGAAATTAGGTTGGTGAAGGGCAGAAACTGGATCTAGGGATGTTGGTGGAGTCATCTTTTGCTGCTCTTCTCAAACCTGCAAGAAACTACATGTTCATGCATTTATAATTGACGGATCTATGATGAAAATGGTGGAAAATATGAGTTGAATTTAAACAAACATAGCTACGCATTTGAAACAAAAAACTAACTCAACATTCACAACATGTTCATGGTAAACAAAGCAACCTATCTATTATTTCCGATAAATCATAAACTGAAAACAATTTTATTCATGGGGTGAAGATATGCCCTCCTCAAGCTCCAATGAAAGAGGTGAGAGAGGAAGAATTTAACACACAACTTTGGAGTTTTATATGCTACTATACTATGAACTGTAAGAGCCTAACTACAGTAACATGAAATGGAAGCAAACTAAACATAGCAAGATGAAATGTAAGCAAATTAACTACAAAAATGAAATAAAATAACTATAATGGCATGGAGAGTAAACACAAGTACACGAGAGATTGAGGCCAATGGATTGAGCCCTAATCCACAAGATTAACTCTCTGAAACTAAATTAGTGAAGGAGGAATTGAATACTAATTTTATTGCCTAAACAATCCCATTACATAACACATGAAATTCACAATTGTTTATTACAAGAGATAGGGGTACTCTAGCTATCTCTAAAAATCACATACTAATGAGTTGTTGCTCTGCCCTATGTATCCTAAAGTGTAGCTACCAAAAAATCTTCCCCTTGGGCTTCGAGAGAAGTGGAGCTTTTATTCACTTAATCTTCTTCTTGGTTGGTTGCCTTTCCTTGCTGCCTACTTTGAGCTTTGATTGCACAATATTCAACAAAAATGGCATATCTTAGTGATTTTCCTGAATTTAAACCATAATAAGCATTTGAAGTATGGAAACCCTTAATTACCATCTACACTAAGCAACATATGACCATAATGTAATTAAATGTAAGAAAGAGAGACTAATAATTCTAAAAAGGTGACAGTTAACCCCTCAAAAGATACCTAATGATGGTGCTCATCATCACCCCACTACAAAATGGTTGCTCATCCTCGAGGAACTTAGTCCTCCTTATTCATCTCTTTTAGTGCCTTAGTGGCCCCTCTGACATCCCAAGGAAGAAGTGAAGGATTTCGCTCAGGAGGGTAGAATCCAACATTATTTTTTTCCTCTTCCCAATATTTTTCTTCCTCAACTTCGTATTTCCTTTCACCTAGTCCCAACAACAAAGGTGGACTGAGTTTTAAGCCAAGTCATTGGATCTTTATTGTCTACACAAACCTTTTGTACAATGGTTACACCCTCTTTGGGACATTTCTCAATCCCTCTAGGGTATGATATTCCATGTTCCTAAGACTAAGGGGGAGGCCATTCCACCTTCTCTGACTTGCCATTACGCATTCTTCCCCTAACAGTATAGAAATGTCATCAAAGTGTGCAATGTCTTGTGATTGGATGCTAAGGTACTTTTTTGCAAGGTTTTCATCCTTTTCTATCATGAGGTGATTGTTAATGACCCCCCTAGGGATGAATAGTTATGCCCTTATGTGTAGAGGATCCCTTCCTTCTCTTCTCATCGCCCTGTTTACCTCCTCTTCCCTTGCCTCCTCATTGACCATCGAAGAGGCTAAGGCCATCAACTGCATGTCCCCCAACCTAGGGATATGGTCCCAAATATTTAAATAAGTCAAAACAAGATTGTGCATATAAAAATTTTTCCAACTTGGTCTTGTATCCTATCCTTGACTAATTGCAAAAGTCAATGAACTTCTTGCAGTTTTGGAAAGGAAATGATCCATGAGATGCCAGTGTCTTAATTTTAAATTGCAACCACTATTATTTTACATAGATGGCATAGGAATTTGAAGGATATCTATGTTGTATTTCCTCCATGCACAAATATTCCATGGTGGAAATATGTTTTTCCTTTTGCTAGAGTTAGCTTTGTAACCTTGCATTTTATGCCTATGTTTCTTTAAGCTTCTCCTTTAACACGTTTCTCTAAGTCTGACATCAGCTAAATCCCTCCCCATTTTAGTGACCATTTCTTCAATGATTCCTATATCATGCACACCTTTTGTTTTGGAAATTTGCATCCAATGATGTGTGTGTGCTCTTTCTTGCTCTAGTTAATAAAATAGGGGAATTTAGAGGTTTTGAGGAATCATTCTTCTTCCTTCAACAAATTTTTAGTAGGAGGTCAGATTTCCCTGAGGGCTAGGGTGTGAAATTGATCATATGTCTTTATGGACTGATTTTGGGGAGGTAGGCTCCTCCTTTTGTTCCTCCTCTGCCTTCCCTTTGGCATCATGCCCCTCAATTTGTGCCTCTTTTTCAACATCTTGGGCTTCTTTCCCTTCCAAGGGTGCCTTATCTCCCTCCCCCATGGCTTCCTGATTTTTTTTTGGCACTGCTAGAGTTTCCTGTAGCATAGACACAGTTTCCTATAGAAAACAACGTTTTTCATGTAGAAAACCCTCTTTTTCTTACTTCCCCTTATTTTCTACCACTTTAAGGCTTGTGGGGGTTGGTACTTTTTTAATGGATGCTAGCCTTGAAGAATGTCTCCTCCTATAGGTCAATGGTATCTTTTCAGGTGAGGTGACCTCTTGAATTCTCTCTTCTTCTAAGATTATTCAATATTTAATTTTGGGTGACTCCTCAATTTTTATAGTGCTTTTTCTTGGATTCAGGGGTTTCCCTTGCTTTACCTTGGTACTCTTTATGGTTCTGAAGTACACAGGGGTCTATCTTTTCCTCTTGGCCTTCACTTGTGTGCTTAGAGTGGCTAAGGTGGTAGCCACTTATTTCTTTGATGTTCCTAGTGAGAGGTTGGTCTGTTGGGGAGAGATGTCAGTGCCCAACATGGGGTCTAATATCTCTTCCTCACCTGTCTTTCCTTCCTTTTTACCTTATGTTTCTTCCTTCTCCTTTTCGTTTCATTATCTTGTGTCATATTTCTCTTTCTCTTCTTCTTTCCCTTCCTCTGTTTCTAGGGTTTATGTGGTTTCTGCTTCTGTCTCCATCTCCTCTTCTTCCTCTTCTTCATCTTGTCCTTCTGTCCCTTCAATCTCCCATTCTCCTTATTCCATTCGCCTCCCTCCAAGACTGGAGGGAGGGGTTTTTCCATTTTGTGTATCTATGACTTGTTCCCTATCCATATCTATGAAAGTGGACCAAGATACTAGGGTTTTCAATCTATTTAGAGCATATCCTACTATAGCTTAATGAGGCCTGTGTGAGCTAAGTGCTAGTACTTTCTCTCCCTCACCTTCTGGGTCATGCCCCTGATCGATTGTAGGAGGAATTATGGAATTTTTAGTCTCTATTCTAGAGGGAGATCTCATTGGAACCTAAGCTCATGCAATAGACTGAAGTGGTGTCAATAAACCATATTGATTCTTCCCTCATAGGAAATGTAATTGATTATGTGAAATGCTACTTCATCCCAAGGGTAAGGGGGGATTTCTCTTCTCACTCCATTTTTGTCCTTGATGAATTCTTCATTTCACATAAAGAAATTAATTTTAGATGCAGTGCTAGACACCCTATATTCTCTATTCCACTTGACCCATAAAGGTAAATTGGTCACTCTGCTAATCAATTTAGGTGTTATGGTGATGGCTAGACCTCTGACCATAGTGGTGTCCCTATCATCTGCTTGTGAGTGTAGGGCCACTGCAAACTCTTGAGCCACATCATCATCAAAGCCCTTGATTATTTCTAAAAACATCAATCACTTGAGGGTGTAATATGATTCCCTTGATATCTGTGGGTTCCCTTCTATTAAATCCTCCCCCATTTTCTGGTTGTGTCAAGGAGGTCGTTGGATGGTTTTTGTTTGAGAATAATGGTAGTGTGGGGCCTTAGAGATTACAATTTAACAAAAACTCATATTACCTTGGTTCTATTTCTTTAAGCAGCCTCTTGAATCCTAAATTATTGCTATGACTGTGTATAATTTTTCATGGAAAAAAATTCACAATCGTTGGTGAGGTGACATCCACTTACCTCTGACCTTTGTTGTTTTCTTGATTAGGATATGGTGGTTTTGGATGTCAATACCACCTGTGAGTGGATCTCACTACAATTATGATCACTATGAAGTATTCTCTAGACTTTCTTGTAGCATCAACAGATTTCCTGTAGCACGGGTTTGCATGCATGTAATATTCCAAAAATGGAAAAGACAGGAATATAGAAACACAATGAATGGAAACTACAACAATGTACACATAAAAAATAAACACCATCATAATATGCAGAATAGATGAGCCATTTTATTACTATGTAGGTGGATTACAATGTACAACAGTGCTCAAAATATGAAACACTCAAGCCAAACAAGTATAGAATGACCCTAAAGCCCTCTCCTCAAAGGCATTGCGTAACTATTGGACTGTTGGAGGTTATATTGTGTTGTTCCTCCTGCAAATTTGAAGACTGCAACTGCTGACTGAAAATATGTGTGTAGATCAAGAAGTTTCGAAACTCAGATGATGTCGAGATTTTAGATAAGGGCTCTAATATGATGAATACATACGATAACCCAGAAAGGATTTCCAGATCTAACAATCTTGGAAAACCACCCTATTAGGGCCTGCAACATATAACTATTGGGTATGTAGATCTACTACATGAACTAAAGATAATATGGTTGCAATAATATACAAGCAAATCAATGCATAGAGGATTGATCCCTCCTCCAGATCTCCAAGCTAGAAGCTTGAGACCTATCTCCTCCTTCCTCCTCCACTAGATGTAGGTGTTGAATACACAACAACTAGAATAAAAAATGTTGTCAGAGAGGTTGGATATATATCCTAATGCTAGATGCTACAATTCAGCTCAATAATTATGTAAATAATATTCCCAAAGTGAGGAGATGATCCCTCATAGGATTTCTAGTTGAAATAATAGAAACTTCCTTCCTCCTTCAGATCTACAGGACTGAACTGTGCAATTCCTAGGGGAGATGTTGTTGCATGGAGGTATAAACTGATGTCCTGAATTCCAGATATCAATATGGTTCTCCTATAATACTGATCTAGAAGCACAAGGTGAAAGGATGAATCCTCCACCAGTTTCTAGCTGAAATGTTAGAAACAACCTCCTCCTCTCAAACCCTCAAGTAGGGATGTGTAATTCCTGAGATTGAATGTGCTGTAGAGAGGGGTTGAATGTGGAACCTATGCCTAATTATTTATGGTATCTCAAAATAACCTTCCCATAGTAGGAACTCGAAGTCCCTCATGGGTAACGGTGGGATTTTTGCTCGGAAACACACGTGTGCTAAAAAACACTGCAACCTTAGCTAAACAACTAAAGCGTGCATAGAAATATCAAATGACAAATCGAGTTCTAAATAAAATTCTAAATCCTGCCTTCTATTGCTTCCTTCATCTTCCTTTCATACTTTGTGAACCTTCTGTAGCCTTGGCCCACCTCATAATTGCGCTACTCATGTGGCCACTAGCCTCCATGAAGGCTGCGTTGTCTCTCCATGATCTCCATCATCTCTGCATATAATTCCCACTCTCTCCATCTTGTGTGCATTAAATGCACCACTTCCTCCACTATTTAATCATTAGTGCTCTATGATCTTACTTTTATTTCACTATGTTATTACTTTGACTCCTCCATTATCTCCATGACCTTATCATTAATGTTGCATGATCTCCAATCTTCCTTCAATAAGAAGCTGCTCCACTACTCCATAATGTAGATATATTATCTAATTATCAACATACACACACCAATAGTGGATTTTATTCATCTATGGGGTTTATGGGTCCCTCCACCCTCTTATTTACTTAATTAATTAGAAAAAGTAAGAACTCTAATATTCCAATTATCTGATGGAAAATTGGGTATATTACAATCCTCTACACCAAAATGTTGCTTTTCCTCAACCAACTGCAAAATTAGATGCTACAACAATCCATCTCCCTCTAAATGGCATCCTCATATGGAAGGCCTCCCCATTTTCTCCAATGTGTTATGCATGCCCAGCTCCAAATATGGCACTAACAAATGTCTAGAATGGCCTCCAACTGAAAATTTAGATGACTCTCCTCATCATTGAGTCCCCAAGTGGCAACCATATTTTTTCCAATATCCTATTCTATGCATGAGATAGATAAAGTGGAGTGGTATCTTCCAAAATTGGAAAATCCCAACACGTAAACTATCTCTCCATCCCATGCTACATGAAGTAGATTTCATCTCTCCATGCTGTCATCATTGGCCATGTTGACCTTGTTGGCTCCAACATCATCCTAACATTGTGAAAAATAAGAAGTAAAGACATATGGATGAACATGTAAATTGTCAAACCATACTCTCCCAATAGTAACCACCGCAAAAAAATTCTCCTGATGCAATGCCAAATCATCATCAACCCAAGTATGAGAGCCATACTCTCTCAAAATAAGCCTCCACAGTAATGCCTCTTGCTACCACATCACATCATCATCAAACCAAGTGTAGTAGCCATACTCTCTCAAGAGAAGCCACCGCAACAATGCCTCTTGCTTCCATACCACCTCATCATCATACCAAGTATGGTGGCCATAATCTCCCAACAGAAGCCAACATAGTAAGGCCTCCTGTTGCTATCCTCCATTGTCATCATGCAATGTATGACACAAATTCAATCCATACTCTCCCAAGAGTAACCAAAGCAACAAGAAAGCTCTCTGATTCCACATTATGTGAGTGTCATACAATGTCTGAAACAAATATTCATCCATATACATAGGGTATGTCATGTGATGGCCAAACTCTCTCAACAATAACAAGAACAACCATGCGTCTTGCTACTTCATATCATCAGTAATATACATGGCATGGATCATACAAATGTGAGACGTTGGGTGGTAACCATACTCACCCAAAAGCAACCAGTGCATCCATGCTTCTTGTTGCCCCGTATCATAGATCTGCAAGTGGGTTGTCAACCCCTTGCCCATCATCCTCATCCATCCATCCCAGTGTGGATGATGAATCATATCATACTCCAACTTGGTATCCACCCATGCTATAATATCATCCTCCTCCATCTGATAAGATTTTCACTCCATGACATGTTGAAGTTCACCCTCCTTGAGGTCTCTCCATGAGATCCTCTCATCAATGGACCAATAGAACCCATGAGGCTCTATATATGTTGTAGGTAGAAATTTCTCTTTGAGCTGTGAGATGCTCATCAAGAAAAATCCATCCTGATAATGGAAAATGCTATCCATCACAAGATGTCTACCATCTATCATCTGTCCCTCCAGTGCTTCATGAGTGAAGTTGTCCTCAGAATGCTCCAAGAATAATGGGGCCCTCATCTCATCACTGCTTCTCAATGACAATGTTGCTGATCTACATGATGGTGCATCCGTTGTCTCATGGCCATACACTATTCTAAAAGTTATAGCATGACATTGTACTGATTAGGACTAGGTTCACCCCATCCTCCGAAACTCCACACTTCAACACAAATTGTTGTGTGTAGCTCAACAATGAAAAACAGGTATGGCTATACATCTCCTCCTTGAATAAATCAATATTCCTCTATGCAATGATAGTTTTCTACTCCAAATCAGCAAGGTTCTCTAATCCTTGGTTATGCAATTTCCCTGATGGCATGATCTCACAAATCTCAAGCTGAGGTGTAGAAATAGTATGAGATGGAAATGTTTGCAAACCTTGGATAAGCTAATACTTGGGAACATCTTTTCTAGCCACAAGAGTTCCTCCAACTGGTGCAATGGATTCTCCAACTACTGTTAATGATGATAGTTGCTCCTCTTCTACTGTACCAACACTAGTATTTGCCTCCTCTTCCTCATGGATCTCATGAATCATGCATGGGGCTCCAAATTTCAAGAGTTCAAGAGCATCTTGCAAAGATGCAAGTGCTCCTTCTCTTGTTCTAAGTACTTCTACAACTAGTGGTGGTGGTAGTTGCTCCCTTTCCGAAGTGACAATGATGACATCTTTCTTTGGTTCCTCATGTACTATCTCCTCAATGATGGGAAGTGTCTTTGGTTTTCTTATACCAAAATTCTTCTTCAATCTTTGAGTGAAATCTACATAAGTAGTCACTCCTGCATGTTTCAAATGACTTAACCACCAATCCTTGCTTCACCCTCAAGGTGCAGCACTGCAATCTCAACAACCTCTCTTTCTGCTACTGGGTATAGCTGAAAGAATGCATCCAAATCCTTCCCCCAACCCCTTACTATGTTTGCGGATGATACATCAAATGTAGGCAATAATAATATGTGCCTTTTTCTTCTATTACTGCTGCGGGATCTTCTTTCTTATTTGAGTTGTAAAAACTGATAAAGAGTTAGATTCTCCTTGAGTGCTCTAGACTGTGATTTGTACTCTGACAGATATTTACTTAGAGTCTCATACCCCAAGTCTACTCCATATTCATACCATTCACCTTCCTTCTCAAAGAAAGTGGATCTAGTAGAATGTTGTGGATATTTTTTCTTTGCCAGTTGTTTATGCTGCTGATAGGTAGTTCTTGGAACTTCCTCATTATAAAACCTTCTTGAGGTCTCTTGTTTCCTTTCTATTCTTATTTCTTTGACCTCCTTGGAAATATCTTGCATAGATATAAAGAGAAATGAGGAAAAACTTAATCCCTTCGTCATTGTAGATCTCTAATTTTTTATTCTTATTTTGATGTCATAAGATGTAGGTCCCACAAGATGAGCCAAAGATCATGCTATGATACCACTGTAATATTCCCAAAATGGAAAAGATAGGAATATAGAAACAAAATGAATGGAAACTACAACAATGTACACATAAAAAATAAACACCATAAAAAAATGCAGAATATTTGAGTCATTTTATTATTATAGAGGTGGATTAAAATGTACAATAGTGCTCAAAATATGAAACACTCAAGCCAAACAAGTAAGCTAGAATGACCCTGAAGCCCTCTCCTCAAAGGCACTGCATAATTGCTGGACTACCAGAGGTTATATTGTGTTGTCCCTACTATAATGTTGGGATTGCAACTACTAATTGAAAATAGATGTGTAAATCAGGTAGTTCCAAAGCTCAGATGATGCCAAGATTTTAGATCCAGGCTCTATGATGAATACCCAAGATAACCCAGAAAGGATTTCTAGATCTAACAATCTTTGAAAATCACCCTCTTAGT
Organism: Pinus albicaulis; assembly: GCA_034641835.2. NCBI lineage: Eukaryota > Viridiplantae > Streptophyta > Pinopsida > Pinales > Pinaceae > Pinus > Pinus albicaulis. The sequence goes on from CM076576.1 coordinate 290,695,094, forward strand.
GCCTACAACATATAATTGCTAGGTATGAAGATCTACTGCATGAATTGAAGATAATATTGCTGCAATAATATACAATTAGCTCAATGCATAGAGGGCTAATCCCTCCTCCATATCTTCAAGCTAGAAGCTTGAGATCTATCTCCTTCTTCCTCCTCCACTAGATGTAGCTGCTGAATACACAACAGTTGGAATAAACTATGTTATCAGAGAGGCTGAAGCTATATCTTGATGCTATATGTTGCAATTCAGCTCAATAATGATGGAAATAATATTCCCAAAGTGAGGAGATGATCCCTCACAGGATTACCAACTGAAATACTGGAAACTTCCTTCCTCCTTCAGATCTACAGGACTGTACTGCACAATTCCTGGGGGAAATATTTTTGCATGGAGGTATAAACTGATGGCCTGAATGTTGGATATCAATATAGTGCTCCTGGAAGAGTTATCTTGAAGCACAAGGTGAAAGGAAGAATCCTCCATTGGTTTCCTAGCTGAAATGCTAGAAACAACCTCCTCCTCTCAAACCCTTAAGCTAGAATGCATAGTTCCTGAGAATGAATGTGTTGTAGATAGGTTTCTAATGTGGCACCAATGCTCGATGATGTATGGCATCTCAAAATAACTTTCCCAGAGTAGGCACTCGAATTACCGTGTGGGTAATGGTGGGATTTATGCTCGGAAACACCTGTGTGCTAAATAGCACTACAGACTTAGCTGAACAACTGAATCATGCATATAAATTTCAAATGACAAATCCATATCTAAAATGAAATTATAAAGTGTGCCTTCTATTGTTTCCTTCATCTTCCTTTTATGCTTTGTGATCCTTCCATATCCTTGGCCCACCTCATAACTGTGTTGCACATGTGCCCACTAGCCTCCATAAAGTTTGTGTTGTCTCTCCATGATCTCCATCATCCCTACATCTAGTTCCCACTCTCTCCATCATGTGTGCATTAAATGCACCACTTCCTCCACTATTTCATCATTAGGTCTCTATCATCTTACTGTTATTTCACCATGATCTTTTCATTTATACTGCACGATCTCCACTCATCCTTCATTAAGAAGCTCCTCCACTACTCCATAATGTATACCTACTATCTAATTATATACATACACACACCAAAAGTGGATTGTATTCATATATGGGATTTATGGGTCCCTCCACCTTCTTATTTAATTAATTAATTAGAGAAAGTAAGAACTCTAATATTCCAATTATTGGATGGAAAATTGGGAATATTACAATGCAGCCTTCAACCTTGGTGCAGAGTTATTTGATGGTTCTTGTCACTATCCTTCTCCAACTACTCTCTAAATTCTCAATGGACTTAGGAGAATGAGCCAAAACACCCCTTTATGTCAACTTCAACAAATTTGGAGCAGAATGGTCACTTGAAATTTGGCTCGGGGTTTCCTCTTTTGGACCATTGGTCCCACTCAGCTGAATCATTGTCATTTGCCTTAGAATCACTTCCATCTCCTCATCATTTCATCCTTAATTGATTTGACTTCCCAGGTGGCATGCAAAACTTCACTTCTTGTAAACTTTAAATTCACGAGGGTGGCCAAGTTAATTGGCCACATTTTTTCCTTTTTAACCTCTAATTCATGACATTAATTCATTTTGCCCAATATGATGCATAGCGAGAGAGTGATGGGCCATACGTAAGACTACCTAGTACTGAGAAGTTGTAGAAAATATTTGATGCAGGGAGATGGAGTCTCGTGAAATCCATCATTGTTTTTTCCTTTGTTATGTTTTTTTTTATGCATATTTTATGAATGAGAAACTTATTTCTAAGTGACCTACTTAACACTTTTATTTTTTGGTTCCTTTTGCAGGTGTAGCATGGAGGTCCTTAGGTGTTTTCTTTGGGGTGGTATTCCTCCTGGAGTCTTCTACTGCTCATATGGATCCATCTCCATCAACTTCCTCTCACTTTTTAGTCTTTTTATGTCATGTACATGATTACTACAGGAAGTGATCAAATTCTTGTAGCAATTGTATTTCTGCTGCTTGGGAGCTCCATGTTGCTGAGAAATGAGGGTAACAGTGTAGGGATGCTAGGGATGGAGCTATGGAGTGAGTGGAGTGATGGAAATATGAGGGTAGAGGTCCCATGTCAAGATGTAGGTGACCGAGCTCATAGTGACGAAAACGAGCGTTTAAAGAGTGATACTTAGGCATGGAGTGGAGTGAGGGTTAGGCATGGTAAGTATGGGGGAAAATTTATTTTCATGCTTTTTTTGAAGGTTAGGTGTCCTTGAGTGAGCTGCCTTTCGCTCATTAGACTTTCCTGTAGCAGTACAAGGTTTCTTGTAGAACTACAAGAAAGCATGTAGAAACCTAGGACATCATGTAGCCACCCTGTAGTACTTGCAGAGAGGAAAAAAACATGGTATTTTGCTCACTTGAAGGGAGAAATGGATGGTTGGATGCGTTCTAAGGTTTCTCATGGAGTGGGTAGGTATAGGGGAGAGAGAAGTGAGGAAGAAAACTGCTCCTCTTTGTTGAAACAATCCTTGATTAGCAACCTGCAAAACAGAGATAAGTGAGTGTATAGGTGTTGTTTTCATAATTTCTTTTCTTTTTTTCTTTGTTTTTTTTTTTAAGTCAGGTGGGCTACTTCCATAGAGGTTTTCAACCCAGAATCCTGACTTGGGTGCCTCAAAGAGGTTTTCACCCAAGGATATTTTATTTCATCGTTTTTTTCTTTTTTCTACTCCAGGATCATCTCATGGAGGCTTTCAACTGAGGAGTTGGCCTTGGATGCCTCAGATAGATTTTCATCCATGGCTCTTTATTATTTATTTTTTTTTAGGAAGGGGAGGCGCTCAAAACAATGGATATTCCAATGACATACACCTCCTTGTTTATGGAATTAATAAACTCAGCACTAGACCAGTGCTTCTTGTACACTTCGAGCCTATAACCATTGACAAGAAGTGGGATCCCCTCCTCATCTATGGTTTTGATCTGCACAACTCCATTTTCATAGCAATTTTCTACTTGGAAGGGTCCCAACCATATTTTCATTAATTTTCCTTTGAAATCCTTGAACCCGGAGTCATAGAGCAACGCCTAATCTCCTTCTTGAAATTTTTTCTCTTTAATGTCATTGTCATGCCAAACCTTCCTTTTTAGCTGACTTACCTCTATGTGAAGGAGCATCTGCATTCAAAATTCACCCAAACCATTCTACTATAAAAACCTTTCTTTCTGTACCTTTTTGATATCCAGGTCTAACTCAGATGCCATTCTCAAGGTGTTGTACTCAAACTCAATGGAAATCAGAGGTTTCTTCCCATAAACTAAATCATAAGGAGTAAACCTATGGTTGTATTCCAAGTTGTATTGTAATCCCAAGCGACTTCCACCAATATTTTTGCCCAATATTTTATGTTGTTGCTCACAACCTTGGTGAGGATACTCTCTAAGGCTCTATCTATTACCTCCACTTGGCCATTGGTTGGAGGGTGATAGGTAATGGAAGTCTTGTGCTTTATCTTGTGTTGCCTCAAGAGGTTTTCAATGAGATGAGATGTAAATTGAGACCCCTGATCGTTGACTACCCCTCTGGGGTATCCAAAATTGTAGAACACCTTCTCTCTCTGAAAATCAACTACCTTCTCCTTTTTTCTACCTTCACAACCCTTGTTTCAACCCACTTGGTCAAGTAGCCAGTGCAGACCATGATATACCTCTTATGCCCGGATGGTGGATCAATGGATCCAATGAAGTCCATGCACCATTTGTCAAATGGCTCCAGAGACATGAGGGTGTAAAGGGAATTTCATCCCCCAGTACAGGTCTCCCCATCCTTTGGCATTGGTTCTCCTGGTGTATCTCTTGGCATCTTGGTGGAGGGTAGGCGATAGTAACCTGCACAAATATTTGAAAGGTTGTCCTTTTCTATGAGATTGCCTCCCCAAGGACCATCTGTGACATGCGGGAGGATGTAAAAAACCCTATTCCTCCTCCATCTTACGAGAATTTAGTTGGACTAACTTGAAGATATTTCCACGATCCGGTGTAAAGGCGATTTTTTTTGATAATATTTCTCTTCCTCCCCACTGGTTGAAGGTTTGGATGGAACAACACCCAGAAAAAAGTAGTTAGCTATGTCGAGAAAACCAATGTGAGAGTGCTGAGATAGAAAATAGATGTTCATCGGAAGAAGATCATCCACCATCCCTTCCTCATTTGCGGGTAGAATTAGCCTAGATAAAGAAATGTTGCAACATAACATTCTCCTTTCTTGGTTTATCAACAATTTTTAAGTGAAACTGGTGTTATAGCAACAATCATCTAATTACTCGAGCATTAAAATCATGTTTATTCATTAAGTATTTGATGGATACATGGTCAGTATGTAAAAAGGTCTGATAACCAATGATATAATGCCTAAATTTATTTAAGGAATGTAAAATGTCTAAAAGCTCTTTTTCTGTGACAGTGTAGTTAATTTCGGCTTTGGACATGTTCTTGCTAATGAAATATATGGCATAGGGTAATTTGTCTTCTAACTACCCCAAGGCTACCCCCACAACTTTTTTTGATGCATCTGTGTGGATTTGTAAAGGTAGATCCTAGTTTGGACCTCAGAAAATGGGGGCAATAGTTAGCTTTTCCTTGATGAGCTCAAAAGCTCCTTGATAGAGAATGCACCAGAAACATTATGTATCTTTGGTCAATAGTCCAAATAATGGCGAAGCCAATTTGCTAAAATATTTAATGAATATCCTATAGTAGCCAACCAAACCTAGGAAACTTCTGACATCTCTCTGTATTTGAGCAACAGACGCCCTCTTTATGATGGTGATTTTGTTCGGGTTTACCTGTATTCCTCCTTATGATATTGAGTGGACCAGGACTACTCCTAATCTTTTTAAGAATTCACACTTGTCTAGACTAAGGGAGATATGCATTTCAATGCACCTTCTAATCACTTTTCCCAAAATGGAGAGAGCTTCCTGGAAATCATTCCCATAAGGTGTGAAATCATCCATGTATATTTCGATAGAGTCATCGACTAGTACAGAAAAAATTATCTAGACTGCTCTTTGGAAAGTAGTTGGGGCATTGCACAACCCAAAGGGAAGGACTCTGTAAGTGAAGGTGCCCTATGGACATGTGAAAGTAGTCTTGTCCTGGTCCTCAAGGCTAATTTGGATCTAGTTGTACCCACCGAACCCATATAGGAAAGAAAATAACTTCTTCCCTACAAGGCCATCTAGGACTTAATCTATAAAGGGAAAGGGGAATGGTCCTTCTTAGTAGCTTTTTTAAGTTCCCAGTAGTCAACACAAATTCTCCATTTTCCATTCTTCTTTGGAACTATGACAAGAGGAGACACCCACTCACTATCTGATATGGGATAGATGAAACCTACATCCAATAATTTATGTAGTTATTCTTTCACTATGTCCTTTAGATTTGGGTTCATCCTACTTTGGGGTTGGTGCACGGGCTTGCAACCTTATTTAATTTATATATGATGTGTGCACACTAAGGGATGCACCTCTTTCATGTCTTTGTAGTCCCAAGAAAATGCATCAAGTTTTTATTTCAAGATCTGACATAATTGCTCTTCTTCTTTGACTAAGAGGGATGAGTTAATTTTCAAATATTTTGATGGGCCAAATTCCATAGCCTTGGTGGTTTCAAAGGTTGAATAAACTGAGTGAATATTCATCCAAGGGTGGCTTCCGGTTCAACTATAGGTGTCAGTGGACTATCGGTGGGAGTTTGATTACGAATGATGTGGTGGATGAGTTCATCCTCATCAGGTTTCCCCCCTCTAAGAACAACATATATGGGAAAAATGGGGCAGGACGTGGTGTTGTATACTTCATCTTCTTCTTCTTCATCCTCCAACCACAAAGGTATGTCCTGGCCAATGGAAGTTTGGGTAGGAGGACATAACACCAATTGTTTAGATAAGGGCCCATTCTTTATAGTCATGTTTCCGACCTGAAGATTGATATAAACATAGAAAATGGCTAACCAAGGTATTCCTAAAAGGAGAGGATATCCATTAAACTTAGTTTTTGGCTAGAGGACCAAGAAATATGTAGGGTACTCCCAAGAGTCGATTGAAACCATAACATCCTCAACAATTCCTTCCAGAGCTACTATGGACCAGTCTGCAAGTTGCAGAACCGTTGTGGTTTTCCTCAAAGTCCCTTGGAGGTTGAGTTTAAGCATAGTTTTCTTGGCCATTACATTGATGGAAACCCCAAGATTAATCAAATTATTGGGAAATATGACACCATTGATGTGTACAACTACTACTGAACTACCAGGGTCTAGGTACTTCGGGAAGATCACCCTTCCCAAAATTAAGTCGGACAATTGTCCCACTCCATTGATGGTGGGGGTATCTTTTTTCTTTCTCCCAGGTTTCTTAAATCAATTTTCTTTGATGAGCCTATTGTAAATAGGAACATCCTTAATGGCCTAAAGAAGAGGTATTTTCACACATTTTTATTTTAGTTCTTCCAGAAGTTCAGTCTCATTTAGGGTGTGATGACTAGAGTGGATCAAGTTCTCAGGAAAAGGAGGTTGTTGGATCTGAGTGTTACTCTCTTCATTTTCCTCCTCAACCTTTGCAGGTGGAGATGGAGGATGATTTTTCAGGATTACTCTTCCCGACCTGAGATTTATCTCATGTATCTCCACAACATAAGTTGGATATGTTTTCTCTCCACTATAAACTTAGTGTGCCTGCTTGTTGTTCCAGTTCATATTGGGCTGAGAACGGATAAGAGGTATATTAGGTGGAGCAGAATGGGTGAGATGAGGTTGAGGTTAAGGTGGAGGAAGTAAAGAAGGTGGTTGATTATGTTGGGGCCTCCACCCTTGTGATGGGTTGCTCCACTAAGGTGGTTGAGGAACATATTTATGGAATGGTTGGTTCATAGAGTGAGGGTGATATGGAGGGTTGTAAGGCCAAGTAGGAGGTGTAGGCCATGGTGTAGGTGCGGAGGTGTACCAATATTGCATAGGTGCATTCTGATTAGTATGATAGTAGGAGTAAGGTGCACCTTACATACCCTGCTAATATGACCGAGGCCCTTGAGGTATTCTTTGATTTATGAAACAGATTTGATTGAGTCCTAATTCCCTACCTTGATATAAAACTTTGAGCCCAAGTAAGGAGGGACACTTATCTATGACATGGTTCTCCTCACAGACTAAGAAAACTTCTATGACATTTAGTGGACATTTGTTCCAAGGGTGTTTCTAGTACATCTAGGGCAGAATATATCCAAGGCCCTTTCTACTTCCTCTTGCTTCCTCTTGCTTCCTCTTGCTTCCTCTTGATCTAAATTGTGTCCATTTGCAGATCAAAGGTGTGAAACATCTCAATTTTTAAGTCCTCCAACATATTTCCAATCTCATGCTTGATGGAGGTGGAAGAGGAAGGGGTGTTTGTCATGCTTTGGCTAGCTCTACCTTTCTTCCTAGATGCCCTATAGTGGTTCCTAAAGACAATTTTGACATCCTCATAAGGCACCTGGTAAATATCTTCTCTCTATAGAATATTAAGGGTTTCTATCACCTCCTCCCTGATACCTCAGACAAGTACCAGTTTAAGTGATCCAGGATCAAGGGTGCAGTTGGCCATTTTATAGTTTTGCTGGAATCTTTCTTCATAATATTCTAGGAATTAATCAGGTCATAGATTCATCTTAAATAATTTCTCTTTGGTTTCTTTGGATCTACATAAGTCCTTATATTTTTTGTTAAATTACTCTTGCATTCGTGCTTAGGTAGTGATTTTGTTCCGAGAAAAACCCATGAACTAGCGCAAGGCTGTATCCTTGAGGATGGATGGAATAGTTTCAACTTTTGGTCATCTGAAGCATAGTCATAGGTCCTGTAGACAACAACAAATTCGAACATTAAGGTGTCAGGTACCTCAGAGGTAAGTCCATGGAAATGTGGAAGGACTGAGGGAATGTTGTTCTTCATCCTAGTTTCCCCATCTGTTTTCCTAATGGGAAAGACTGCTTGGGTCCTAGTATGGCTTGAATTGGTGAAGCAAGTTCCTGAGGTGAAACAATTTACTCTTCTTCTCCAATAGGTTCTTCAAAATTTTCAAGTGACTCACCTATGGTGTGTTCAACCTCAGAGTCACTGGAGAAGAGCGAGGGGTGACTGTGTGGGGATGTGGGGGTTTTTGGTAAAAAAATTCCTTGGTTATCCCTACTCCTATGAGGCATGAAAGTCAAACTGTTTTTGTATTTTTCAATATTTTTGAACTAAACATAAAATAAAAGTAGAAAATAATGCTGAAAAATAATAAAATCATCTACTTAGACACCTCCCCGGTAACCATGCCAAAAAGTGGTGAGCCATGGTATTGCACCAAGAGTGCTGCAACTCCCAGAGGCTACTCTACTTTACTTTATCAACTCAGGGTTCATACAAACTTGGAGGTGGCAGTTCTATATACACAAAAAATGCATTCTACTCATGCCATCCTCTTCTCAGTTCTACGAAGGGGTGCTACTGCTAGGGTTGCTTCTAGGGAATGAAGTATGTCACACTTCTGAATGAAACCTAAGACTGAAAATAACTCATGATCATTACTCTATCAGAAAGAAAGAAACTATTATAGATCATAAGGACTCATCAAGCTATTTTCAAGAAAATAAATCCACAATGAAGCGAATGCAAGAAATAGAGTTAAACTAAGTGGCATTCATAAAGTAAATCGTTGAATTGAACTTGCAGAAAGGGAAAATAATCTAAGCACACATGCTGGGCCAAATGGCTAATGAAACTCTAGCTACTTCATGCTTGACTACTATTCTTAACAATGCATATATTCATGACCTAAAAATGCTTGTAAATACTCTGTTTTGCAGAAAAAGAAAGAGGCATTGAGGTGGCTTAGGAAGTTTTTGGACTCATGGTTTCAGATCTCAAGGTGTCTTGGAGGTTGTGCCAGGTCTAGGTGAAGTGAAACAATTTTTTTGGCCTGAAGAAGTGTTTGACTAGCGTTGTTACAGGATCTACTATAGGGTTTCCTATAGTGCTACAGGATGTCCTAAAACACTACAAGAAATAGGGCGAGGGTATTTTGAGGCTAGAAATGGTGAGGAAAGGGGTAGGAAATGTGGATTGAAGGTGTACCTAGCTAGATGGACGGTAGCCAACCCTTTGGCCAAGCTCATAACTTATTTCAAAGCCTGTCTTGCACCTCCAAGATGACTTTTGGTGTTGTCTCGAAGATCTCAAAAAATAGGGTTGAAGGTGATTTTGTTGAAAGTAGGTTGGTGAAGGGTGGAAATTGGATCTAGGGATGTTGGTGGAGTCCTCTTCTAATGCTCTACTCAAACCTGCAATAAAATTTCTTGTTCATGCATTTATTGTTGACAGATCTATGATGAAAATGGTGGAAAAGCTGAGTTGAATTTAAGAAAACCTTCCTATATATTTGAAATAGAAAACAAACTTAGAATTCACAACATGTTCATGGTAAACAAAGAAAACTATCTATTCATTACAAGAAATCATAAAAAGAAAGCAATTTTGGGCATGTGGTGAACATCTGTCCTCCTCAAGCTCTAATGAAAGAGGAGAGAGAGGTTGGCTTTAACACACAAATTTGGAGTTTTATATGCTAATGTACTATGATATAAAAAATCATAACTACAGTAACATGAAATGGAAGCAAACTAAACACAACAAAATGAAATGTAAAAAAAATGACTATAATACATGAAATAAACTAACTATAATTTCATGGAGAGTAAACACAAGTACACAAGAGAGACTGAGGCCAACGGATTAGGCCCTAACACACAAGCTCAACTCTCTAAAACTAAATCAGCGAAGGAGGAACTGAATACTCATTTTATTGCATAAACAATCTCATTACATAGCACATGAAAGTCACAAGTGTCTATTACAAGAGCTAGGAGTACTCTAGCTCTCTCTAAAAATCGAATCCTAATGAGATATTTCTCTGCCCTATTTATCCTAAAGGGTAGCTACCAACAACTCCCTAAAAAGTAGCCAGCATAAAGACTCATCAAGATATTTGCAAGAAAGGGTGAATTGAACTTTCACAAAGGGAAAGTAATATAAGCACACATTCTGGGCCAAATGGCTGATGAAACTATAGCTACTTCATGCTTGATTTCTATGCTTAACAATGAATTTATTCATGAACTAACTATTCTTGTAAATATTATGCTTTTCAGGAAAATAAAGAGGTGCTGAGGTGGATTAAGAAGTTCTTGGACTCATGGTTTCAGAGCTGAATGTGTCTTGGACATTGTGCCAGGTTTAGGCGAAGTGAAACATCGTTTTAGGGCTGAATAAGTGGTTGACTCACGCTGCTACAAGATATGCTACAAGATTTCCTATAGTGCTACAAGATGTCCTGAAACGGTACAGGAAACGGTACAGGAAACAGGCCGAGGGTAGTTTGAGGCCTGAAATGGTGATGAAAGGGGTAGGAAAGGTGGATTGAAGGAGGACCTAGGTAGCCTACAACCCTTTGGCCAAGATCAAAACTTATTTCAAAGCCCATCTTGCACCTCCAAGGTGGATTTCGATGTTGTGGTGAAGATCTCAAAAAACAGGGCTGAAGGCGATTTTGTTGAAAGTAGGTTGGTGAAGGGTGGAAATTGGAGCTAGGGATGTTGGTGGAATCCTCTTCTGCTTCTCTACTCAAACGTGCAAGAAAAATACATGTTCGTGAATTTATCATTGACATATCTATGATGATAATGGTGGAAAAGATGAGTTCAATTTAAGCAAACCTACCTATGCTTTTGAAACATAAAACTAACTCATCATTTACAACATGTTCATGCTAAACAAAGAAAACTATATTTTCTTTCCAAGAAATCATAAACTGAAAGCAATTTTGGGCTTGTGGTGAATATATGCCCCCCCTCAAGCTCTAATGAAATAGGTGAGAGAGGGAGGCTTTAACAACCAAATTTGGAGTTTCATATGCTACTGTACCATGAACTACAAGAGCCTAACTACATTAGCATGAAATGGAAGAAAAATAAACAGAGTGAGATGAACTGTAATAAAAAAAACTACAATACATGAAATAAACTAAATATAATGGCATGGAGAGTAAACACAAGTACACAAGAGAGACTGAGGCCATTGGATTGGGCCCTAACCCAAAATATCAGCTCTTTGAAACTAAATTAGTGAAGGAGGAACTGAATACTCATTTTATTGCATAAACAATCTCATTACATAGCACATGAAAGTCTCAAATGTCTATTACAAGACCTAAGAGTACTCTAGCTATCTATAAAAATCGAATCCTTATGAGATCTTTCTCTGCCCTATTTTTCCTAATGGGTAGATACCAACAACTCCCTAAAAGTAGGTGATTTGTCCCCTTGGACTTCGAGAGAAGTGGAGCTTTGATTCACTTAATCTTCCACTTGCTTGGTTGCCTTTGATTTCAAGTTGTTTAAGGGAATCTCGAGGATCATTTGGTTGCCTTTACGAGTTAAGGAGGTGGTCAACCCCCCCTATAATAACTCCTTGTTTTCTACTCTGAACTTTGATTGCACAATCTTCAACAAAAATGGCATATCTTCATGATTATCTTGCATTTAAACAATATTAGGCATTCGAAGTATGACAACTCCTAATCACCATCTACACTAAGAAACATATGACCATAATGTAATTAAATCTGAGAAATAGAGACTAATAAGGATAAAAAGGTGACAATTAACCCCTCAAAGATACCTAATGATGGTGCTCATTAGGAGGTAATGGAATATTTGATACAACAATCATGTTTTTAATCATTCTTATCAGTTCTGATAATACAGATCTACTCCTATTTGGTCTATGTGATGATATCGACACATTCTTTCTGTATATATTGATTCAATGGCAAGACTGTGTTTATCATTAATGCATGCTAATTATACATGTCATTATAAGTTGTTAGATTGGATTGATTAAAGTTTTATGTGTTGTGGATATTACTTGGTATCTTTTCTATGTGCAGGTCTTAATCTGATAGGGGATCGAGGTTTCTTCCTCCATCATACTAAAAACTCTAGTGAATATGTGTGAATTATGAATAGGTAATCTCTCTTGGTTGTTTTGTCAATTTATAGATTAACTTGTTATTTTTGCATGTATATTTTAATAGTTGCAGGTCCCTTGATTCCGTCTGTCTTAGGTTTCGAGAAACCTGGGAGGGTTTCTTTCCACCACCCGTGCATTAATCCCTATAGTAGGAAACCCTGCTCAAACTCTCTTGCCAAAGTTGGAATGGAAAGTCAACACGGATTCCATGACTTCTCCTAGCCTGCTTTCTACGTTATTCCTGTATATGTTTTTCTGTAACATTTTACTTATTTATGAGATAATGGATGTTCTTTCTACAATATCCATTTCCCTCGGCTCTAGAGAAGACTTGGAATTTAAAAAATCAATCATTATATTTACGAGTTGTGCACTATGTGTGACTAAGCTTTTTTAGTGAGGATAATAGATTCAAGATCTCCGCCCATTTCTTTCTCCCTAGCCATGACTATCATATGATCCCAAACTTCTTTGACTTGTTGAATGATGTCATTAAAGATGATCACTCTTGTCTGAATAATAGAGACATTTCCCTTTAATTTCTATTTCAATTCCTTTACTCTATCATAAGCTAATTGGTAGTTCTTGTGATGTTGGGTTGAATTTTACTTGTCCATGTTCAATTGTCTCTCTTTATGCTTTAACTGATCCTTAGTATCATCTTGATTCTTTGATATCTTCTTCAACTCGTCCTTTGAAAATTTCAACTTTTTCATAACTTTGGTGAGTTTCTCAGAGGGATCCTTAGATTTTGGATGCACTAAAATTATGCAAACATGTTTGTCTATCTTTTTCTGCAACTCTATATTGAGATCTTTGAGTATTGCTACCTCCATATTACTTTCCACTAGTTCATGAGTTAAAATATCCTTTTATTTCTCAGTATGAGTTAGCTTTGGAGCTAGAACATGTTCTGTGGCAGGTAACTTTATTTTTCTTCTTCATTATTGGGTCTCAAATTCTGCACTCTGAAATAATTCTTGAACAATTCCCTTATCCTCTAGATTCACCCAAGGTCAATGATCATTTTAAATTCTTCATTTGGAGTATGAATAGCTCGAGAGTTGGCTCTCTACAACTTCAAAGGATCAATTCGCAACAAGGCCTATGTTATCCTTACTTGCAATGATATTTTACTAATATCATTGTAAATTAATTCTCCAAACTGTCTGTGCAGGTTTATCTTGTCAGGAAGTGGAATAAATTTTATATTCACAGACAAGTTGACTGTCCTAAAATCAACTCTAGAAGAGATTGATTGAGAAACAAGATGTGTGAAGGATAATTTCAATTGATTTAGTTCCAAATCCATCTTCGAAAGGAGTCTCGTTTAATATCTAGGGATGGATTGAGCCTCCAACTGTGTAATCATTTTTTTTTCTTGTTCTTTTATGAAACCTTCTCACAAGAATCCTTCAAAGTAATCAAGGAACCATGTTCTTCTTCTTCATGAATAGAATATGAGTCTACACATTTTACTCCTCCTATTTGCAACTGAAATCCAACTTCACTGGAAAGCCTCTCCATGATATTTTCAAGTTCTATTTATTCTCTTTATGTTCTTGGCTTTTTTGTACTGTGAAATATTCCTTGTTCAAGATTAATGGCATTATTATGTAGCCTCTCTTTTCAATCAATTTTTAATGGGAAGAGGATTTTTGACTTCCATGATTCTCTATGTTTCAACCAGTCCACCATTTTCCAGCTTCTTTAGTTAAGGCCTTGATTCATGTACATAAGGAGCCTAAGAATTCCATACTCTCCTCCTTGAGATGACTTGATGTGGATCTTAGGACCATATTTCTCCTCGCTGGAAATTCATTGCTTGTGATAATTTTTCAACCTCCTAAACTTGTTTTCTATTATTAATAATGAATGGTCCAATGGTCCTATGAATTTTGAATACATATCCTTTTTTTTCTTGGAACACGGTATATTTGATCTACACTTAGGATTTTCCTGATGAACTCCAATGCATATATTCTCATAGACACTGTTAGCACTGGTTTTGATTCCTTTCAAAGCTGCCCTCTCCATCATTTTTTCTTGGCCTCTAGCTCCTTATGATTCAATTATTTCGCATCCTTTTCGCCTTTTTCGCAGCTATATCATATTTCATTTTAAACTTACCATATATTTCTTTTATTGCATCTTTTACCTGCACCATAAAAAACCTTGGTAATATCATATATCATATGATATAACTTAAGCACACTTTATAAACAATGTGGATCACTTACCTTTCATCACAATCGGCTCTTCGCAGTTTTAACTTCTATTCACGCACAATTGTTGTCTCCTACAAAACCCCCGAAATGTGATTTGCGGTATGGTCTAGAACCTATATTTCCCTTTGATATGCCTTGAATTTGTTATAAACCCTTTTATTATCATTCCAACGTCTTTTTATCATATTACCATAACTTAACGAAGTTTTCACTTTCTGCTTTGAAAATCTGTTTAAAGGGCCCCCCCTAACTTTTCGCATCGCATTTTCGCAAATTTCACTCACCGCATTCACTTCCGCTCCCTCAAAACTTCTGATGTGCGATTTGTGGGTGACCCCACTGTTTGTTATGCCACATCACCCTCCGCTCTCATTGCACATCACACTTGCACTTCACCAGTTCCAACATTTAACTTTCGTGTCTCATATCAAAACTTGCGATGTGCAATTTGTGGTATTGTCTGGGCCCTACCTTGCATCTCATTGCACATCGCACTTCGCCAGTTCCAAAATTTAACTCCTTTGTTTCATAATAAAACTTCCGAAATGCGATCTGCGATCAGCCCTACTTCCTTGTAGGGTCATCACCCCATCACAAATCGCATTTCTTTCCACTTGTGTCTTAAGTTTAAAATGTTCCGACCCTGATCTACGATTGTGATATGTGTCTAAGGTTTTTTCTCGTCCCACTTATCATTCATTTAATAATTCCTCCCACTAATTCCGCTCCACGTTGCCCCTATCAATTAAACCTTTTTCAAAGGGTTTATTTGTAATTTCTCATAAAATGAAACTCCGCCATTCTATCCAAAAAGTTTCTAGTTTTCCGCCATTACAAGGGGTTTTCCACCAAAGAAGGAAAGGAACAATGAAACATCAGCAGAGTTTCTCTGAAACATTTTTCTACCACTACTCTCAACACCAACACATTTCTACAAGGCACCAGGTAGCATTCAAGGAAGAACCACATGCCATTTTCACTGTTGTTTACACTTTTTATGGATTTGGTTGCACCAGAACAGAAGAGGAGTCTTCCCATAAACTGCCACATCATACAAACCACTTCGATTTGTTAGCCTTGATGATGTTATTTTCATTATGTCATAGCACTTTGTATTAAAGTTTTAGGATAAGCCTCATCTCTTGCATGAGATCATAATAACTTTTGGGAACATGTTTACTCCTTTTGTGGAGATGGTAGTTTATTATTTTTGTATATATGTGATAAACTGCTATGTAAAAAGGGTCGGTTGGTGGTTATAGATTTTTGACTTATATGAACTACAATCTTTTTGTGAATGAAATGGAATAATATTATCGAGGACTTATTACCAATTTGTTGTGTTTATTGTCTACTTTACTTATGTTTCCATATCTCCTTTCTTCTAGTTCCAATTTGCAAATCATCATACTATTATATGTTTTTATTAGTCTCTTAAGCTTGTTATGTGTTTTATCGGTTTTTGTTAGTATCACACAATGAGAAATCCTGATAAAATATATATTATAACAGTGGAAGAGCATCACTCATGATAATTAATCTTCATGATATTTTAGAGAGAATTTTGTCAGACTAGAAATAGCTTTCTCTCAATGGAATATTGTCAAATTGCTACTTTTGTGAATTTATACTAAATCAATAGACTTCTGTTTTATAGACCTATTGATTCTTCTCTCATCTTACTGTTTCCTCTCCTCATACACTACAAACTTGCACCTTCCTACCACATCAAGTTCCAATACCCTCATTAGTAGAACTGTGGATTTGACCGAAATCTCTCTTTAGTAAATCAGAGTTTATACTGTCATCCAATCCCATAAAATAAATCATTAAATTGCTTTATAGTTTAAGATGTGTTTGGTCAGGCGCTTGCTGTAGTCCAAGTGTTGATTCTAGCGCCAACATGCACAGTAGAGGGAAGCCTACAAGGAAGAACCTCTGATCCATAGAATTTGATCTCTATATAATCTCCATATAAGAACCAATATCCAACTTTCATATCTCTACTCAATTTCAAAAGAGATCGAGACTTTGGTAAAATACTTGGTGGGAAAAAGTTATTGATTATTTTATACACAATTTTTATGAAGGATGAAATATAATATAGAACCCTTCATTGCCTTCTCACCAAATTAGCCCAATTAACAATTGTTTGACTCTTTTTATTAACATCCATAATATTCATACTCATGTCCATAAACTATTCAACATGTACATATAGAAAAAGATATACTAATAATGAAGAAAATCTAAAACATCTAGTAATACTGAAATTAAGGAGTTGTGTATTGATGGAATTATCCCAAAAAGTAGGAATATCTAAGACAACATCAGGGTGCATCATGAGTTGAAACAATCATATAGTTTGACAATCTATCACTGAAGTTTCATCCTTTCCCAAAATTCTCATAATCACTTGCATAATATACTTTAGACTCTCAACAAAATAAGTTATAGGAAATTAGGTCGATTATGAAGGAAGAACTACATTTAGAGGCATAATATAAGTATATAATTTGTTAATGTCCTCTGGTGACAGATTCTAATAGGTTGACAAGAGGGTTTCATTAGAAAAATAGGCATAATGGCCTAACTATGGAAAACCCAGATCCTAGTGAATTAACAATGAAGTAACTTAACAAATGTTTTCTCATAAAGAATTCATGACATAACATCGTTGATGATACAGAGAGGAAGTCAACCATGTGACAAATTCTTGGAAGAAATACGTCTAAGGAATAATAATAGAAAACAACCCTCACATGACCAATCTAGAAGATACTTCTGACTCATTTTGATTAACAAGAATATTCTCACGAAAATCCATCAAATTAACAAGAGAAAAAGAGTCGAAAATATCAGGTAAAATATCATGTTTCGTGTCCATGAGAGGAATGTCCGTTATGGATCCAGAAAGAACAACTTTCTTTGTCATTTTGAGTTTCTTTTCAAAAAAATCATAGGGTAATGGGACTAATTAAATCCCTGGAAAATTTTCAAGGGATACGGTGATGAAGTCGACGTTGTTGGAGGCAGTAGCAATCATCATGGGAGCAATAGTTAAAATGAGAAAAAACGAGATCTTTGTAGACAGAGGGCAGGAAAAATGGACTATGTGATTATGGAAAAAAATATAGAATAATGACGTGGCAAAGAATCATGCTAGATGATGTGGAAAGGTTGGATGAGGTGGCATGAAGGGAAGTGGCGTGGTGGTGACAAGGAGTTTGTGGTGGGGCACATGCTTTCTTGAATTACCGCTCACTTACCATGGATGTAGCAAAAACTGCTTTCCACTACTAGGGGAACCCTTGGTAGTAAGCGGTGTCGGAAGGGAGATCTCTCAAGGTTAATTTCGATTGTAGATCACTCTGACAATGGTTTTACCCAAAACAACCTACGGGGGCACTCACCCCCATAACAACCAATTTATTTTGGAGTTGTCTAACGAGCCGGAGGAATTGCCCGGACGGTCAAAATTGGTCGGAATCCGGGCCAAAAAAATTAATTTTTTTTTGCAGAAACAGTGTTTGAATCCTGATTTTGACATTGGAAATGGATTCAGCACCATCAAAAACTTGTAGGACACCCAAAATATTAAACTTTTATAGTTATAACATGGATTTAGAAAAATTCCTGCCGGATTTTCTGAAAATCTTATCGGAATTTTCATGATTTTCAGGGCGATTCCTCTGGCTAGTTAGACTATGGCATTTATTTTTGTTGTCGAGTTCACTGTGAGCGAGGTCCCAATGCATGCAATGACAACGCGATAAGAAATTTGTGCATTATTTAATTACTTCTCCATTATACCGTGCTATATTTTACTAGAACATTAGGCTTTTCAAACACATTACATACCAGAGTCCCATGACCTTTTATATATTTTTTCTTTTTCTCTTGTTTTATATATATATATATATATATATATATATATATATATATATTTAATTTTATTTTATTTTATTTGTTTATTCTAAAATAAAAGGAACCTGAACAAAACATGGTCAGTTGCACTAAATAAGAAAATAAAACATAACAAAAGAATAATTGTCAATGAATGAAAATGAATGAAAATGTAAAGGCTTGAGAACATATTCCTAAGAAGTTGGAACATTGCAAGAAACATCGTAAGGGATATGGATTATTTTGTGTAGTGAATAAATGCCTATAGGGGAGAGAGAAGTGAGGAAGAAAACTGCTCCTCTTTGTTGAAACAATCCTTGATTAGCAACCTGCAAAACAGAGATAAGTGAGTGTATAGGTGTTGTTTTCATAATTTCTTTTCTTTTTTTCTTTGTTTTTTTTTTAAGTCAGGTGGGCTACTTCCATAGAGGTTTTCAACCCAGAATCCTGACTTGGGTGCCTCAAAGAGGTTTTCACCCAAGGATATTTTATTTCATCGTTTTTTTCTTTTTTCTACTCCAGGATCATCTCATGGAGGCTTTCAACTGAGGAGTTGGCCTTGGATGCCTCAGATAGATTTTCATCCATGGCTCTTTATTATTTATTTTTTTTTAGGAAGGGGAGGCGCTCAAAACAATGGATATTCCAATGACATACACCTCCTTGTTTATGGAATTAATAAACTCAGCACTAGACCAGTGCTTCTTGTACACTTCGAGCCTATAACCATTGACAAGAAGTGGGATCCCCTCCTCATCTATGGTTTTGATCTGCACAACTCCATTTTCATAGCAATTTTCTACTTGGAAGGGTCCCAACCATATTTTCATTAATTTTCCTTTGAAATCCTTGAACCCGGAGTCATAGAGCAACGCCTAATCTCCTTCTTGAAATTTTTTCTCTTTAATGTCATTGTCATGCCAAACCTTCCTTTTTAGCTGACTTACCTCTATGTGAAGGAGCATCTGCATTCAAAATTCACCCAAACCATTCTACTATAAAAACCTTTCTTTCTGTACCTTTTTGATATCCAGGTCTAACTCAGATGCCATTCTCAAGGTGTTGTACTCAAACTCAATGGAAATCAGAGGTTTCTTCCCATAAACTAAATCATAAGGAGTAAACCTATGGTTGTATTCCAAGTTGTATTGTAATCCCAAGCGACTTCCACCAATATTTTTGCCCAATATTTTATGTTGTTGCTCACAACCTTGGTGAGGATACTCTCTAAGGCTCTATCTATTACCTCCACTTGGCCATTGGTTGGAGGGTGATAGGTAATGGAAGTCTTGTGCTTTATCTTGTGTTGCCTCAAGAGGTTTTCAATGAGATGAGATGTAAATTGAGACCCCTGATCGTTGACTACCCCTCTGGGGTATCCAAAATTGTAGAACACCTTCTCTCTCTGAAAATCAACTACCTTCTCCTTTTTTCTACCTTCACAACCCTTGTTTCAACCCACTTGGTCAAGTAGCCAGTGCAGACCATGATATACCTCTTATGCCCGGATGGTGGATCAATGGATCCAATGAAGCCCATGCACCATTTGTCAAATGGCTCTAGAGACATGAGGGTGTAAAGGGAATTTCATCCCCCAGTACAGGTCTCCCCATCCTTTGGCATTGGTTCTCCTGGTGTATCTCTTGGCATCTTGGTGGAGGGTAGGCGATAGTAACCTGCACAAATATTTGAAAGGTTGTCCTTTTCTATGAGATTGCCTCCCCAAGGACCATCTGTGACATGCGGGAGGATGTAAAAAACCCTATTCCTCCTCCATCTTACGAGAATTTAGTTGGACTAACTTGAAGATATTTCCACGATCCGGTGTAAAGGCGATTTTTTTTGATAATATTTCTCTTCCTCCCCACTGGTTGAAGGTTTGGATGGAACAACACCCAGAAAAAAGTAGTTAGCTATGTCGAGAAAACCAATGTGAGAGTGCTGAGATAGAAAATAGATGTTCATCGGAAGAAGATCATCCACCATCCCTTCCTCATTTGCGGGTAGAATTAGCCTAGATAAAGAAATGTTGCAACACAACATTCTCCTTTCTTGGTTTATCAACAATTTTTAAGTGAAACTGGTGTTATAGCAACAATCATCTAATTACTCGAGCATTAAAATCATATTTATTCATTAAGTATTTGATGGATACATGGTCAGTATGTAAAAAGGTCTGATAACCAATGATATAATGCCTAAATTTATTTAAGGAATGTAAAATGTCTAAAAGCTCTTTTTCTGTGACAGTGTAGTTAATTTCGGCTTTGGACATGTTCTTGCTAATGAAATATATGGCATAGGGTAATTTGTCTTCTAACTACCCCAAGGCTACCCCCACAACTTTTTTTGATGCATCTGTGTGGATTTGTAAAGGTAGATCCTAGTTTGGACCTCAGAAAATGGGGGCAATAGTTAGCTTTTCCTTGATGAGCTCAAAAGCTCCTTGATAGAGAATGCACCAGAAACATTATGTATCTTTGGTCAATAGTCCAAATAATGGCGAAGCCAATTTGCTAAAATATTTAATGAATATCCTATAGTAGCCAACCAAACCTAGGAAACTTCTGACATCTCTCTGTATTTGAGCAACAGACGCCCTCTTTATGATGGTGATTTTGTTCGGGTTTACCTGTATTCCTCCTTATGATATTGAGTGGACCAGGACTACTCCTAATCTTTTTAAGAATTCACACTTGTCTAGACTAAGGGAGATATGCATTTCAATGCACCTTCTAATCACTTTTCCCAAAATGGAGAGAGCTTCCTGGAAATCATTCCCATAAGGTGTGAAATCATCCATGTATATTTCGATAGAGTCATCGACTAGTACAGAAAAAATTATCTAGACTGCTCTTTGGAAAGTAGTTGGGGCATTGCACAACCCAAAGGGAAGGACTCTGTAAGTGAAGGTGCCCTATGGACATGTGAAAGTAGTCTTGTCCTGGTCCTCAAGGCTAATTTGGATCTAGTTGTACCCACCGAACCCATATAGGAAAGAAAATAACTTCTTCCCTACAAGGCCATCTAGGACTTAATCTATAAAGGGAAAGGGGAATGGTCCTTCTTAGTAGCTTTTTTAAGTTCCCAGTAGTCAACACAAATTCTCCATTTTCCATTCTTCTTTGGAACTATGACAAGAGGAGACACCCACTCACTATCTGATATGGGATAGATGAAACCTACATCCAATAATTTATGTAGTTATTCTTTCACTATGTCCTTTAGATTTGGGTTCATCCTACTTTGGGGTTGGTGCACGGGCTTGCAACCTTATTTAATTTATATATGATGTGTGCACACTAAGGGATGCACCTCTTTCATGTCTTTGTAGTCCCAAGAAAATGCATCAAGTTTTTATTTCAAGATCTGACATAATTGCTCTTCTTCTTTGACTAAGAGGGATGAGTTAATTTTCAAATATTTTGATGGGCCAAATTCCATAGCCTTGGTGGTTTCAAAGGTTGAATAAACTGAGTGAATATTCATCCAAGGGTGGCTTCCGGTTCAACTATAGGTGTCAGTGGACTATCGGTGGGAGTTTGATTACGAATGATGTGGTGGATGAGTTCATCCTCATCAGGTTTCCCCCCTCTAAGAACAACATATATGGGAAAAATGGGGCAGGACGTGGTGTTGTATACTTCATCTTCTTCTTCTTCATCCTCCAACCACAAAGGTATGTCCTGGCCAATGGAAGTTTGGGTAGGAGGACATAACACCAATTGTTTAGATAAGGGCCCATTCTTTATAGTCATGTTTCCGACCTGAAGATTGATATAAACATAGAAAATGGCTAACCAAGGTATTCCTAAAAGGAGAGGATATCCATTAAACTTAGTTTTTGGCTAGAGGACCAAGAAATATGTAGGGTACTCCCAAGAGTCGATTGAAACCATAACATCCTCAACAATTCCTTCCAGAGCTACTATGGACCAGTCTGCAAGTTGCAGAACCGTTGTGGTTTTCCTCAAAGTCCCTTGGAGGTTGAGTTTAAGCATAGTTTTCTTGGCCATTACATTGATGGAAACCCCAAGATTAATCAAATTATTGGGAAATATGACACCATTGATGTGTACAACTACTACTGAACTACCAGGGTCTAGGTACTTCGGGAAGATCACCCTTCCCAAAATTAAGTCGGACAATTGTCCCACTCCATTGATGGTGGGGGTATCTTTTTTCTTTCTCCCAGGTTTCTTAAATCAATTTTCTTTGATGAGCCTATTGTAAATAGGAACATCCTTAATGGCCTAAAGAAGAGGTATTTTCACACATTTTTATTTTAGTTCTTCCAGAAGTTCAGTCTCATTTAGGGTGTGATGACTAGAGTGGATCAAGTTCTCAGGAAAAGGAGGTTGTTGGATCTGAGTGTTACTCTCTTCATTTTCCTCCTCAACCTTTGCAGGTGGAGATGGAGGATGATTTTTCAGGATTACTCTTCCCGACCTGAGATTTATCTCATGTATCTCCACAACATAAGTTGGATATGTTTTCTCTCCACTATAAACTTAGTGTGCCTGCTTGTTGTTCCAGTTCATATTGGGCTGAGAACGGATAAGAGGTATATTAGGTGGAGCAGAATGGGTGAGATGAGGTTGAGGTTAAGGTGGAGGAAGTAAAGAAGGTGGTTGATTATGTTGGGGCCTCCACCCTTGTGATGGGTTGCTCCACTAAGGTGGTTGAGGAACATATTTATGGAATGGTTGGTTCATAGAGTGAGGGTGATATGGAGGGTTGTAAGGCCAAGTAGGAGGTGTAGGCCATGGTGTAGGTGCGGAGGTGTACCAATATTGCATAGGTGCATTCTGATTAGTATGATAGTAGGAGTAAGGTGCACCTTACATACCCTGCTAATATGACCGAGGCCCTTGAGGTATTCTTTGATTTATGAAACAGATTTGATTGAGTCCTAATTCCCTACCTTGATATAAAACTTTGAGCCCAAGTAAGGAGGGACACTTATCTATGACATGGTTCTCCTCACAGACTAAGAAAACTTCTATGACATTTAGTGGACATTTGTTCCAAGGGTGTTTCTAGTACATCTAGGGCAGAATATATCCAAGGCCCTTTCTACTTCCTCTTGCTTCCTCTTGCTTCCTCTTGCTTCCTCTTGATCTAAATTGTGTCCATTTGCAGATCAAAGGTGTGAAACATCTCAATTTTTAAGTCCTCCAACATATTTCCAATCTCATGCTTGATGGAGGTGGAAGAGGAAGGGGTGTTTGTCATGCTTTGGCTAGCTCTACCTTTCTTCCTAGATGCCCTATAGTGGTTCCTAAAGACAATTTTGACATCCTCATAAGGCACCTGGTAAATATCTTCTCTCTATAGAATATTAAGGGTTTCTATCACCTCCTCCCTGATACCTCAGACAAGTACCAGTTTAAGTGATCCAGGATCAAGGGTGCAGTTGGCCATTTTATAGTTTTGCTGGAATCTTTCTTCATAATATTCTAGGAATTAATCAGGTCATAGATTCATCTTAAATAATTTCTCTTTGGTTTCTTTGGATCTACATAAGTCCTTATATTTTTTGTTAAATTACTCTTGCATTCGTGCTTAGGTAGTGATTTTGTTCCGAGAAAAACCCATGAACTAGCGCAAGGCTGTATCCTTGAGGATGGATGGAATAGTTTCAACTTTTGGTCATCTGAAGCATAGTCATAGGTCCTGTAGACAACAACAAATTCGAACATTAAGGTGTCAGGTACCTCAGAGGTAAGTCCATGGAAATGTGGAAGGACTGAGGGAATGTTGTTCTTCATCCTAGTTTCCCCATCTGTTTTCCTAATGGGAAAGACTGCTTGGGTCCTAGTATGGCTTGAATTGGTGAAGCAAGTTCCTGAGGTGAAACAATTTACTCTTCTTCTCCAATAGGTTCTTCAAAATTTTCAAGTGACTCACCTATGGTGTGTTCAACCTCAGAGTCACTGGAGAAGAGCGAGGGGTGACTGTGTGGGGATGTGGGGGTTTTTGGTAAAAAAATTCCTTGGTTATCCCTACTCCTATGAGGCATGAAAGTCAAACTGTTTTTGTATTTTTCAATATTTTTGAACTAAACATAAAATAAAAGTAGAAAATAATGCTGAAAAATAATAAAATCATCTACTTAGACACCTCCCCGGTAACCATGCCAAAAAGTGGTGAGCCATGGTATTGCACCAAGAGTGCTGCAACTCCCAGAGGCTACTCTACTTTACTTTATCAACTCAGGGTTCATACAAACTTGGAGGTGGCAGTTCTATATACACAAAAAATGCATTCTACTCATGCCATCCTCTTCTCAGTTCTACGAAGGGGTGCTACTGCTAGGGTTGCTTCTAGGGAATGAAGTATGTCACACTTCTGAATGAAACCTAAGACTGAAAATAACTCATGATCATTACTCTATCAGAAAGAAAGAAACTATTATAGATCATAAGGACTCATCAAGCTATTTTCAAGAAAATAAATCCACAATGAAGCGAATGCAAGAAATAGAGTTAAACTAAGTGGCATTCATAAAGTAAATCGTTGAATTGAACTTGCAGAAAGGGAAAATAATCTAAGCACACATGCTGGGCCAAATGGCTAATGAAACTCTAGCTACTTCATGCTTGACTACTATTCTTAACAATGCATATATTCATGACCTAAAAATGCTTGTAAATACTCTGTTTTGCAGCAAAAGAAAGAGGCATTGAGGTGGCTTAGGAAGTTTTTGGACTCATGGTTTCAGATCTCAAGGTGTCTTGGAGGTTGTGCCAGGTCTAGGTGAAGTGAAACAATTTTTTTGGCCTGAAGAAGTGTTTGACTAGCGTTGTTACAGGATCTACTATAGGGTTTCCTATAGTGCTACAGGATGTCCTAAAACACTACAAGAAATAGGGCGAGGGTATTTTGAGGCTAGAAATGGTGAGGAAAGGGGTAGGAAATGTGGATTGAAGGTGTACCTAGCTAGATGGACGGTAGCCAACCCTTTGGCCAAGCTCATAACTTATTTCAAAGCCTGTCTTGCACCTCCAAGATGACTTTTGGTGTTGTCTCGAAGATCTCAAAAAATAGGGTTGAAGGTGATTTTGTTGAAAGTAGGTTGGTGAAGGGTGGAAATTGGATCTAGGGATGTTGGTGGAGTCCTCTTCTAATGCTCTACTCAAACCTGCAATAAAATTTCTTGTTCATGCATTTATTGTTGACAGATCTATGATGAAAATGGTGGAAAAGCTGAGTTGAATTTAAGAAAACCTTCCTATATATTTGAAATAGAAAACAAACTTAGAATTCACAACATGTTCATGGTAAACAAAGAAAACTATCTATTCATTACAAGAAATCATAAAAAGAAAGCAATTTTGGGCATGTGGTGAACATCTGTCCTCCTCAAGCTCTAATGAAAGAGGAGAGAGAGGTTGGCTTTAACACACAAATTTGGAGTTTTATATGCTAATGTACTATGATATAAAAAATCATAACTACAGTAACATGAAATGGAAGCAAACTAAACACAACAAAATGAAATGTAAAAAAAATGACTATAATACATGAAATAAACTAACTATAATTTCATGGAGAGTAAACACAAGTACACAAGAGAGACTGAGGCCAACGGATTAGGCCCTAACACACAAGCTCAACTCTCTAAAACTAAATCAGCGAAGGAGGAACTGAATACTCATTTTATTGCATAAACAATCTCATTACATAGCACATGAAAGTCACAAGTGTCTATTACAAGAGCTAGGAGTACTCTAGCTCTCTCTAAAAATCGAATCCTAATGAGATATTTCTCTGCCCTATTTATCCTAAAGGGTAGCTACCAACAACTCCCTAAAAAGTAGCCAGCATAAAGACTCATCAAGATATTTGCAAGAAAGGGTGAATTGAACTTTCACAAAGGGAAAGTAATATAAGCACACATTCTGGGCCAAATGGCTGATGAAACTATAGCTACTTCATGCTTGATTTCTATGCTTAACAATGAATTTATTCATGAACTAACTATTCTTGTAAATATTATGCTTTTCAGGAAAATAAAGAGGTGCTGAGGTGGATTAAGAAGTTCTTGGACTCATGGTTTCAGAGCTGAATGTGTCTTGGACATTGTGCCAGGTTTAGGCGAAGTGAAACATCGTTTTAGGGCTGAATAAGTGGTTGACTCACGCTGCTACAAGATATGCTACAAGATTTCCTATAGTGCTACAAGATGTCCTGAAACGGTACAGGAAACGGTACAGGAAACAGGCCGAGGGTAGTTTGAGGCCTGAAATGGTGATGAAAGGGGTAGGAAAGGTGGATTGAAGGAGGACCTAGGTAGCCTACAACCCTTTGGCCAAGATCAAAACTTATTTCAAAGCCCATCTTGCACCTCCAAGGTGGATTTCGATGTTGTGGTGAAGATCTCAAAAAACAGGGCTGAAGGCGATTTTGTTGAAAGTAGGTTGGTGAAGGGTGGAAATTGGAGCTAGGGATGTTGGTGGAATCCTCTTCTGCTTCTCTACTCAAACGTGCAAGAAAAATACATGTTCGTGAATTTATCATTGACATATCTATGATGATAATGGTGGAAAAGATGAGTTCAATTTAAGCAAACCTACCTATGCTTTTGAAACATAAAACTAACTCATCATTTACAACATGTTCATGCTAAACAAAGAAAACTATATTTTCTTTCCAAGAAATCATAAACTGAAAGCAATTTTGGGCTTGTGGTGAATATATGCCCCCCCTCAAGCTCTAATGAAATAGGTGAGAGAGGGAGGCTTTAACAACCAAATTTGGAGTTTCATATGCTACTGTACCATGAACTACAAGAGCCTAACTACATTAGCATGAAATGGAAGAAAAATAAACAGAGTGAGATGAACTGTAATAAAAAAAACTACAATACATGAAATAAACTAAATATAATGGCATGGAGAGTAAACACAAGTACACAAGAGAGACTGAGGCCATTGGATTGGGCCCTAACCCAAAATATCAGCTCTTTGAAACTAAATTAGTGAAGGAGGAACTGAATACTCATTTTATTGCATAAACAATCTCATTACATAGCACATGAAAGTCTCAAATGTCTATTACAAGACCTAAGAGTACTCTAGCTATCTATAAAAATCGAATCCTTATGAGATCTTTCTCTG
Source organism: Pinus albicaulis (assembly GCA_034641835.2). Taxonomy (NCBI): domain Eukaryota; kingdom Viridiplantae; phylum Streptophyta; class Pinopsida; order Pinales; family Pinaceae; genus Pinus; species Pinus albicaulis. The sequence continues at coordinate 290,722,456 of CM076576.1, forward strand.
CCCTATTTTTCCTAATGGGTAGATACCAACAACTCCCTAAAAGTAGGTGATTTGTCCCCTTGGACTTCGAGAGAAGTGGAGCTTTGATTCACTTAATCTTCCACTTGCTTGGTTGCCTTTGATTTCAAGTTGTTTAAGGGAATCTCGAGGATCATTTGGTTGCCTTTACGAGTTAAGGAGGTGGTCAACCCCCCCTATAATAACTCCTTGTTTTCTACTCTGAACTTTGATTGCACAATCTTCAACAAAAATGGCATATCTTCATGATTATCTTGCATTTAAACAATATTAGGCATTCGAAGTATGACAACTCCTAATCACCATCTACACTAAGAAACATATGACCATAATGTAATTAAATCTGAGAAATAGAGACTAATAAGGATAAAAAGGTGACAATTAACCCCTCAAAGATACCTAATGATGGTGCTCATTAGGAGGTAATGGAATATTTGATACAACAATCATGTTTTTAATCATTCTTATCAGTTCTGATAATACAGATCTACTCCTATTTGGTCTATGTGATGATATCGACACATTCTTTCTGTATATATTGATTCAATGGCAAGACTGTGTTTATCATTAATGCATGCTAATTATACATGTCATTATAAGTTGTTAGATTGGATTGATTAAAGTTTTATGTGTTGTGGATATTACTTGGTATCTTTTCTATGTGCAGGTCTTAATCTGATAGGGGATCGAGGTTTCTTCCTCCATCATACTAAAAACTCTAGTGAATATGTGTGAATTATGAATAGGTAATCTCTCTTGGTTGTTTTGTCAATTTATAGATTAACTTGTTATTTTTGCATGTATATTTTAATAGTTGCAGGTCCCTTGATTCCGTCTGTCTTAGGTTTCGAGAAACCTGGGAGGGTTTCTTTCCACCACCCGTGCATTAATCCCTATAGTAGGAAACCCTGCTCAAACTCTCTTGCCAAAGTTGGAATGGAAAGTCAACACGGATTCCATGACTTCTCCTAGCCTGCTTTCTACGTTATTCCTGTATATGTTTTTCTGTAACATTTTACTTATTTATGAGATAATGGATGTTCTTTCTACAATATCCATTTCCCTCGGCTCTAGAGAAGACTTGGAATTTAAAAAATCAATCATTATATTTACGAGTTGTGCACTATGTGTGACTAAGCTTTTTTAGTGAGGATAATAGATTCAAGATCTCCGCCCATTTCTTTCTCCCTAGCCATGACTATCATATGATCCCAAACTTCTTTGACTTGTTGAATGATGTCATTAAAGATGATCACTCTTGTCTGAATAATAGAGACATTTCCCTTTAATTTCTATTTCAATTCCTTTACTCTATCATAAGCTAATTGGTAGTTCTTGTGATGTTGGGTTGAATTTTACTTGTCCATGTTCAATTGTCTCTCTTTATGCTTTAACTGATCCTTAGTATCATCTTGATTCTTTGATATCTTCTTCAACTCGTCCTTTGAAAATTTCAACTTTTTCATAACTTTGGTGAGTTTCTCAGAGGGATCCTTAGATTTTGGATGCACTAAAATTATGCAAACATGTTTGTCTATCTTTTTCTGCAACTCTATATTGAGATCTTTGAGTATTGCTACCTCCATATTACTTTCCACTAGTTCATGAGTTAAAATATCCTTTTATTTCTCAGTATGAGTTAGCTTTGGAGCTAGAACATGTTCTGTGGCAGGTAACTTTATTTTTCTTCTTCATTATTGGGTCTCAAATTCTGCACTCTGAAATAATTCTTGAACAATTCCCTTATCCTCTAGATTCACCCAAGGTCAATGATCATTTTAAATTCTTCATTTGGAGTATGAATAGCTCGAGAGTTGGCTCTCTACAACTTCAAAGGATCAATTCGCAACAAGGCCTATGTTATCCTTACTTGCAATGATATTTTACTAATATCATTGTAAATTAATTCTCCAAACTGTCTGTGCAGGTTTATCTTGTCAGGAAGTGGAATAAATTTTATATTCACAGAAAAGTTGACTGTCCTGAAATCAACTCTAGAAGAGATTGATTGAGAAACAAGATGTGTGAAGGATAATTTCAATTGATTTAGTTCCAAATCCATCTTCGAAAGGAGTCTCGTTTAATATCTAGGGATGGATTGAGCCTCCAACTGTGTAATCATTTTTTTTTCTTGTTCTTTTATGAAACCTTCTCACAAGAATCCTTCAAAGTAATCAAGGAACCATGTTCTTCTTCTTCATGAATAGAATATGAGTCTACACATTTTACTCCTCCTATTTGCAACTGAAATCCAACTTCACTGGAAAGCCTCTCCATGATATTTTCAAGTTCTATTTATTCTCTTTATGTTCTTGGCTTTTTTGTACTGTGAAATATTCCTTGTTCAAGATTAATGGCATTATTATGTAGCCTCTCTTTTCAATCAATTTTTAATGGGAAGAGGATTTTTGACTTCCATGATTCTCTATGTTTCAACCAGTCCACCATTTTCCAGCTTCTTTAGTTAAGGCCTTGATTCATGTACATAAGGAGCCTAAGAATTCCATACTCTCCTCCTTGAGATGACTTGATGTGGATCTTAGGACCATATTTCTCCTCGCTGGAAATTCATTGCTTGTGATAATTTTTCAACCTCCTAAACTTGTTTTCTATTATTAATAATGAATGGTCCAATGGTCCTATGAATTTTGAATACATATCCTTTTTTTTCTTGGAACACGGTATATTTGATCTACACTTAGGATTTTCCTGATGAACTCCAATGCATATATTCTCATAGACACTGTTAGCACTGGTTTTGATTCCTTTCAAAGCTGCCCTCTCCATCATTTTTTCTTGGCCTCTAGCTCCTTATGATTCAATTATTTCGCATCCTTTTCGCCTTTTTCGCAGCTATATCATATTTCATTTTAAACTTACCATATATTTCTTTTATTGCATCTTTTACCTGCACCATAAAAAACCTTGGTAATATCATATATCATATGATATAACTTAAGCACACTTTATAAACAATGTGGATCACTTACCTTTCATCACAATCGGCTCTTCGCAGTTTTAACTTCTATTCACGCACAATTGTTGTCTCCTACAAAACCCCCGAAATGTGATTTGCGGTATGGTCTAGAACCTATATTTCCCTTTGATATGCCTTGAATTTGTTATAAACCCTTTTATTATCATTCCAACGTCTTTTTATCATATTACCATAACTTAACGAAGTTTTCACTTTCTGCTTTGAAAATCTGTTTAAAGGGCCCCCCCTAACTTTTCGCATCGCATTTTCGCAAATTTCACTCACCGCATTCACTTCCGCTCCCTCAAAACTTCTGATGTGCGATTTGTGGGTGACCCCACTGTTTGTTATGCCACATCACCCTCCGCTCTCATTGCACATCACACTTGCACTTCACCAGTTCCAACATTTAACTTTCGTGTCTCATATCAAAACTTGCGATGTGCAATTTGTGGTATTGTCTGGGCCCTACCTTGCATCTCATTGCACATCGCACTTCGCCAGTTCCAAAATTTAACTCCTTTGTTTCATAATAAAACTTCCGAAATGCGATCTGCGATCAGCCCTACTTCCTTGTAGGGTCATCACCCCATCACAAATCGCATTTCTTTCCACTTGTGTCTTAAGTTTAAAATGTTCCGACCCTGATCTACGATTGTGATATGTGTCTAAGGTTTTTTCTCGTCCCACTTATCATTCATTTAATAATTCCTCCCACTAATTCCGCTCCACGTTGCCCCTATCAATTAAACCTTTTTCAAAGGGTTTATTTGTAATTTCTCATAAAATGAAACTCCGCCATTCTATCCAAAAAGTTTCTAGTTTTCCGCCATTACAAGGGGTTTTCCACCAAAGAAGGAAAGGAACAATGAAACATCAGCAGAGTTTCTCTGAAACATTTTTCTACCACTACTCTCAACACCAACACATTTCTACAAGGCACCAGGTAGCATTCAAGGAAGAACCACATGCCATTTTCACTGTTGTTTACACTTTTTATGGATTTGGTTGCACCAGAACAGAAGAGGAGTCTTCCCATAAACTGCCACATCATACAAACCACTTCGATTTGTTAGCCTTGATGATGTTATTTTCATTATGTCATAGCACTTTGTATTAAAGTTTTAGGATAAGCCTCATCTCTTGCATGAGATCATAATAACTTTTGGGAACATGTTTACTCCTTTTGTGGAGATGGTAGTTTATTATTTTTGTATATATGTGATAAACTGCTATGTAAAAAGGGTCGGTTGGTGGTTATAGATTTTTGACTTATATGAACTACAATCTTTTTGTGAATGAAATGGAATAATATTATCGAGGACTTATTACCAATTTGTTGTGTTTATTGTCTACTTTACTTATGTTTCCATATCTCCTTTCTTCTAGTTCCAATTTGCAAATCATCATACTATTATATGTTTTTATTAGTCTCTTAAGCTTGTTATGTGTTTTATCGGTTTTTGTTAGTATCACACAATGAGAAATCCTGATAAAATATATATTATAACAGTGGAAGAGCATCACTCATGATAATTAATCTTCATGATATTTTAGAGAGAATTTTGTCAGACTAGAAATAGCTTTCTCTCAATGGAATATTGTCAAATTGCTACTTTTGTGAATTTATACTAAATCAATAGACTTCTGTTTTATAGACCTATTGATTCTTCTCTCATCTTACTGTTTCCTCTCCTCATACACTACAAACTTGCACCTTCCTACCACATCAAGTTCCAATACCCTCATTAGTAGAACTGTGGATTTGACCGAAATCTCTCTTTAGTAAATCAGAGTTTATACTGTCATCCAATCCCATAAAATAAATCATTAAATTGCTTTATAGTTTAAGATGTGTTTGGTCAGGCGCTTGCTGTAGTCCAAGTGTTGATTCTAGCGCCAACATGCACAGTAGAGGGAAGCCTACAAGGAAGAACCTCTGATCCATAGAATTTGATCTCTATATAATCTCCATATAAGAACCAATATCCAACTTTCATATCTCTACTCAATTTCAAAAGAGATCGAGACTTTGGTAAAATACTTGGTGGGAAAAAGTTATTGATTATTTTATACACAATTTTTATGAAGGATGAAATATAATATAGAACCCTTCATTGCCTTCTCACCAAATTAGCCCAATTAACAATTGTTTGACTCTTTTTATTAACATCCATAATATTCATACTCATGTCCATAAACTATTCAACATGTACATATAGAAAAAGATATACTAATAATGAAGAAAATCTAAAACATCTAGTAATACTGAAATTAAGGAGTTGTGTATTGATGGAATTATCCCAAAAAGTAGGAATATCTAAGACAACATCAGGGTGCATCATGAGTTGAAACAATCATATAGTTTGACAATCTATCACTGAAGTTTCATCCTTTCCCAAAATTCTCATAATCACTTGCATAATATACTTTAGACTCTCAACAAAATAAGTTATAGGAAATTAGGTCGATTATGAAGGAAGAACTACATTTAGAGGCATAATATAAGTATATAATTTGTTAATGTCCTCTGGTGACAGATTCTAATAGGTTGACAAGAGGGTTTCATTAGAAAAATAGGCATAATGGCCTAACTATGGAAAACCCAGATCCTAGTGAATTAACAATGAAGTAACTTAACAAATGTTTTCTCATAAAGAATTCATGACATAACATCGTTGATGATACAGAGAGGAAGTCAACCATGTGACAAATTCTTGGAAGAAATACGTCTAAGGAATAATAATAGAAAACAACCCTCACATGACCAATCTAGAAGATACTTCTGACTCATTTTGATTAACAAGAATATTCTCACGAAAATCCATCAAATTAACAAGAGAAAAAGAGTCGAAAATATCAGGTAAAATATCATGTTTCGTGTCCATGAGAGGAATGTCCGTTATGGATCCAGAAAGAACAACTTTCTTTGTCATTTTGAGTTTCTTTTCAAAAAAATCATAGGGTAATGGGACTAATTAAATCCCTGGAAAATTTTCAAGGGATACGGTGATGAAGTCGACGTTGTTGGAGGCAGTAGCAATCATCATGGGAGCAATAGTTAAAATGAGAAAAAACGAGATCTTTGTAGACAGAGGGCAGGAAAAATGGACTATGTGATTATGGAAAAAAATATAGAATAATGACGTGGCAAAGAATCATGCTAGATGATGTGGAAAGGTTGGATGAGGTGGCATGAAGGGAAGTGGCGTGGTGGTGACAAGGAGTTTGTGGTGGGGCACATGCTTTCTTGAATTACCGCTCACTTACCATGGATGTAGCAAAAACTGCTTTCCACTACTAGGGGAACCCTTGGTAGTAAGCGGTGTCGGAAGGGAGATCTCTCAAGGTTAATTTCGATTGTAGATCACTCTGACAATGGTTTTACCCAAAACAACCTACGGGGGCACTCACCCCCATAACAACCAATTTATTTTGGAGTTGTCTAACGAGCCGGAGGAATTGCCCGGACGGTCAAAATTGGTCGGAATCCGGGCCAAAAAAATTAATTTTTTTTTGCAGAAACAGTGTTTGAATCCTGATTTTGACATTGGAAATGGATTCAGCACCATCAAAAACTTGTAGGACACCCAAAATATTAAACTTTTATAGTTATAACATGGATTTAGAAAAATTCCTGCCGGATTTTCTGAAAATCTTATCGGAATTTTCATGATTTTCAGGGCGATTCCTCTGGCTAGTTAGACTATGGCATTTATTTTTGTTGTCGAGTTCACTGTGAGCGAGGTCCCAATGCATGCAATGACAACGCGATAAGAAATTTGTGCATTATTTAATTACTTCTCCATTATACCGTGCTATATTTTACTAGAACATTAGGCTTTTCAAACACATTACATACCAGAGTCCCATGACCTTTTATATATTTTTTCTTTTTCTCTTGTTTTATATATATATATATATATATATATATATATATATATATATTTAATTTTATTTTATTTTATTTGTTTATTCTAAAATAAAAGGAACCTGAACAAAACATGGTCAGTTGCACTAAATAAGAAAATAAAACATAACAAAAGAATAATTGTCAATGAATGAAAATGAATGAAAATGTAAAGGCTTGAGAACATATTCCTAAGAAGTTGGAACATTGCAAGAAACATCGTAAGGGATATGGATTATTTTGTGTAGTGAATAAATGCCTATAGGGGAGAGAGAAGTGAGGAAGAAAACTGCTCCTCTTTGTTGAAACAATCCTTGATTAGCAACCTGCAAAACAGAGATAAGTGAGTGTATAGGTGTTGTTTTCATAATTTCTTTTCTTTTTTTCTTTGTTTTTTTTTTAAGTCAGGTGGGCTACTTCCATAGAGGTTTTCAACCCAGAATCCTGACTTGGGTGCCTCAAAGAGGTTTTCACCCAAGGATATTTTATTTCATCGTTTTTTTCTTTTTTCTACTCCAGGATCATCTCATGGAGGCTTTCAACTGAGGAGTTGGCC